>VZTN01022701.1:74268-122959 GCA_013400515.1 Erpornis zantholeuca | reverse complement strand
CCCCCCAAAATAACCCAAAGCAAAGCTTTTTTGGCCTGCTTATATGTCTTTGAAAGAACAAACTGCCAAAGTTTCTCAAATCTGTACGAGCTATTTCACTCTACCTCTCTTTGGCTTTTGTTCTTACGCAGCTCCTACTGTGGGCAGGTCTTTGTGGGGAGATGCTGAAGTAGCAGGAGGGAGGTTATTATTAAATGAATTTGTTCTGCAAAGTTGCCAGTACAGATCCTGGACCACAGCCAGAGCTTGTTGAAGGCAAATGTTATGTACTTGTGGCTGACAGAATTGAAGCTCTTGCTCCTGTGTGTGAAGCCCACTCAGGTTATGATGGCGTTGAAGATGTGAAGGTAAACCTTGCACATCTTGCTATCCACATTGTTGTCGGAGAGATTGTGACAAGTTGTAGGGCCACAGCTGTCTCGAAGCCCAACCAGTGCAGAGGCTCTGAGGGGAGCAGTAGGGGCTCCTTTAAGGGACGATGGGCACCTTGCCTCACTGTCACTGGCTCTGTGCTTTTTCTCGTTACCTTCTTGTAATTGAAGGCCAGCTGCCAGTAACACCATGTGGGTTTGGAAACTGTGGAGCTGCACAATTCATCTTGCAATTATGCCCCCTCTGGGGTTCTGATATTTTATTGTTTAATATCACTAAATCCTTTTTAATTAAAAAACCTTCCAGAGGTACCAGTTTCAGACAAGAGTTATGTGAACAGCAGCTACATCAGTTGCTGCTATATGCACTGGGCTGCACCAAGGCTGGCTGCAGACTTGCATCAGCCCAGATGTGGCTGATGCTCAGATCTCCACTCAAAATCTGAAAACTTTGAATGCTTTTGTTTCAGCTTAGGACCTGTCTCCTGACACCTGAATTAGTTTGATCCCAGTCTGTATCAGTGTTGGTATCTTGCTATAGCACAGTAGTGAATTTTGATGCAACCCTTAATTGTGCTGCTTGCTGTGACCGACTCCATTTCAGCTTTGGTGTCAGTTTCTTTGGGGGAAACTAAGCCAGAAGTTGTTCCCCAGGAGTGCATTGGATTCTTTTCAGTCTTGGAGGGAGGCATAAGACATAATGATTTGGCTGTAGTACTGTGAAGTCTTCCAGTACAAATATACATGGGCCTTTGGAGGACTTTTGCGCTACAAAGGTCTCATTAAATCGTAATGTTTCTTATGCCAGGTAAAGGGTCAGATGGCTTGTATGTCTTAATTGATGTTGTCCCTGAGGTCTCAGTGCTTTGTAGTTCCCTATGCTCTCTAAATCTACCTTTCTCCTAGTTTGAAATAGTTTTCTTTATTTACCTAATAACTTCTGTTGTCATTTACCTTTGGTTGAATCACTTGTCTCCTATAATTCGCTTTGCTGTCTGTATTATCCTCTCTTTACTGCATTGTGTTGCAATGGTGACACCTGCTCCTTTGTTCTCCCAGATCATCAGGCAAAGTACTGCCTGGGGACCCCTGCAAACAACATTGGTTTCCAGCCTGTGACGTGAGAGACCTGAAAGTCTCTCTGGTGGCAGAATAACCCAGCAGTAATACCAGAGGACCTCTGATAGTAACCTTGTGGCTGCCTCTGGCTACTAGAGATGGAGTCAGTCTGATTAAATCGTGGAGATAACTGGCACCACAACTGTACTTTACACAATAAGTTTGCCAGGTCATGGAGATTGTATGAGATTCACTTCACATGGGGGTGTGGAAATGCAGAATGAGATTGTGTTGCTGCTCCAGAGTACCTTCAGTTGCAAGGATACATCCAGGTCAGATCTGTCTCATTTCCCCCTGCTGTCCCAACCTACATTTGAGACGCTCTTTCCAGCACTCCCCATTTTCTCTCTGGTGGCAGAACTTCTTTTCCTGATGTGTCTTTTAGGGAGGTATGGGCTCTGCATGAGGCTTTGGGTGGGAGTGGGGCATTACCTTGGAACTCCCAAGTACCAGAGGTTAGCAGTTTGACCATGAGGGTTTTAAGCTTGTTTAAAGCAATTTCCCTAGGGTTATGAGATCTAGACAAACCTCAGAGTGGTGCAGCAGAGATCATGGAAATTGTCTGCACAGTTGTCTCGGTTAGACACCCAGCATTAGTGTCTAAGCTAGCCCTAGCTGCTGTTTAAATCATGAACTACTATCTTCTTTCTTGTGTGGTGCCTTTCTTTTCCCAAAAGCTGTAATTACACTTACACAATTGTAATGGTATCATGTACAGCAATATTTCATATTCTTTTCCCTGCTACACAAGCAGGAAAACCAAAAGTGTTGAAATGAATGAATCTGTTCCCAAACCAAGTCCATCTGTGATTGTTGTGCCCACCAAGGAGAAGGGCTGGGAAAGGAAACAGAGCCTTGTTTTGTTTGTCAATACCATGACCCAGGTGGGAGAGAATCACATGGAGACTTCTGCCTGAGCAGGATTTTATGTCATTGCTGCTGGGGTAGCTGGACTATTGGAAAAGCTTCTGCAGCTAATCTTTTCTTAAATGTGATTTAGCAAACATGAGGGAGCTACTGTCAAACATGGTCATTCAGGGCTGGTGTTCCTGCATCTGCTGTGCTGCAGGATTAAGTCCAGTGTCCTGGTCCTCTTCCCTTTCCCTGAGGTGCCTGTGCTTACTCACTGTTCAAACTCAGAGTGGGAGGGAGCTTGGGGATAGAGTGCTATAGTGCCAGCAAAAAGCAGAAACAGGGAAAAAAAAGGTGCTTGGTTTTGTTTGTGAAACCGCCTATGGATAGCAGTGCTGTGGTGGTGAAGTTCTAATGTCAGCTGTGCAAAGCTGACCAAAAGGAACTATTTTGCTTTCTAGAGGGCTCTGTGGAAAGCTCTGCAGCCAAGGAAGCAGGCATTTGTGTGAGAGTTTTCCTTCAGACAGTTTTTGAAGTTACGTGCACGGCAGGAACATTTGGTTCAAGGGACGAAGTTAAACCTTGTCTGGTTTAATCTCTCTTGCCTTTTATTTAATCATCCAGCTTCGCAGTTTGAGATAGCCTTTTGAAACCAAGGCAGCAGATGGCTACGTGTGTGTATAGTTAAAGTACCTGCTTGGCTTTTTGCATGCAAGAAAATAAATTTTCACTTCAAATATTGGACACTCTGAAGATGATTAGACATTTATTAAATTTCTTCCCTTCTGTGCTTTAATAAAACCAAGCTTCCAGAAAGCTCTCCATAATGCTCAAAAGGGGTGTGACCTTTTTCAGTGAAAAATATGTTTCTTTGCATTTGCTAACTCATAAGCAGTTCAGAATTTATACTTGCACCAAAAGCTGTCTCAAGCTAATTGGCAATTTCAGTTTGCTTAAAGTAATAATAAAAAAAAATCTTAGTCTTTCAAGTTCACCTCTGCCTCTGTTTGTTAGTCTCCATCTGGTAGTATACCCGAGAACTCTCAAGCATATGTTGCTCATCTCAAGGTTAAATAGGAACTGTTGGCAGAAATAGTTTTTAAAATCATTAGCAGATAGATATTATTAACATGTATTTATTTTGTGACAATGATGTTCAAAGTTTTATCAATTTTGCTTAAACAAAAAAAATCTTTTTAAATGAACTGCTGGTTAACTTCAGATTGAGGGACATATAATAGAGCAGTGGTTTACGACCTTCCAGCTGGGGCTGAGATGTGACTTTCTATAGGGACAGTGAAAAGTTCTCTGCTTTGATTCCTCTCCTGCTGGAACCAAAATACATCAAATATGTTACAGAACAGGAAACTTGGCATATGGCCAGACATTGAAATGCACATATGTGTGATGGGAACATGATGTTTATGTCAGGTGTAGATCTGGTCACCTGAGACCTTCTAGGAAGAATTAAGGTTTTTTGCACTGCTGTGCATAGTATTAATGCTGGACAAGCTTGCTGTAGGATATGAGCTTGCTGTGTCTGTGTGAATTAGAGTGGTTGGCAGGACTGCATATTTTCCAGAAATTTTTTAGTTATAACTGTATCATGTTTTTGTTTAAAGTAATTCCTTGAAATGCACTGTCAAGGATGTCAAGGCACACCTCAGAAAAGACATAGCTGAGCCTCATTCTGTGAGTGCTTGAACAGTTTCCTTCAGCTGATCTGGCCATGAATAGTGCCTTTCAGTGAGAAATGAACACCATTAGACCCAGCTGCAAGGAAGAGCTGGACTGCCTCTGTGCCTTTCCCATGCTAGTCTAGCAGGTAGCTAGATATGTTTGATTCTAACAATTATCTTAGACTTCATCTATGCTCTCATTACACATTTGCATAACTGAAGTTATTATCTACTTTTATTTGTTTTCTGTACCAGTGCACTCTTAAACACAGGGACCTCAAACCTTTCTTCAGGTCACTTATACCTAAGAACTTGCATTGTGGTTGTGGACAAGGATGAACTGAACTAATTAAGGGTCTGAATAAACGATAGTGCTTGTGTGTGCTGCATAATTAAATGCCTTGTTGAAAACATGTTATTAGCTTTCAGCTTACTTAAATGTTGCTGATTAGTAAAATATTGATTGTTTTAGGTTTTTTTTCCCCCTCCAAGTCTCAGAAGATGTGATAAGACATGAATGCCTGATCTTAAAACAGCATAGGTGGAGAGCAACTTGCCCAAATGGCTCACTTCTTCCTCTCCTTTTCAGGAATTGCTGGCACTTCACCTTGGGTGTTGGGAAAGGCTCCTCTCCCATCTAACTTACGTGTGTCCTCTCACATAACAGATAAGCTCTTGGTGTGGTAGTGATCCTAAAGTTACTTTTTTTTCCCAATATCCTCAGTTAAATTTGGGTGAAGATACAACTCAATACACATATAGACATATAAGTTAATACTTTTTGTAAAGGCAGCTCAGTCTTTGCCTCTTGAAGTTAGTAGGTCTGTGTTCGAATTTTTTATATTTTCATTTGACAGAGTAGTCATGCAAAACAATGTGGACTGACTGAAAAGGTGTTGGATTGTAAGTATAGTAATTATTAATTATAGAACATCCTCTTTCATGTCATTTTACTAATGCAACTTTAACCTGAAAATATGCTAGTTTTTACAAGGATTACACTTCTTAATCATGCACACAGTATTATTTGTTTAGCAGTATTATCCTTTTCTACTTGCATGTTTTATTGGTAACTTGCCCCATGAGAGTTTTCTGTCATAGACTAGATTTTCCTTGAGAGACCCAGGTCCCTGCTATGAATTTCGAATGTGTCTAATCCTCATCAAACATGCTCCAAATGTTGACTGTTAGGATTCTTATACATCACTTCAATTTTTCTTCGAATAAGAATAAAGCTTTTCTGATCAATATTTGAGAGAACCTGGGTATGTGACTTGTCTGATGGCAATAATAATGCTGGTTGATGCCTGGTCAGACTCATATGATTTTCTGGCTGTAATTTACTTTTTGACAATTGGAATGAGCAGAAATGAATTAGGCAAGAAAAGGATCAAGTGCTCATCGGCGTATTTCCTCTGAAGGCAATAAACTGACTTACACACGCAAAAACTGCCTGGTAACAGTCCTGGAGCTTAATGAAGCAGGGCACCAACAATTCCTTTAAACAGAATGAAAGCATGGGTAAAATGTGGAAAACATTGCGTCGGCGTGACTGATGAATTACAGTGGGGCCTCTCTGAGTTTTTGTACATGTGAGGTAGCATAGGCAGTGAATATTCAAGGGGAGGATTGCTCCTTGGCAGGAAAAGAAAAGTTTAAGTCAAGGGGATTTTATGTCCATGCAAGTACCTTTCAAGCAATGAAAACTGAACAGAAATGAAAATGGAATTGAGAACTTGGGGAAAATTACCCATATAAGGGTATAAGAGATCTTGATTTTTAGATCAGGGGTAGGTCCCAGCTTTGGTTTGGAGGGTAAGAATCATTGAGATTGGTGTAAAGATTGACCTTGTAAAGGAAAGGTAAATCCAGACATACCTGCAGTTTTAGTGGCCTCTGGTTACTATTGACAGGAAAGGTGGTGGCTCCTGTGGTACTAGTGATATGTCTCTTGCTACTAGTGGGGATGAATTCCTTATGAGTGCTTGTTTGTACCTGCAATCTCCAGAGGCCATATCACTGTGGAGTAGTGTTCCTTTCTCCTGAAGTGTGTGACTGTTGGGGCCAGATGTGCTTTTGGTGTCCAGGCTGAGCAGGGCTTCTTGTGGCCTTGTTGGCTGCAGTAGGTCCAGATCTAAGGATGTTCTTTGTTGATTTTTGCCCCTCCTCACTGCTTTGCTGGAGCAGGAAGAGCTTGGAGTATGATGAGGGAGGCTGAGGAATAGACTGGCAAGAAAGGAGATGTGAGCGGCTGGAGTTTGGTTGCAGATTTAATTACAGGGGTTTTGGAAAATGGTAAGCCTGAGTAGGAGCTGAGAGGGAAATAGGAAAGAGTGAAAGGGGAACAGTGGGAAGGTAGTGCAGCAGCACAGAACTAAATGTTGCAGCAATATTGCAGGCAGGGTTGAAGGAATTAACCTGAAGAGGAGAACCAAGGAGGGCAATGCAGTTAGGGGAGAGAAGAATGGTGTCCTCAGTATTTGAAATGCATGAGATGCTTCATTTTAATTGTTCTGCTTTGAAGTATCCACATTCTATACTTCCTGTGTATGGTGGCTAATACCTGTGGAATTATAGTTAGCTCTAAATGAAGTTAGGTAGTTTGAGTTAATTTTTATGACCTGTTTAGCAGGTGTCTATGCTGAAAGCTTCCTATTGTTTAGGATTCCTTAGATTATCTTTATAACTGTCTCGTGAGAGATGATAAATCTAAGATTATATAATCCATGGTTCTTTATACCATTGTTTTTGCAGATTACCAAATACCATTAATTTCCTTGTTGCCAAAGATTGGCAGTTTGCTTGCAGCACCTGGCATTTGTTTTAGCCTCCATGTTCTGGAGCTGCTTCTTTTGCTCAGAAACTGCACCAGCCAACCAAGTTTCTTTGCATGTGTACTTCCCTCTGCCTCCTGGCTGTGCATGTTTAACATACTAGTTATCTGTTGTTTTTTGGTCAAAGTTTTTTTTCCTTTGCTTTAGCTCAGCAAGCATTATGCTAATGATTTGTCTAGGTTTTTCCTTTCCTTTTAGCTTGTTTTTGTTTTGTTTTCTTTTTATGTTTTTTATAAGGTCTTGGTATAGAGGCATAGTAAAATAGATTCCTTTGTCTGCCTTGGGAAGGCTTTAGTTTGCAGACTTCAAAGAGAACTTCTTACTGCATTTTTTTTTCATCATTTTAATATCCTCTATTAAGATGGCCTCTATTAATTACATTACTGATCCAATAACTTAAAGCCACAAAACCTCCTAGCACCATTTTTACAAGTTTATTTTGCATTAAACTTCTGATCACGTTTGTTGTTGCAATAAATTTATTCCAACCCACTTTTATTTATTCTGAACAAAACTTTTAATGGTGCCTTTTGGTATCTTACCAAATGTTGACAAAGCTGTACCATTATCATAAATACTTGTTTTTCATAAGCTGCCTTCTTTTATTGCATTAATTCACGTATCTTTTATAGTTCATAAACGCCCTTTATTAAACCTGATGCACACATGCATGTGTGCACTTTTATGATTTTTTTTTTTTTATTTCAAACAGTTATGTTAGGTGTCAGTGTGGTCTAGCATAGTTAATGCAGCCTTTTTTTGATACAAGTTCCGCAATTTAAATGCTTGGAGGGTATAGCATTTTAGGGTAATGCCCTATTAAAAACAATATTGTTTTTCAGAAAGCTGTTTTAGTTTTTGAGATACTGACTCATACCCGATGATGTATAAGTTTGTGACTTGAGGAATACTTTGTCTTTTGGCACAGTCTTCTTTGCTTGCATAACCTTTATTGGCCACCATTATGTGAGTAGTTTTTAATTATGAAGCTGTATTCTGTGATTTTTTTTTCCACAGATCTTATTCTTTCACTATGAAGAATGGATTTGCACGTGAGATGTAGTAAAAGGGGCTCTTCTCTGCAGGATCATTGCCTCATTAACTGAGGAAGTTTATGCTGAGTGAGGCAAGATACTGCAGAGCTGACAAGGATGATCTCTGCACCAGGAGAACTGAATATACCCATTCAGAACAAATTTTGTGGCTGCATAATTTTGTGTAATTGTGACTTTATTATGTTACTAAAATATGGTATTTATTTTTTGGATCATCTCTTTATGCATATGAGATAATAGCCTTTAGTGTTCATTGAGGAACTGAGCTGCTGGTGGTCTTTGAATGGACCATACAAATAAAATGCTGTATTTGGTATAGACTTGATTCAGTCTGCTTAAATATGGCTTGGAATCTCACAGTAGTAAGAATGAATAGTTTCATGTTAAATTATCCTCTATTCTGTCCTGAATAAAACTGTGGATTCTGTTGGGGAAAAAATGTGTGACTGTGTGTGTAGAAACAATGTTATTGGGTGGAACTCAAACTCACATAAGTAGCTTTAGCTTAACACTTCCTAATTATTGAATCTTTAGTGTTGTTGCATTAATGTAATTTCAAAAGGAATGTTTTTAAATAAGAATTTATATGCAGGCAGTATTCCCGTGGTGATGTTAGACAGCATCATCTCTATCCACAGTGTCTGTGACTTTGTGCTTTTGATAGCACAGCGGAGGATGCAGGCACTGAGGATTTCCAGGACATGCAGGAGGGGCTGTGCAGCCTGTGGCATGGCCTGTGTTTAGCTGGATCTTCCCTTGCACCAAGTAAAAGTATCTGTTAGGTCTGCATAAGGTCATGCCAGGTGGTCACTTAAAGTTCTTGCTGGAAGAAGAGAACAATTTTCAGTAGTGTATAGTATTTGGGTGAGAGGTGAGGAAACAGACTGAAACATCCCTAATGTGAATGTTCCCAATCACTAGCTCCTAGCTTGAAAAATCCAAGAATTTGTCCAACCTTTTCCAATAAAAAAAAACAAAAAAACAAGGAACAAGAGTGAAAAGAGGAAAAAGAAAAGTAAATGCATTCATACTCCTACCAAGAGACAGACATGAGCTTGCACACACCTAACAGCTACCTTTACATGGTGTGATGGAAGATCCAACTAAGCAAGAACAGGTTTTTGGTTTGTTTTTTTTTCCTTTTTGTTACTACAAAAGCAGAGGAGTTGAGATGACTAATACATTATGAGGGAAGAGGAATGGTGCAAAAGAATACTAAATAAAGTACCTGTAGTTAAACTGCCTGTTGAGGTAATATGTCAGATGATGTGGCAGTAAGCCCAGCACAAAGGAGCACTTTGATAAATGTGATTCTCGGGCAGTGGTGCAGGCTGGGGCTCTTCCAGCTCCCTGCAGGCTTTAGGATCAGGCTGTTCCCTCATGTCATGTTTTTAGCTGCATGCTCCCAGGTGTGAGTTCTGGGTTTAGGGTGCCTTTACAGTAAGCAGCACCAGGGTTGGGGCTGAGTGACGTTTAGCAGCAGCTTTTACAGCCAAGAGTAATTCCTTCCAGGAGAGCATTGGCCAAGTCACATCAAGTGACAGAACAGAGCTGCTGATGGGGGTGCAACCTCCTAATTTCTGATAAGTTGTAATCCCCATCAAAGGGGGGGTTGCTCATTTCAGGAACAAGCTAGTCTGCCTGGAAGACTGTTGTGATGCTCTCATACTGCAGAGTCTCTGCTTTATGGAGAAAATTGTTCCCTTTTCCAAAACAATTCCCCTGCTGGAAGTAGAGAATGGATGTTAACAGAGGAGAGGTCTATAATACTTGACACAGAGCAGACAGACAAAACTACAGTCTCTTGTTCTCATTCTCTCATCTCTCTGCCTGAATAGAGTTCATTGGCTAGGACATGCTGTAATATATTTTTACAATGAATAATGTTCCAGTTTATCCTCAGGGACAGTTGGGTGGGTAATGTCACACTGACCTTGACACCCTGATGTTGTAAAATGCGAATGAGGTTGGCTGCTTCATACAGAGAAGTCATTCAATTTCTAGTAAAAGTGGGGCTAATAAGGAAATGTTTGTGAGCTTTTTGCCCATGCTATCCATACGTAAAAGTATTCAGCTGCTTCTGGGATTTGATTTGATTTACAGGTTCACTAGATAGATGTTATTAGGTTCAGTGCTGGCTCTCTACCTTTTATCAGCTTACCAAGACTGAGTTTTGGGCATCAGTCCATGTTTTAATATGTAATTCTAACGAGATGTGATTGACACTGTTCAAATAAACTTGTGCCATTAACCTTTCTGTTCCAAAGGTTTTGCAGCTTTTTGCACTTAACTTAAAAAGTAAACAAAATCAGATTCCCTGTGCACTGGGTGCTAATTGGTTTATTTGCAGAGGGTGATAGCCAATTCTAGAACACAGTGGAATGATTTGAAACACTGACTATATGGTAACAGAAAACATAACAAGACAGGAAAAATGCTATCCTGCAAGGATAGCAAGGTGGCAAAAACCACCTTGAACCTTTAAAAAAATACTGTTTGTCATTCTGGTCTGTTAGAACTGAAGCTGATCATTGTATGCTTGGTGTTTTGACTGCATTAAAGAGGGTCTGAGTCACTGCAGAATTCAGGCATGGACAAATGTGAATTGCCTCGGAGTAAACCACCTGCAAGCAAGAAGCTGGAGTTGCTCAGCAGTTATAAGGGAAGCTGTGTGGGTGCCTTCTTTCTGTCATGGCATCCAGGCTGCCTCTGAGCATGTCACTGTTACTTTACCTCAGTGGCTATTAATAACTGAATTTCTTTTCAGCAGTGGCAGCACATGAAAGTTGAAGGAAATGAGGTTCCTGGTGAGATTTGGATCAGGCCCTCAGCAAAGACAGACTGTGTACATATACTATCCCTTTATCTGTTTTAGAAGGTTGAGGACCGCTGCCATCTTAAGCCATGGCCAGCTGTGCAGAGAGGGAGTTGTAAATCTTACATGTGAAAAAGTTGTTTAAAAACATTTTTAGGTACCTTTAATGCAAACCACATGCTTTACTCTGAACAATAAGAACAGTAAGAGACTTGCTATTCTTCAGTCAAAACATTCCTGATTAAGAGCTAGTGGGTTCCTTGAACTTTGTTGGAACTGCTTTCAGTAAGCAAAGATGAGAATTTAGTATATGAAAAGAAGATATAAAGTCTCCAGGGCTTTATTGGTTATTTTGGGGAAACACCGGAGCAGAGTTTCTGGTGTCCAGGCTTTGCTCTGTCCCTTTCAGTGAGGTGAGACTGGGGAAGAGCATTCAGTTCAGGTGGTGTCTCTCCTGAGCTCTCAGTCACTAACAGCCCTGGTTGTGTTTGGGCAGTAGCAGCTGGCTGCCTGCGACAGAGCCTGTTGCCCATAGGATGAGTAGATGGAGGGTGTTTGCCTCCTGCTTCTAGGAAATGGAGAAAGTAGGAATGGCTGCTGTTGGTGCAGCTTGGGAGGGTTCTGCTTCCAAGGTGCACCTTTCTGTGGTCATGCTGTGTGAAGCCTGGGCTCTTGGCTCTGTGGCTCTGGGCATCTCCTCTGGGCAGCTTCTGTGATGGATCACACAGCACTCAAAGGTGTCCGCGCCCCTGAGCTGGGCTCGCCTGGGAGGTCCTGCATGGTGCTGGATGGGCGCAGCTGCAGGGCATGAAGGGTCTCATGTGTGTGGTGTTTATCCATTTCTGAGCCCTTCACAGCTCCACAGAATGATGCTGTGGGGGTAATGGGGAGTCTGACACATTACTGAAAGCAATCCACTTCCTCAACAGTGAGAATTGTTTCCATGTTTCTGAGAGTAACCATGCAGTGCATCTGCCCTCTGTTATTTTCATGTCCTGCTTTCTGTAATCTCTCAACTCTTTCATGAGCATTGTTCCATGTATCAGCCAGAATCTCAATGGTGCCTCAAAGTGGAAGTCTTCTTTTTTTTAACATTTTTTATCTCTTAAGCATTTTGGCTAATAAATTATTCCATAGACCAGGTGTTTATGCTCTTACAGTGTGATGTTCAGTCTCATCTATTTGGAATTTGTTTGATTTATTGTTTTACATTTTAAGGCTCTTCCTGGGTACAGATAGCCTAGCTGGTATTCAGTTGCCTCTGAGTCCTGACTGATCACACTGTTTTGGCAATCAGTGAGGCTTTGACAACTTGACACAGTTGGCACGTGACTACCTAGAAGTCTGCAAGAGCCATCCAGTTTGAGTGTTTGTGACTCCTAGATGTGGCAGGAATATTCCTGTCCAGTGTAATAGCAATACATTATTTTTTTCTTCATATCTAAATGAATTGCCTTGTCTTTCTGTCTGATAGCAAATTTCATGTTTCATTTACAGTAAACCTTTCAATTCTCTAATTATATGCCAGGCTTCAGCATACAATAGATTTTCCTCTTTACTATTTAAAAAGAAGTGTTATCAATAAAAAGAAATTAAAATGTGTCATGATGATTGGGAGACAAAATAAATATATTGAAGCTAAACATTCATCCCAATTAGACCTTGCCACTAAGAAATACTGGCAGAGGATGGGAATTCACAAAGAGTTTCAGAAAATGTGAAATAATATTGGGGTTTGGGTTTGGTTTTTTTTGCTTGCTTGTTTTTAATTAATTCTCCTTTAGCACTTCTTCCTTTTTATTATTCAGGAATATAGTCACATTTTTTGTTTTCTGAGATTATTTGTCATAATAACTTTGTCTTGTAATACTTGGTTATAGCTCATCTAATGGTAGGCAGATTGAATTTCCTAGTCCTATGACCCTCTGGACTTAAGCCTCCTGGATTTCATGTTCCTTGGCTCCAAATAAACAATATTTACTTATTCCTAGGGCTGTTTTTGTGTAGGTGTTTTGAATGCCTCAAATCGTGACCACTGATCCTGAGGAGGGGATGGGGCAAAAATGATGCTTTCCTACTTCTGCTCTCCATCAGGTGTGAGATCCTTAATATTGTCATAGAAACATAGAATGGTTGGGTTGAGAGGGACCTTAAAGATCATCTAATTCCAACCACCTTGCCCTGGGCTGGGTCTTCCACTAGGCCAGGTTGCTCCAAGCCCCATCCAGCCTGGTCCTGAGCTCTTGCAGGGGTGTTATGTTCCTCAGCCCCTCTGCAAAACCTGTTGCAGTGCCTCACCACCTTTATGGTAAAGAATTTCTTTCTAATATCTAATCTAAATCTATGCTCATTCATCTTAAGGGCATTCCCCCTTGTCCTATCACTACATGCCTTTGTGGAAAGTCCCTCTCCAGCTCTCTTGTAGCCTCCTTCAGGAATTTAAATGCTGTGTCCCTGGAGCCTTTTCTTCTCCAGGCTGAAGCAAAACAGCCACTGAGTACCTCAAAGCCTTCTCCATGTCCTGTGTAGCCAGGTCTCCCCTATCCTTCCTGAGAGGACCCACATTTTCCCTAGTCTCTCTTTTATTCCTGACATTCCTAAATAAGCTTTTTATTACCCTTGAACAACATCATAGCAATACCCTGAGCTAAGGAAGTGGTTGTCACTGACAGTAGATAATGGGAGTGGATGCAGTTAGTGAATGTAGTCAATGTATGTGTTGCAGATGTTGTACCTGGTCTCTCCTTCTGTTTTTGTGT
Organism: Erpornis zantholeuca; assembly: GCA_013400515.1. Taxonomy (NCBI): domain Eukaryota; kingdom Metazoa; phylum Chordata; class Aves; order Passeriformes; family Timaliidae; genus Erpornis; species Erpornis zantholeuca. Next base: position 109,475 of record VZTN01022701.1, on the reverse strand, counting down.
GAACATATGTAAACAGATACCCTTAATAATAATATGAAGAAACCTCCAAGCATAACTTCATTTTTATATCATCTTTATATTATGTCTTACTGGTATATTCAGGATAACAATTACAGAAGCAAAAATAGTCTGTGCATACCAGAACCATTATCAGGTACCATTTAGCATACTCATTAAAAATGGCTTATTAGAATATTAGCATCTTTATTGTTTTTTAAAACATTCATCACTCAGAGAACCTACTCTAGTTGTCTGCAGCTGACAATTATCAAACAGATTAGCAGTTGTCAACTAACATGCAAATAACCTACTAGGTTGTTAGAATTTCAAATAAGTTTTAAAGTTTTCCCATTGAACAGAAATGCCAAATTCTGGTGAGTTCTAGTTTACAGTAATGAGGGAGCTGACAACAGGAGGAGGTTGGAGCAGGCAGAGTCGGGTTTGAGCAAAAGCTGTAATTGGGGGGTGTTTTGATACCCCCCAATTGTAGAACTGAATCCTCTTGACTTCAGCTTCTTATACCTTGGAATATTTGTATAAGTCTGTTTTTTCAAACATTGCCTGGGTGTAGAGGCTAACCCTGCTTGAGGGATTGACCCAGTGCTGCTTTTTGAGGGATAGCTTTGTTATATAGAATAGGTCTTTTTACTGGGTCAAAAATGTGATTAGTGATTCCTTTTTGAAGCAGCTCACACTGTTACTGTACTACAAGGACACTTCCAGGCTGCTTATGTATACAACTAAGCTGTTACATTTCCCCAGTACTCCAGACACTAGAGAGGGAGTTTCTTTTCATGCACTATGACCAAGTGCTCCTTTCCCTTTGCACTTTTTCTTTTGGTGCTTCAGTCTGACATAATTTTATTATGAGCTATTTCAATGTGCTTGCTTTTACAAGATCAAGCAGCTAACTGCTCCAGAAAGGTGTTTAATTTATTGCTAATTTTGTTATTCAGACACGTAGGCAGAAGAAATAGAAAGAGTACATGGGTAGTTTAGGAAAAGATTTATGACTTCGTTTTGTAGCACAGATGTTTGTTTAAGCATTTATGGTTTGGGAAGCTTGTGTTAGCATACCTGTTCTGAGGTTTCTCTGGGTCTGCATGCTTTCAGAAAAGAAAAAGTGTGTTTAGTCTTTGTGCACCTTCTTTTCCATGTGAAAGCTATAGCTTTTACAGAATTTTTTTCCCAGAATTTGCATGCCTCAAAACCTAGTCTTTCTTTGAGCTGGAACTTATGCATGTTGTAAAATCCACACAAAGATTGCAGCAATAACTTCAGTCTGCTGTTACTGTGGAATGGTCAGCGTCTGTCCTGGAGCCATCTGATGCCTTGGCAGCTGCTCCGGGGCACTGAGGACAAGCAGCAGAGTGTTGGGGGCAGGCAGGGAGCGGGTGCAGCACTTCCCCTGCCGTGCTGCAGCTTCCCCCTCCAGCCAGGAGAGAGATGGGCGAGGAAGGAGGGTTGCATGGGGATGCAGACCACTCTGTGAGCCTTGCCCCTCAGTCGAGCAGGCTCTCCTCCCGCTGACTGAGGCCCATTTTGCTCCTGGCAGTGCTGCATGGGCAGGTGTACCGCTTCTGCACCTTAGAGGGGACCTGGCTGCTGAAGGAGAATTCGACCCTGCCCTGGAGGAACCTGTCTGAATGTGAGCCCTCTGACCAGGTAAGTGTTTTTCCCATTTTCCTCACATCTTGCTGCTGTTGTCTTAGGACAAAGCAGAAGAGAGGAAAAAATTAATTGTTGATCCCTGTGCACTTTTGTCTTGTCAAAACAATCTTCAGTGACTAGCTTCCGTGAGCCTAATGGTAAGGGACATCAGGTCTCTCCCCTTCAACAAAGGGAGCATGGAGGGTAGCGAGAGCATGTTTAAATGTACGTGAGAGCCAAGAGAAGTGACTCAGGTCATCCCAGCTGTGGTGTAGAGCAAGGAGCTCAACTGCAGGGGTGACCTAATGTTATTCCTTTGCCTTTTTTCCATTGTCACGTCATTATAATAGTGACCATTTGCTCTCTCTGTCTTGTTAGCAGCTATTAAGGTGATTAAAATGAACTGAACTGAAGGATATTTGCTTTTTCACCTTTGGGCACGGGGCAATCCCTGTCTTTTTTTTTTCAGGGTTTTTTGCCTTTATACCTTCATTTTCTGTGGGCAGTGGAATTAGGCTTGTCAGTGTTATTTTCTTGCCCTTGTGCTTTTTACTCTGCAGGGAGCTGAGATGCCTGGCACCAAATGAAGGAGAGCATAGGGATTTTCAGAGGATTTTTGACAGCCATTGGCGTCAGCCAGCGCACTGTGTGCGTTCCCATGACACGTGATACCACTACTACTGTGAACCTCCAAGGGAGATGCTTTTCCTCACAGAAACTGAGTGCCCTCTCTCTATCCCAGGGTACTGGGAGCTAGTGCATTATGTAGATAAAACAGTTTAAATTTATGAAAGTCCCAAGAGCTGCAGGATCTATGCCCTCTGTAGCTCCCATTGCTCAGTGCCTCACTCTTCAAAATGAATAAATGATTGCAGACTAGGAGGAGATGGGAATAGAGAAAGTTTCCTCCAAATATGTGAATTTTAACCTTTTCCTTTGACTTGCAGCCTTATTCCTTGTCCCATTTGTGTTCTGAGCAGAGCACATTGTCTTAACACAATGTGTAATCCTGGTCGTTTGACTTTTCCTTGTTGGCCATTATGATTTCTTCCAGAGCTGTGTTGGGACATGCCAAGGAGTGAGATAGCTGATGGTAACACTTGTTCATTTGGCACCTACCTCCAGTTTTTCATGAACTGGTCTGGATTCTGAAACCCTGTGTACATGGTGTCGCTCCCTGAAATGTGAACAGCCGTGTTTGGTTTTCCAGCTAATGTATATACAGCCCCATAGTAACTTTGTTTTATGCATCTGGCATATGAGAACCAGAAGTTGTTTTTATAAGTTTGTCATGTGTTATATTACAAATGTAGCTAAAACAGATTCCAATGTGTTTGTTAGTGGATCTTTATAAATTTAGGTGTACAATGTTATTTTCATTTAGGTGTACAATGTCATTTTCGTCTTTATATATGTTTTAAATTGTCAGGTTTCAGTTGTTTGCCTAAGCTTTGATGCTGAAGAGGTTTTCCTTTTCATAAGGCAGCTTTCATAGCATTCCCTTTAATGCATTAACTAGCAAATCTCTGAGTTACAGCCTGTATGTTCACCTTAAATCCTCCTGGCTGTGCAAAGTACATCTGAATAACTAATGTACCTAATTTATGAAGTACAAAGAATGTATTCCTTTGTACAGCACAGGTCTCAGGAGTCAATTGCGGAGTTAGCAGTTTGAAGAAGGGAAATAAAATCCCTGAGTCTATTTAGATAAAGATACATGCTTAGAGATGAACTAGAACAGTGAATATGAATGTGCCTTGGAGGCTGAGCAAAAAGAGTGTGTTACAATTCAGACCTGCCTGTACCTTTTCAAGTAATTGTCTTCTCTATAAGGGTTTTGGCCAGAATTTTCAGGCAAGGTCTCAATAATTGTGTTTTCAGTGAATCCAAAGAGAGCCCCCACTGCTCTGGTCTGCACCAGGTCACTCCCTCTCAAACAGTGCTGTTAACACCCAGGTCACAGCTGTTGGGCTGTGGTTTGTTACCAGGGGTTGTATAGTTGAGGCAGGAGACAGATTAATGGGGGCAGAAAAGGGTTTAGCTATGCGAATGTGAGGCATGCTTTGCCTCCAGATCATCAAATGGGACCTGGCTTGTTGCACTTCTAAGTGTAGATGAGGAACCCCCTCATTACCACAGTAAGGAGACTTGCTTGAAGTGCTGAAGTCTAAAAAGATTAGGTCTGCCATTTTTACTGCAGGTCTGAGCTGTATCTGTGTTTCCTGCCTTCTGTTTTAAGACTTGCTTGTGTGGTAATTCATGTCTCTCCAACTTTATTATGAAATAATGTCACATTATCTGTTTTTCTAGCTAGGCTGCAAACCCCAAATATTTGAGTGAACATCTGGGAGCAGCTGAGGAATTAAGATTAAATTTTTATTTTTTTAGAGCATATGGGAAGTGGAAGACTGATTTTTTAAATGTGTGCATTTAAAATTGAAAGTAGGAAAATGATTTCTGGTTATCATTAAGAAAGTGAGAAAGCAGCTGGGAGAAAAGAACTGAAGGCCATGAGCTCTCTCTTTTCTCCCTCCACTTTTTTGTTTTTCTTTTCTTCTTTATATGCTCTCAGGATGCGCCAGAAGAACAGCTCCTGAATTTGTCCATCATATACACCATTGGATATGCCCTTTCCTTCTCTGCCCTTGTAATAGCAACTGCCATTCTTCTTGGATTCAGGTAACTGGTGAAGCTTTGAAGAGAGTGGAGTAAAGACTTTATGTTTTTCTATATAACAGTATCAGACTTTGACAGAAACATTTGATTATTTTTTCCCTCCTTTCATCATCTCATTATTTCTTTATCTTTTGTCACTTCTGTATTCCTTCTCAAAATGCAAGTAAAATTGCCAAATTTTGCAGTTACCTATATGAACATGTGGAACAAGTACTTTTTTTCAACTGGAATATTTTGTTAGGCTAGTTTTTATTTCAATTAAATTTCCACTGGAAGAGGTGGTAAAAGAGAGAGATGCAAGTGTTCCCCCATGGTGTCACCTTGGAGATGAGGCACAAGTCTGAGATAGGCAAGGACATTTAGGAGAAAAAATTTCATCTTGCCTTGCTTGGAGTTACACAGAGCATAAATCTCAGTCTGGCCTATATCCCAGCCCTCACATGCAAGGTATGCAGAAATGGATTTTTGACACAATTTTTATTTTTGGAGAACTTTCAGAAATTCTTATGTCTTTCACAATATGGAAGAGAGTCTGATTTGAAATGTGGAAAATTTATGTGAAATAAATTGCTGTCAGCTGGCCATAGTGGTATACTGAGTTCATCCAGGTTTGTACCAACAATTTCAATGGAGCATATAAAAATTTAGACACTCTTGGTTGTGCATACCAAAGGTACACTGTGTGTCTTTGGTTAAAAAAATAAATAAAAGAAAAAAACCCCAACCAGACCAAAAAACAACTTTGGATTCTAGAAGGGCTCTTTTTTGTTTTTCTTTGTAAATGCAAGAGATGTTTTGGTTCCAGCCAGACCTTCCTTCAGTTTAGGGGTGCTGAGATACTTAGAGAACACAAAGATGGGATCCTGTTCTGTTGTGGGAAGGATGTCCCTCTGCTATGAAGTCCTGCTCCTTGCTTCTCTCTACAGCCAGGTCCCATCCCTCTTATGTGCTGATGAGGCTGCCTCCTTAAAAAGTGTAGTGTTCCATGTCCTGGTGCTCTTATTTGAAATGAAGTCAGGAACCTTCAGATCCTTAAGGAACTTCTTTCCTGGTGGAAGAATTATCATTGCCGGTTGATCATTTGCTTTGGTGCCTGCACTACACTTAGGAAGGCAGTCCCTTTCCTTTCTTCCCTCGTGTATTTAAAAATGTCATGCCTTTTAACTTCTAATTTCCAAAACTAAAATGATGCAAGCCTTCTCATATTGTACCATACAGTTTAGCCCTGTATTATCCCTTCTCCTTCCAGTGGAGCAGCATAGGTGGGCAATATCAAGGAAGTTGTAAAATGACTGCAGAAATCCAGAGACATGCTCACCCTCTGTGAACGCCCTGTGATAATTATGATTTGTATGTGTTGTACCTGTGCGACTTTGGGACCTTTCTGAAAAAACACCAGATGGTCTTGAAGTCTCCAAATGTCTCCCAGGATAACTGTTTTCTCCTCATTTCACCTGTCAATGACACTTCCTGAGTAATCTCAGCAGCCCAAATGTAAAGGTCACAGAGCACAACCATATACTTTTTGAGGCAAGGAAGAAAGGATGTTTTCTGGCAGGGAACAAAGACCAGGTTTGTCACCAAAGACTGGTAGGAGGGAGAGGGAATTTGGATGCCCTCACTTTTGTGGGGTGATGCTTTAGCATTTTTTCCTTCAACTGTGAAGCAGAGACTTCACAGAAGTGAAGTGTACACAAGTGTGTGCTTCTCGTTTTGAAAATGAGGTTCCAGGGATGTTAGAGGTACCAAGAGTCTTGTCAAAACTGTGCCATGAATCCATTTTGTGTTCTCCTAAGTTTACCAGAAGACAACTTGGTCCTGGATCTCATGAAATATGAGACCTACCCTTATGTGAATTGCAGTTTCTGGATTCTGACTGGAATCTCTGCTTGTCTCCCCTGGGCTGTTCAGCCTCAACAAATGGGGATCAAAATCTAATTCGATGACATGCGAATACTGATGGGCCTCTTTAAAATCTTCGACCACAGAATGACCTTTATATTTGTCTTTAAAGATGATACAACAGGGGAAACAGTATCCCTCTAGAGTCCTACTTTGCATCCTCTGAAAGAAACAGAAGGAAAATCTGTAATTTCGGTGGTGGAAGCCGAATTAAGCCCATGACTTCAAGACTGAAACAATTTGAATAACTTGCATTGCCTATAGCAAAAGTACTCATTAACTACTTGCAAACTATTTTCTTCAATTGCCTAATTTACATAACTTTTTCAATCAGATTGAAATGTGTAGCAGTTCTGAAGGGTAGCAACAAATGAATTTTGAGTTTAAGGAAAATAAATATTAATAATAGGTAAGTTTTGAAATAAATTGTGATATAAAAGTGATACAAAATTTTTATCTGATCTATGAAAAACAAGTTGTTCTTCAGTGCAAACCTCTTTCAGACCAAGTCAATTTTCCTACCAAAATTTATAGACCTGTAAAAAAGAGATATTTAAAGTGTAAGTTCACTGAACCTTTTGTTGGAATAATTGCTGATTACCATATGTTACATCTATCTTTTAGCATCTAAAAAGTCATACCTGGAGTAACTTCCTTTGAGGTAAAGTGTGTACCTTTGCAGAGCTGGAAGAAAAATATTTGTGAATAAGGCTGGTAAAATATTGGCAGCACTCTGCAATTGGATGCCATTTACATGACTGCAGTTTCTTTTGCTATCCCTTTAACATGCCTTTTTTTGACAAGTAGCAATTTTATTGTCTTTGCAGCTGGCTGCTGAAATTCAAGAGGATTTTTTCTTTGTTTTCTTGTTTTCAATTCTGAATGCAGAGGTGAAAAATCTGTTTCTTTTACTTCTACAGAAAGTATTTACAATTCTCCCAGGAAGCACTTTGAATACAGGTTTTTCTCTTGTTGTCAAAAGGTGATTGCAGGTGGATGTTTTTTCATTGTGGGTTGGAGCACAGCCAGAAGCTGCACTGCACACCAGTGCTGAGCTTTGCCAAGGTAAACCTGTGCAGTGACATTGGGGTCCATTCAAAGCAATTAGCTTCAGCATTATGTGGAACTTGACTTTTTTAGTCCTTTCTGATAAGTCTTCTGAAAAATGACTTTATTTTTACACTTTTAAAGCTTCTGAAATATTTTTTTCTTTAACGCACCTATCTTCCTTTCCCTAAACATTGGCTCTAAGGGCTGAAGTTTTGAATGTGTTTTCCTTGACAGTATTTTCTTCCCCAAAGACAGTTTGAAATCCCTACAGCCATTCTCAAGTTATGGGATTTCCTCTGGTGCCTCCTGATTTCCTACAGGGCTTGTTGTTTGCTTTCTCAGTCCCGTGTGTGATGTTGCATCTTTTATGTAGGCACTGGATCATGACTAGATCTTTATTTTTACAGACATCTGCATTGCACGAGGAATTACATTCACCTGAACCTCTTCACCTCTTTTATCCTCCGGGCTATATCTGTTTTCATTAAGGACTCAGTGGTGAAGTGGATGTACAGCACAGCCACACAAGAGTACCAATGGGAAGGACTTATAGCCTTCCAGGTAAGGGCAGACACTGTGGTCATTCTTAGAATATTGGAGTCATCGTTGTGGCATGTCTGCATGGCACCAGGTAATTTAATTCTTTAGCTGATGGCATGTTTCTCTGCCTGTGGGAAGTTTGCCCCCACTAGACAGAGGAACAAGAAGTTGATCTTTTTGCATACCTGTATATAAATACATATGCCAATGCCTGTATCTTCCTTCTATGCTGCAGTTTCATTTCCTTCTAACAGTGACAAGAGGCCATTTATTTTCCTGAGCCAGCACCTTTTGTGCTTGAACTGTCCATCTGGTCTAATGATCAGATAAGTTGGTTGTGCTTGGTCATCTCTATATAATCTCTTGATGACGGGAAAAAAAGGAAGCATCTGATTAAAATGCAAATTGAAAGCATTTGGAAAAGCTTTGGAGGAGCAGGCTAACTAACTACTTCTAATTGATGAGAGAGGATATACAACTCTTTTGTAAATACGATGAGAGTGTTCCCTTCCCCATTTGGATTTGGAATGGAATGCAAAATGCACTTGAATCCTCAGAGAAGGGTAGCTTTATTATCTGTATAGCCCTTGTGATTCTAAAACATAAGTATGGCATTTGCTGCTACAGTACAGGGTTGGAGCAGTAAAGGGAAACTCTCCTGATGCATCCTTAGTACTCATCCTTTTCTGACCTAAGGCAGAAGTGCTAAAGCAACTTAGTGAATCTCATATGATGGTTGATTTTTTTTTCTCATCAGCAATGTATCAGTTGCCAGACAATAACATTGTAAAACACATCTTAAATGGTTTGGAAAGGTTTGTATTGGATTGTTAGTCATTTCCTCTTTCCAAAAAGTGTAGACTTAATGATTTTGCACATGGTTTACTCAATAGGGTTTCATCAGGTCTGATGATATATTAATCAGGTAATCAGGTTTCATACTTATCTAAAGCCCTACTGATTATCTCTGTAATTTATTTGCACTTAATTAGGTGCACTTAAATGAGGTGCACTGGGCAACATTGCTATTCTATGAAAATATCCTTTGCTTTGGCAAATAGTCAACCTTTATGGCATCCACTCTTTTATTTTTAACAGAGAAATGCTCAACTGCAGAATAGAGTATCCAGGGAAGTGAAAGATTCACTGACTGTGGTTGATGTAGTACCTTTCATTTGTTCTTTTAACCTTTATTTGTGCTTTTCAAAATATAATCTGTTGCTTATTGAGGAGAAAATAGAGAACATGTACTTTTTCTTTTAAAGGAGTAATGCTGTTGAAAGCATCTGTCTACTGTGTATAGCACCTATTTCTGGCTTCTGCCCCTTCAGCAGTAAAATACATGATTAGTTTAGCAAGCCTTTTTTTTTGAGCAGCAAGAGTAGGAAAGAGAACCAGTCTTTTGGGTTAATATCTTTTGATTCTCAATCCCTCTTGCATTAATTTGGGCTCTGCTTCCTTCCATCACAGGAATCACTCAGCTGCCGTTTGGTCTTTGTGATGATGCAGTATTGTGTGGCTGCAAACTACTACTGGCTGCTGGTGGAAGGCATGTACCTGTACACACTGCTGGTGCTTTCGGTCTTCTCTGAGCAGAGGATTTTCCGCCTTTATCTCTGCATTGGCTGGGGTGAGTTGACTTTTCTGTTTGTCTGCCTGTGGCTGCACTGGCAGTGGTATCACAGGAAAGCCTCTGTGTCTGTCCTAGTGCTGCCCAGTTCAAGTCCTGCACTCTGCATTCCCTTTTTGTTCCTGATCCCTTACCTTGTTTGAGCTGGAGGGTGTGGTCACAGCTCCTGGATGCTCATGGCACAGAGGCTGTGGGACACTGCTGAAACTCACCGAGGCAGTGGCAAACTACTTTTCCTGCAGCACATCAGCTTCCCAGAACAAATTATGTGTGGGTGGTTCCAGCTGGGTATGGGCTTCTCTGGACTGCCCTGAAAGTTTCATCTCCCGAAAGTTTGCTTTAAAGACATGTTAATTACTTGTGGTGGAAAATAGCAACGATGCTTTGCTTCTGGGTGAAGACAACTGTAGAGAAGTGGTGGCAGTATGAGGGCAGATGATGCAAAGAGGCTGATGAACAAGGGGCTGCTAGCAGGGAGTTGTCAGGTTGGCTAAGTGGGCAGAGCAGGTCAAATAGGAATTTTCTGAGGAAAAAAATGTCAGGGTGCATGTGCCATGGGCATGTGTGTGCTTGAAATCGAGGACTGTGATGCCTTGAAGTCAGTTGGTTGAGCAAGGGTCACCATCTGTAGAAATGCTAAAGCTTTCTTTCACTGTACAGTTCACCTGAAAATACGTAACAGTTTGGGATTAATCCTATTTTTGGAGTGATCTTACATGTACTTTTATTGCATTGTCTCGCTTCTTCTTCTCTACCTTCCCCTTTTGGTGGAATCAGGCCACTTTTGGAAAGATGAAAGTAAATCCAAGTAAATACTACAAGTGCTTTTACAGATGCTAGTTTGAACATTCAATTAAAGTTCTGGATCTTCCATATTCTTTTATGTTGGGCATGCAGCAAAAGTGGCACCATTTTGTATAACATTTGAACTATATATGTTTTAATCAGACCCTCAATTTAATTTAAAAAAAGGGGGAGGGGGAGCAATCCTGAAGCAGTGACTGAGGTCATGAAAGGAAATGGAAAAGAAATTAGAACAAAATTATATCTAGTCAAATCCTGAGGGGATCGTGTTGTTTCATAAGAAAGGGTTAGGCTGCTTTTGGTCTGAATCACTTTTATTTAGAGTTTGTCTCCTGCAAAAGAAGAAGGCAGAAAGAGATGATGTTATTTTGTTCTTTACAAAGGTGGTTTTCCTATTGTATATTGAATTTCTGGTTGAGTTAGTGGAAATGAGCAGCAATGCAAGAACTTGGCACTAGATTTATGGGTTTCATCCAAGCTTCCTAGAAAAGCTCTGTCCATGCCATTCAGTTGTTATCTGTACAGTTTATTGCTCTTCTATATGTGTCTGCATGTGCAGAGCTTGCCAATGATTCTCCATGTTCAAAAGCATAAGCATCTGCTGTTTCAGTGCTCCCAGGTCAGTTATACCAGATAACACTTTCATCTGTCACTGGTGGAAAGATATCAAGATTTTTCCCTTTCTTTCTGCTTCTTCACTTCTTCATTGATGATTCCATTTTTTGGGTGCTCAAGTCCCTCACCAGGTGACTTTCTGCTGTATGCAATGCTCAGGAGATTTTTATTTAATTTGACTTTTGAGCTGCGTGATAGCCTTGGTGTAATGCTGAGGCTTTAGAGAGAGACAGTAGGTTCCTGTTTGAACTGAGAGTGTTCTGCTCTTTGAAATAATTAACTGTAAAAAAAAAAAAAGCTGGAACAAAAATTAAATATTTATTTGTTTGTCAGAGCTGATTTTGATACTCTGACCCTTTGTTCCATTAACGAATTGTCGTCTTACAGGATAATTTTTAACTTGTTCATTTCTCATCATTTGAAGAATATTTATGTATAAAATTTTCATATTTGTATTGCTCGAAAACATTGTCACTTTGTGTTGTTATTTCTTACAATTATAACTGAAGACTGTGATCACACTCAGACATGCTCAAGTCTGCTCTTCTGTATTCCAGGGTACTGAGCTTGATGTGCCCCTTGCTCACTGCCCTAAGGATCTTGAATTCCACCATTTCATGGTCACTAGCAGCTAAGGCTGCCCCTTGAGCTTCACATTCCCCACTAGCTCCTCCTTGTTGGTGAGAACAAGGTCCAGCATGGCTCCTCTGTCACTTGAAGAAGGAAATTATCATCAATGTGATCCAGGAAACTCCTGGATTTCTTATGTCCTGCTGTGCTGTCCCTCCAGCAGATATCGGAGTGGCTGGAGTCCCCCGGGAGGCCCAGGGTTTGTGACTGTGAGGCTGCTCCTGTCTGTGTACAGAAAGGCTTCCTGGTCAGGCAGCCCACAGCAGACTCCCCTATAATGTCACTTGTCCCTGTCCTCCCTTTAATCCTGACCCATAAGCTCCTGGTCAGCTCCTCATCCATCCCCAGGTGGAACTGCATGCAGTCCTGCTGCCACTGATGCACATGGTGACACCCCCTCCTGCTCTCCCTGCCTGGCCTTCCTGAAGAGCCAGTGGCATTCTGTTCCAGCACACCAGTGAGGAGCCATCCCACTGTGTCTCTGTGATGCCAGTGAGATTATAGTTCTGCAGGTACTGGCACTGGCATCCAGCTGGTGGGAGTGGGATGGATTAAGGATCCCCTTCCCTAGCAACTTCAGTTTAAAAGCATCTTCCCAGGCTTGGCAAACCTATGACTAAAGATCCTCTTTCCCTTCTCTGTCAGATTCATCCCACATTAGATCAGTTGTTCCAAGATAACCCAAATATATTTTTTGCTATATGATAATATCAGGTCAATTCTAAAGTCATTTATTAGACAGTAGTCCATTTATTATGAGCCCAAATGAGTAATTATTCTTTGCTGTTGAAGTGTTTGTAAAGGGAAAAGTCTGTTTATCTTGTGTTATTGTACTTTACAAAACCTAGAAAAGATATAAAATCTTGATAGGCCTATGAAAACTAATGTAGTTTCATAAATTGGGAGTAATTTATACTGACAACATGTATATTGATAGGATTCTATAAACCTTCCCTGTTACTTGTGAGGTAACTGTATTCCTAGTGGCCACTTCCTTGCTGAGATTTCATGCCATACTAGACTTTGAGATGGCAATGTTAAATTTTTCCTATTTCATTTAATGTGGAATATATGTCTTGCTTATGTCTTCTATTTCTTTGTCAAAGCAGACTTTCATATATTTGTGTCAACCTTAAGTTCCACATATCTTACTGCAAAAGCAATTGTATATCCCATTTTCAGCGCTGATGGAGAGAAAAAAAGGCAAAAACACATAGCAGCATCAAACCCCCAACATTTTTAGTAGGCTAATGGAAGAGCGGGTAGGTGAGAGGTTTCCTTCACTCTGGGAGTCAGCACAACAGCAGCTAAAACAGATGTTGATTCACACAGTTATTTGTACTTGCAAAAAAGAAAATCTGTTGCTATATACTGTTGGTACCTGGTGCTTCCTTGAGAAATCCTTGACCATGGATCTCACTTTTTAGAAAGAAAAAACATTTATAAGAAGGGTGTGAAAAAGCCCAACCTAACTACAGAGATCAAGATCATTACTTCTTTGTTTTGTTTGTTTCTCAGGATGTGCAGACTGGTCTGAGCCAGTGTCCAGGACACCAACCCAGTGTTTATCATGTCTGAGCCCAAGGGAGGAGTTGCTGAGACTGACACATTGAATTTCAGCTATCAGTGCTGTACTAAGTTGTCTCTGGAGAAGAACAGTTTATACTGTAATGCTGCTGTATCAGCAGATTTTAGTGGAAAAGGGGCCTGTTCACATTTGGGAGTAGGGAGGAGGAGAGAGTGGGGAAACAACAGAAACATCCCACAGGATGAGTGACATCCAGACAGGAAGAATGATAGGAGACCATTTTCAGCACTAAAGGCTAAGAAGAAAATGCTAATAAACAGCTAAATATTCTCTGAGCTTCTGTGGCAATTTTACACCCAGTTGCACTTGCAGCAGGAAAATTGCCATAAAAAATAAATAATCTGCTTCCTACCAAGCTTTGGCAATCCAAACTTGCTTTAAGGAAGAATACTTTGAGGAATTAAGCTATTAAAAGCAGGAAGCCTGGCTAGGGCATCAAGATCTACATCCTGATCGCAAGGAAGACCTGACTGGAACAGAGCCAGTAAGAAACCTTCCCTTAGAAGCACAGTGTGAACTCACTGCAGCAACAGGATGCATTCATTGCACTGACCACTTATTTTCTGTTTTCAGATGAAAACTCTTCTTCAGACAAGGATGTAAAAAATAAGTGTTGTATCCAGACTGATTTTGGTAGGAAGTGCATGTCAGGAGTTCCTCTTAATCATCTTCTATTTGTCTTCTAGATTAAAGATTAAACTCTTTCGTGTTTTTCCTTTCTGCAGAAGAAAAACAGTGTTCCATCTTTTCTTCTCAAATCTTTAGTGCTCTTACTCTTTGTAAATTTACTCATATTTATTATTCATTTCTTTTAGTTCCTCATCACATCATTCTTGCATTCATTCATCAATCAGTTGATCAAGTCAGAGTATCTTGGATGCTGTCTGAGAGGAAGAGGAATGGAATTGTTCTGACAGCAGTAGTGTCATTCTGGTTTGTGTGCCTGATTGTCTCGGAGGCTGAATGTACCATATGTGGAAACAAGGGATATCAGGTTACAGCTGAAATTACTGAAAACAGTTCTAAAAGGCTGTGTTTGGAATATGTCCTTCTTTAAGGATTTCAGCAGTATGGCAATGCTCTGGTCCTACAGAGACAAATTTACTTCAGGAGGAATCTCTAATCAGCACGTGAAGATGAGGGGAGCCTCTCTTCCTCCTCGTGACTTTCCTGAAATTGCCTCTCTGTAAAATGAGGTACAAGGCAAAGCTGCAAATATAGGGTGTCTGTAAGAATGGAAACACGGGGAGGTAAGGGAAAGATGATGGCATAGAATAGCACCACCTGCTGACACCTCTCATGCTAACGAGGGCTTTGTGGGTTCCAGAACAAACCTGAGCTTTTCTGTTCTGTTGCCAAAATATCTCAGATCCATTAAATGAAGAGATATGCTGCTGTCAGGACATGGTAACTTCCATTAGTAGCCCCAGGAATTTCTTGCCCCTCTCATTAGGGGTAGTGGAGCATTCTGAAAATGTCAACCTTTGCAGATTTTCTCAAAATTTTGTTCTCTTACCTACCCCATCCTTTGTCATTCTGAAAAATTTCTGGTTTTCCCATTTTTTTTTTCTTACTGTGCAGACATCTGGCCAGATGTAGACTATATAAGCTAGAGTGAAACTAAGTAGGTCATGCTGCTTATTTATGCAATGGGATGTTAAGATGTTGATTTGGCCATTCCATTACTTTCTCATCATCCATAATTTATAGTATCATTGCAGCCTATAATTCAGATGCCCAGTCATTTGAAGTTGAACTTTATTAGCTGAGCTGTCAGCAGGTTTATTTCCTGGTACACTTGACAGGTTTCATAATCACCATGTAGTGTTCAAAGATTTTGGGTCAGCCATCAGCCTGCAAGAAGAATATCGCAGAGTTTATCATGAGCAGGCTGTTGCAGTTTCTGGCAACTTCAGCAATGATGCAGTGCAGAAGGAAAAGTAGACATTACCATTTCCAGCGTTCAGAGACCTTTCCCTGGTCAGTTAAGGAAAAGGTCAATCTCAGAGCTTTCTGTATGACAAAAAAGCAAAACCAGAAAGAGTTCACCCTACACCTTAAATGCATCCTATAAATAAGTGCAGTTTTTTTCTTGCTTATCTGATATACTCTGAATAACAGCAGCAGGAGAAAGAAGTGTGGGACTGAAACTTAAATGCACCAAAAGTGTGTTGGAAGCCCAGGACTGGAATACACCCCTGATTCTGTTAATGAAACATAGTCATCTGTGGTGTTTATTCAAGGAGTTGTATATGGTTTACTTCCACTGCCTGCTCAAACCAGACAGAATTCTGACTGAGTGAAATAGCCAGAATAATATGTGCCTTTTTGCCAGTTAATGCAGGCTAATTAGATGTCAATATTGTTAATTAGTCTTTGGAGAGTCTCAGTGATCTTCGCAAACTGCAGCTGTTGCAGAGATGGTTCAGACTTGCTCTTTTGCTGTTTTGGAATGACTTCTACAGGCTTGAAGTGAATTAGGGAATGTTCTTGGGGCAGTCTCCTCTTTAGATCTTCACTAGGGCTTTGGAAAGCCTCATGTATTCCCGTTTGCTGGCACTGTGTCCCAGACAGTTTCCAGAGCCACCCATTTTTCAGGACAACGCTTTGTGAATTTGGTAGAGGTCAGGTGGTATCCATGTAGTAAGATTTGACCATCAGTGCAAATTCATATATATATTGCACTGTTAAGTATTGGTGTCTCAGGCTAAAATGTGCATTGCCAGCATGGAAAGTAGTGTGACTGATGGTGCTGCAATACCAAGATGCCAGTGGTGTGCATCACAAGTGGGAGTGGGCAGAGAATGTTGAACAAGGTGCTTTGTATGTGCTGCCTATTAATTTGTATAATATTTGCATAGCTGATGTAATTCTATTATACCAGCCTCCCTCTAGTAAGGTTCTTTTGAAATATAGTGTTAATAATAGGTTGTAAAGTCAAATGTCAAGTAATTTGATTAAGCATGGAGGGATTTCTGATGTATCCAGAAGACAAAGATACCCACAAATCATGATTGTTATCACTTGATATGTCAAATGATATATCCACTGACATACTGCCTTTGTGCTCTCAGTGCTCATATCTTATCCTGTAAGTTTCACATTAAGATGTCTTAGTGCTCAGCAAAGTCAAGAAAGGAATAATTCAAACTATAATTTGTTTCGGTGAATCAAAGTCTCATTTGGTTTGGAGGTGATGTGCAATGAGCCTGTTCTTAATCTCTTTATACCACTACCAAAGCAGCATAGAGTTTTTGGTAACTTTGCTCCCAAAATACTGGATATTCTCAGTATCAAGTACATCTATGGAACATGGTAGCTATTTGCCCAAATAATCTCTACTCGATTCATTATCTTTGCTATTATTCTAATTACTGGTATTTTTTCTTTCCTGCTCTTTATTCTCTCTTTTTCTACAATTAACAGATAAAAAAGAATATTGTTTTTCTGTGTCTGTAGCATTTAGCTGTTCTGATAGCAGAGTAATTCTACAGTACAACAAAAGAGAAGGTTTTTTACTGATAAAACCCAATAAAGATATGCTTGAGATGTTCAGACTGTGGGAGATCACCAGTTTCCCTGTGGCTCCTGCTGCCACGAACTGTGGATTTGCCCCGTGCAGAATTTACTGCTGCAGCCTGATGTTCTTACAGTCTCTTACTTTATTGGTTCTTAAGCATAAAGTAACAAAGTGCACTAAGTGTTGCTCTTTCTATACAATGCACATGCAGCATCAGACATGGTCCAAGGATGAATTAGATGATCTTGGTCTATCCTTAGACACAAATTCCTCATCCTGCCTTTTGAGTCACAACCTGCTTTCCTTCCCTGTGTGCTTTTTTAACGTTCTCTGTACTGAGTATTGGTTGGTAGATGCATTTCAAAATTATTTTTTGTAATTTAGGCTCTTCATAAATGAAAGAAATTAATTAGAGAGCCTTTGATACTGTAAAGCAGGTAATGAGTGCCAGCTTACTTGGCTTGTTTCTCTGCCCTTTACACCCCAAGTGAACTGACCAGCTGTAGCCCTGACAGGCGAGGGTAGGGCCAAGCCTCTCCTCACTGCCAGGTTCATCTGCTGTCTTTGCTGCAGCCACTCAAGTCCACTCTGGTACCACAGCCAGAACTGGGACTTCTCTGGGGGGAGGACACTTGCTGGGTGTGCCCACATTCCCTCTGCCACAGGGGGCATGTGGGGCTGGGTGTGCTCCAGCCTCGACACTGACAGACAGCCTGAGCTTGGTCCTGCTTGAATACAGTGTAGGTGACCCATAAGCAGAAATTTGGACACAAATGTTTTGGTCAGACCACACCTCTCTAGCATGAGTACAGAGGCTGGTAGAGCTTGCAGAAATTTAACTCCCTTGGCCCCTCTGTGAAAATATCCTCAGAAGAAGTGGTGGATGCCTGTTATGAGGCAGTTGTGTTCTTCATTTTTCACGCCTCTTGGGAACTAGGTGGCTTCTATCCTATCTGCATTGGATAGGAGCTGCAACCCTGACACCTGTTAATTATGTTGCTCATCATTACGGGTGGGCGGGGGGTCAGGAGGAGTTGTCCTCCTCTCTGCTTTTCCCAGTCTCAGTGTCAATGTCAGCCTTGTCTCCTTTCTTTTCAGGTGTGCCAATGCTGTTTGTTATCCTCTGGGGAACTGTCAAGTACCTTTATGAAGATGAGGGGTTGGTTTAGTTCTGATTTTTATTGCTGTCTCATTTGTGCTGTATGTGTGCACCAGCAGGTCATTGTTTGCTTGCTGTTCAGTGTGGTTTGCTTTGGCAATGTGCTGAAACCTCACATAATTGCTTCTGTTTTGTCTGAAGGTCTTGCATAACATTTCAGAAAGGAGCATATGTTTTTTTCTGATCAGAATTTTCTGCATGTCTGAATGAATCTATTCTTTTGCAGGTCAAGGAAAGGTATGTTTTGTTTTTTGGTACTTACAGTATCAACAGTAGGAGTCATCATACCCAACCAAGACCACTCCTGGTACGGTGCCTTTGGCATTAGCCTTTACAGTTGTTTCAGAGGAAGGCAGCAACCTCCCACAGGATTCTGCCTGCGATTTGTAGTGATTAGCCTATGCCTAGCAGCAGAGAAGTGATTGCCTTTTCTTGTTTAAGCTCCCATTATTTAGATTTTCTTAAAATAAAGGCACATTCTCTGTCTGCTTGCGTTAGTCTTCCTGAAGCCAGCAATGTCTCACACGAGACTGCTGTAGAACACAAAATGCTTTTTGTCCATTTTTTACCATGGTGGCTGTTCTGAAAAAAATTACCTTGGTATATGCTTTATATACCAAATAGCATTGTAGCTTGTTGTTTTCTTTTTATTAAAAAATAAAAACAGAAGGGAGGAAAGTGGCTCTTGTTTTTAGAGACAGTGGCTGCCTAGAAATATTTGGGTAGCTTTCTTTGTGATGAAAGAAATAAATTTATGCTCTTTCATTTTTATTATTAACTTATTATTTAATGGGTTTTCCTCTTACTTCATTTCCAAACTACCCAGCCAGCACTTTTGTAGAGGATTTTTTTTTTTCTTTTCTTTTTTCTCCCAGACAGAATCATTGCTGGAGAGATGCTGCAATGTGAAAATTCAGTTTAGTCAGAGCCACCCCCAGACTGTTTTCTGGTGTTTGTGAGTATTGAGAACCAGCTTTTTTTCTGTACCTCATTGTACTGAGCCAGTTCAGTCAAAGCTGCCTTTCCTGGCTTAAGCAATGCTAGGATTTTTTGACTTGCCTTTTCAAGGTTGACTTGACGATATTCTCTAGCAAGAATACAGTGACCTGTGGCTGTAGTGATGTACTGCAAGTTTTGTTGAAATTATCAGAATAGGTGTAGAGACCATGCAGCCTCTGAACAGGTGATGTTGCATGGGCATATCTTCCTATTGATGTAGAAAATGTATTCAAAGTGCTCATGCTGAGCCTCCCACATTATGCAGTGCTCAGAGCTGATTTATGTTTTCTATTAAGGAAAACTGTCACTCATTGCCTTCAGCAGACCTTAAAAGGGGCAATTTTGCACATTATTGAATTTTCTAAATCTTGTCTAAATATTTGTAAAATACAGCAATAAATAACCACGTGCAGCAGCTGCTCTGAAAGGCAGGATTTCTGTGCCTTGGGCTTGCATTTGCTGGGTATCTTTCATGCTGTTTGCCATAGCTCTGTCACTGTGCAGCGGGCTGTAAATTTCATTTGTGATTTAACTACTTCCCTAGCTATGAAGAATAACTGGAAATAAATGTGGTCAGGGCTGGGAATTTGAGGCAGTCCTGTGAACACAGCAATTTGAATACAGGACTGAAGCTTGCAAGACTTGGTTTCACACTGGCTTCTTCTTGCCTTACATGTGCAAGTATAAACTCCTTTAGAATGCTGAAAAGTGTGCTATTCAAAAATATTTCGTCTAGATTGCAAATGCAATTAAGGACAAGCTATTTTTCATAGTAGACTGTGCCTAAAAAGCTGATACACATTTTTGCTTCTGTCTGCAGTTAGGTATGGGAGCAAAACAGTCAGCCTTCAAACCTTTTTTTTTTTTTTTTTCATTCAGCTGTAGCAATTCAAGGTAAAAATTCAGTGTTTTCACTTTTAGAAGGGGAATACTGAATTGATAAGCAAAGGTAGAAACATCCCTGTAGCATTTTTTCCACTGCACATATTCTCCATTCATGACTCTGAGGCTATTAGTTGCCAAGCATCTCCTGAGTGGTGCTGAACAAACTGTAGGGATAGATCCCTAGCACAATAGATATTGGTGTATTTATCAGTGTGGCAATCACAGAAAGCACAGATGGACAAGAAATCATGTTGAGATCTACCAATTTTATTTTCTGGATGCTTCAATAGTCATGACACCTTAATTGACCTGTAATGGTTTTTTTATTGCACATATTTGTATAAATTTAATGATAGCTAAAACTGATGTGTGCCACAGGAAGCAAATTAACCCACACAGAAATGTGGCAGAGTTAATGTAAAGAATTGTTTCTCAGCCTCTGTTATTATAAAGAATTTTTTTAATTGCCTCTGCATCTGTTGCAGCTAGTGAGAAGATTAGAACTCCACTTCCAGCCATGCCTATTATCCCATCAGTCTTGAGGTGTTCAAATAAAATGAATTTCAAAGGCTTCCATGAAGCTGGCTCCCAGTCACACATACCAATTAAGACGTTCTGTTGCTCAGCTTCTGGCTCAGGTACACTGGCTGCACACAGTCTTCACACATTTTTACTCCAATACCTAAAATACAATTGAATTGGAGTCCGTTGAGCTGCTGGTGGCAATAATATGCTTTTTGTACACATTAAACTGAAATTGAAAGAAAAATGAAATCCACAGCCTTTCTCAGACTTGCAGTCCCTGCAAGGGAATGTGGAATTTCCATTGCCAAGCTGCTACGCTTTCCTCTCCAGTGCGTGAGCACTTGTGGGTGTGTGGTTGTAGCACGGATCCCTCCCACGTGCTGCATGGGTTGCTCTTTTCTCTTAGACTGTCCCACTACAAGGCTGGGGAAGGTTTCAGCTGCACCAGCATCACCCATTCTGAACTATCAGAGGTCTCTTAAAGAAGCCTTAGGGAAAATTGTGCATGTGTATGTTTTGGCAGAACAGATTTGGAGATGAAGAGAAACATTTCTTTGGGAAGGAACCTATGTTTTATGTAGTGCTGTTTCCTAGTTTGTTTCACAGCCTGTGTAGCTGAGAAACCTGCTGGCTTTACTGGTGACTGTTGCTTTTGAGTAATGCTGAGCAGGAGGCTAACAGAGTGATTTCATGGAGATGTTAAGAACGCTGTCACTGCAGCAGCAAGTGAAGTGGCACGTGAACAGTGCCCTAACACCTGGGCCATCGGGCACAGACATGGCCCATCAGGCAGGGCTGTGGCCAGAGGATGACCAAAAGGAACTAGATGTACAAACCCTCAGTGTAATGTTCACTCAAAACCAGTGATCCCAAACTGTGGCTGCCATGACTTTTTGTGACATTTTTCTCCCATATTGCTCAAGGAAACAGGAATTTTAAAAGCTAAAATGAGACTCATGTGGAAAATGAAATATTGCATTGCTGCAGCATGCTGCTTACTTAGCAGAGGGCTTAGGTCAGCAGAAGTTAGGAACTACTGCTCCCTTTTTTGACTTTACTCGAGAACTCCCTGTCAGCCTGAAATGTTGTGCATATGCACTGAAGGAGCTGGAGTTTGCAGCTGCAATTGCTTTCCCCTGGTTGAAATTAGTAACTCCTTTTTGAAAATAAGGACAGATAAAATGGATGACTGATATGAGAATAATGATGCTAAGTAATGGGATAATGAGCTAACAAGCAATTAAATAGGATGATCTGACATTGGAGACTGAGAATAATAAAAAATAATGCAGGACAAGGAGGCTAGGAATGACAGCAGAAAGACCAGACTCAAACAGATTCCCCACCCTTCTCCTTTCAGCCGAATGACAAATTTGACCTTGGTTTTAATAGAGTAAATCTTCACAATTAATGGATGATAATTCATAGAAAATTGTGGAGGAGAGCTAGCCATTAGTGAGCAAGAAAGGCTGGTGAGTAGTATCCAGTTGGATTGTGATAGCTGCAATAGTACAAAGCATTCAGTGTTTCTAAGAAGCAGCTGCATCTGTTTCCATGTCAGCGTGATGTACTTTTCTACTATTTAGTCCTTAATATTGTTTTCCATCTGCATTGCTGGAACAGAATGAAAAGCAGATTTTAGTAATGTACTGAAACTTTCCTTCCATCTCCTTTTTGTCCTCTTACTAGTTGCTGGACCAGAAACTATAACATGAATTACTGGCTGATCATCAGGCTGCCCATTCTCATCGCCATCGGGGTGAGTCTGAGACATGTGCTGTGAAATGGCAGATTTCCCTGAGAACAGCACGATACGGTACAAGGATGCACACGTGGCCACTGTCCATGTCCAAAGGCTAATAACCTTTGAAGCTATTGACATTTTCATTCAGAAATGTGATTTTGTGAAGCCATGTTTGTTTCTGTCACTGGAATTCCAGACTAGCATTTTGTTTCTTTAATTTGGCCCCATGCTGTGATGGAGTAGTGGCAGGACATGATAAGAGAACAGCATGGTGCAGCAGTGCTGTTAAATCTCTGTGAACAGAAGGTGTGAAAGGTAGCTCAGGGAGCCCAGCGATACTGTTTCAGGTACTGGGCTATGAAAGAGCCACAACGTGTGTGGCATTGTGTAGAAATGGCACAATACCAATGGCTCAGACCTCCAGACAAGGCAAATGTGCCAACCCACACCTTTACTGTGTCTCACTCCTCAGAGAGTAAGTAGGGTCCCCTGCTTTGTGTAATGAAGTGCCTGTGTTTTCAAGGGTGGGTTGTGCATTAACAGTATGTATTTAGACCACAATTCCTTAGCAAAGAGTTGAGTTCTCAGGTAAATTCTGCAGCTGCTGCATAGCAGGATGCCCAGAGACCTACACATGCATACACAAACCAGCCTTTTTGAGTAGTTACACACACATGTTTATTGATGGTGATAAAAATTCTTCCTTCATTTCTCCAGGTAAATTTCCTCATCTTCATCAGAGTTATATGCATCATCATCTCTAAACTGCAGGCTAATTTGATGTGCAAAACTGACATAAAATGCAGGTATGTCTTAAGGCGCTCTGACACTTTTCATGCTCATCAGAATAAAAGTAGACAAGGTCGTACATGAAAGCAGCAGGTTGACAAAGGTTGTTAAAGATCACAGCCCTTGAGTAAAGCACAGTTGTGGTGTCACACATTGGTGTCACTGCTTGGACAGTGAGTCTCCAGGAAAGCCTCAGTGGAGCCAGGGCAGGTATTTTGCCTGTGTTATAAACAGAAGGCTTGATGTGTGTCACTTTAGTCTTCTATTAGACTGGATGAATATTACTTAAGCAGATACTTTTAAAATACTTGCAGCATATGCAAGTACTGAATGTTGGAGTCCTTGAAATCACCCAGAGGAGGGCAGCAAAGCTATGTAAGGGCTGGAACAAATGTCCTGTGAGGAATGCCTGAGGGCTTTTGACTTGTCTAGTTTGGAGCAAAGGGCTTTGAAGGATGACCTCATTGCCTTCTACAGCCCCCTGAGGAGTAGAAGTGGAGATGGAGGTGCTGAGCTCTTCTTTGGGGTAGCCAGTGATAGGATGTGTGGGAATGGTTCAAAGCTGTTCCAGGGGAGGTTTGGATTAGATATTAGGAAGCATTTCTTTACTGAGAGGGTGGTCAAACCCTGGACCAGGTGTCCTAAAGAGGTGGTCAATGCCCCAAGCCTGTCAGTGTTGAAGAGGCATTTAGACAGTGCCCTTAAGAACATTCTTAAATTTTGGACAGGGGATTGTTGTAGGTTCCTCCCAACTGAAATATCCTATCTTATTCTAATTTGAACAAAATAGTATGAGTTGATAGAAATAAAAGCTTTCACTTCAAGGAAGACAAGATGGGATCATTTTGCGTGTTGCTCTTTGTTCTTCTTGCCAGTTGTTATAGGGACAAACTTTCAATCTTGAATGCATGAGATATTTCAAGAGAAATGTCAGGGCTATCACAGAAATGTTTAGTTTTTGGTTTGCAGGCTTCAGTCTATCTGTGCCTGTATTCTTCCTGTTACTTAATCAGCTTGCTAAGATTCATGGTTGCATCCTTCATTTCTGCATCTTGACTTTTATACTGCGGTCTGAAAAACAATGTAGGAATAACAAGTTAGCTCTTGAAGTGTGGAGCTGCATGCTGTGGTACCTGGACTGCTGCTGCCCCTGGACTTAGCTACTTTGACATTGGGTATTTTGATGCTGCAGCCTTCTAAACTAGACATAGCATGTGTTGTGGTGTATTCTTATCAGAGTGTAGAGTTGCTATGTATGTTACCTACCTTTATCTCACATGAAATTTTGGAAATCCTAATGTGTCTTGAGAGTTCAAAGCAAAGATGAGGACTTGTCTGAGCTGGAGGCTTTGATTCTAAGCCCACTTGCACAGAAAATTGAGTATTTTCAGAGGGTCACACTGAAAGGGCAAGGACAGAGGTCACAACTTAATAGCAAGAGAAATGCCACTTGCATGTCAGCCGAAAATAAACTCAAAGTCAGAGTGAACTGTGGTGGAAGAGGATCCCAAAGGGGCTTTGGAGGATCTTGGAGATACTCAAAACTTGGCTGGACACAGCCTTGAGTAACCTGGTGTGAACTGGAGTTGGGCCAGAGACTTACAGAGGTGCCTTCCAACCTGAATGATTACATGAATCAGAATAGCAGCCAATAGCCCTCAGGCACACAAGATCTACAAAGGTCTGACAGCCCTGCTAATTGAGTGGTTTTGCATTTACTGACTTGTCTCAAAACAGATGGTTTTGAGATGTTGGCAAGTCTGGTGGCCCAGGAAGCTCCCACATGATCCTCGGGCATCTGTCATTAACCTGTTGGGTCCCTGGCATGAATGTCTATCAAAAGAGAGTTAAGGATCATTCTCGTGCATTTTTTCCTGTGGTTGTGTACCTTGACCTCTCTCCCAGGTGAAAAATAATTTATTTCAGGTTGGTTTGTCTTTCATCCTTTGCTAGCTGTGTCTTTGAACTTGCCATCACTCATTTCAAGACAGTTCAATTGCTTTGACAAAGTGTTCTGCAGTTACAGATAGTTACAACGGTTAGAAGATTTAACATGCCGCAGAGGTGGGAAGGAATAGCAAATACTCCTCCCTTTGCCAAGTTGCTTTTAAAATATTCCAGTTGTGGATAGATTGTCTTTCAGGTCATCAAGAAGGTAGGTTTTGGTTGTCTTTCCCGATTCCAAGTGGAGAAAAGAATACAGAGGAAAGACATCACAGGTACTAGAAAGCACATGGCTTCTTTCTGAGTTTGGAAGATTTTCCAGGTGAAATTCAGCCAGTAGCTGGATACAGAGCTTTGCTCTCACCAAGAAGTGGTCTGCAGTGAAGTGGTAGGGGAGGTTAAAACCTGTGGGAACTTACTATGGTTATCTTGAGGAGGTTTTTATCCTGTAGCCTCTGGAGGAGGACCCTGTGTCACAAAGTGGTGCAGTGCCTTACCAAAGTTGAAACTGTGTCAGAAACAGAAAGCAGAACAATGACTCCCAGTGATCATTTGGACCAACAATGGTCTGTTCAGTGGCACTGTGTTTTTTAATTTCTTTGTGATCTTAGGTTGGCCAAGTCTACGCTGACTCTGATCCCACTGCTGGGGACCCACGAGGTCATCTTTGCCTTTATTACTGACGAGCATGCCAGAGGAATGCTGCGCTTTGTGAAGCTTTTTACTGAGCTCTCCTTTGCTTCATTCCAGGTAGCACTCACAGTGGTGCCCATGGGCATAAGATATTTTTTAACTACTAATTGGGGACCTGCTTTCTCTCTCATTCATTGCATGCTCCCTGTTCCTTATATATCTCAGTTTTGCACTGGATGTTAAAGGATTATGACAGTGGAAGGGAAGGTGTAAGGACTAATTTTTAATAGCCAACTTTACTACAATGAACTGGTATTCCTGTCCACATATTAATATTTGCTTCCTATGGTTCACATCAGGGCAATAAGAAAATTGTCTGTGATTTCCTGTAATTGTATAATGACATTGCTGAAAGCACATTTTGTGCTTTCTCCAGTGTTTTTGATAGTCCTTGGAAAATCTGTGCTGTGAGAGGTAGCTGTCTCCAGCTGTAGCTGCATATGGGGAGGGCGTAGGTATTATGGTGATTCTTATTTAACTGTTGCCTTAGGTAAGGCCATTTCAAATGAGTCTCCTTATGTAAGAAAATCATTATTCTTTTAGTTTCCCTGCACAGTCACATTCCCTGTTTATCAAGCACAGAGCTGTATTTAAGACCGCTGTGTATTGCTCACTTACAAAGTGTTTATGACCTGAAACCAGGTAAGGAAGAAGGGAAAAGAAACCACTAGACAAAAATAACAGATTGAAGAAAACAGCAACTCCTTTTTCTTAGTGTCATGTGCTTTGAGACAGTTTGATTAAACCTCCACTCTGCCATCAGAGCTGACAGGGACCAAAGATTTTCCACCTTTCAGTCTTATCAGGGACATGCCCGTGTGGAGCCTCTAGCTCTCTGCAGGTGAGTTTAGCCAAGTGAGGAAACTGCTCCTGCTCACTGTTCTTTTGTTTTTTGTTGATTTCAGGGTCTGATGGTTGCAATTCTTTACTGTTTCATCAATAATGAGGTAAGAAGACACTGTTTGCTCCAATTTGCCTTATCAGCATACACTATAGGAAAAGGAAATTGAAAATGGTCTTGAACTGCTAAATTGTCCTTGTTCAGGACTTTTTTTTTTTACAGATCCTTCCCTGAACAGCTCCATGGGATAACTCATCTGACAAATGTGTTTGGAAGGAATTCAGGCAGTATAATAATTTATGGTCACTATTTGTAGCTGTGGAAATCTCACAAATAGTATTGCTTACAATTGTGTAGGTTGCACTGGTGGATTCTTTAATTAAGAATTATAGCTGCTCTTCTTAATCTGTCTTATAGAGCTTCTTATTTGCTCATTTTTGTGAATGTGGGAGTGGAGCCCATTTTATTCTATCAATTCAGCTCAGCTGGCTGGTGAAGTTGAAGAATCCTTGTGGCTATTGCTGTACAGTTTGGTTTCATTTGGTTTTCCTGTGGCCCAGCTACTTGAAGACATTACCACTCTCTCATTAAAATCAAACTTCACAGAGTGGTAAACTCACAGGCCCAGAAGAAATGTACCTTTGGCTTTGAGTCAATTGATTGCAAGTACTATCTTCTGTGGTTTCTGCTGAATCCCAGCTCTGTTGTGGGAAAGGGTATTGTTCTGTTTCAGTATTGCAGGAATCTCTCATGTTACCTTCTAAGTGATTATTATTCATTCATTCAGCAGCCAGGTTTATAAGGGAAGTGAACACTACTCGTTTGGCAGTACATTATTAAATTAAATGCACATAAATATGTTTTACACTCACACTAAATCTACTTGTAATGATGACATGGTAACTCAAGATCACTTATCGAGAGACAAGCCTCATCAAGGAATTGGAATCAGTAGAAAAATGTGCTTCTTGTGTCATTATGGCCAGACTGGAGTCAACAGAAAAGCAGCAGGCATCCTGAACTAAGCCTTGCAGGAGTCTGCTCACTTTTATAGCTTGTGGATAAGATTGTATTGAAGTGAATCTGTTAATTGTACTGCTTACCAAAATCAGAGGTGAGTAGCAGCAGGCTTTGCTGTTGTGAATGAATGTCATTTGCTATGTGTCATGAATTAGAGAACAGTTGTTTCAAATTCCCTGTACAGTTTTACAGGTGTACTTCAATCCTGAGATGCAGCACCGTCTGCTGGTGGATCATGTATTTCTTTTGATTCACTTTGGCATTTGCTTATGCATCCCCTGTGCAGCTGCAGCCAGGCCTCTCATGTGTCAAGCTCAATAACTTCTTTCATATGATAAAAGGGCAAAGACATCATAACCCAGGCTTTATTACAAGACCTCAAACAGGCAGGCTTATTTCATTTGAGGGAGCTTACTGTGTAATAGCCTACCTGTGTTTCTAAGAGGTCCTCCAAATCTCTTGTTATTATAATTCTCTTGCCTTTGTAATATAGTTCATAAAATCTAACCACAATGTGTTCAGCTTCACTGACAAGACAATCCAAGATGAATTATTTTGCTTGTTCCAACTCTTGTTAAAAGAGGGGATTAAGATTTTGTCAAGCCTGGTCATCAGCATCCATAAAATAAATCTGTGTAAAGAATTTAAGTAAAGTCTGTTATAAACTATACGAGAACTTTTCCTAGACTAAGTGAGAAGCTGTCTTCTGACACACTGTGTCCAAAGACTATCCTTGTTTGCAATGTGATCTACATTTTGTCTGTGACTCATTGACTCCTTTTCTTTCTCCTTAACCATACAGAATGAAAGTTCTTTGCAAGTCCTAGTGCCCAGATCAAGACTAGAAATGAAGATAGAAGCGATACTGATGTCTTTTTTTAATATCTACTTGTGAAAAAAAATTAGAATATGTCCATATTTCAGTCTTATTTCACCTGAAAGATTCTGGATTTTCTCTCAACTTGCTCTGAAGCCAACAGTAGGGTCTCATGAGATTGCCTGTTACCACCAATGTTCTTAGAAAAATGGGCTAAGAGTTCTCCAGCCTGCCTGCTGTCAGGGTGGGATGAGAAGCAGAAGAGGCCTTGGAACTGTACAAGCCCTGCTTAGCAATAACAAAAGCATCTCTATATTACCAGTGCTGTTTCCAGCACAAATACACAACACAGCCCCATACTAGCTACTGTGAAAAAAATTAACTCTACCCCAGCCAAAATCAGTACATCACGGGAGCTGTGTTCTTGGTATCCTTTTTTCTGTATAGCTTATTTCTGGGGAATCTTATCAACACAGGGAAGTTACTAGGATAATTATTTTGCTGAAAGATATGTAGATGTACTTCTATGTTCAAGAAATGTCTCTGCAAAATAAATCTTAACCTATTCCCTTGCTTATACATTCAAACCACCTAGGGAAAAGCTCAATTCAACACAGACAGCAGAGCTGCTCCCTACCCTCTTCCCTGGAGAGAAAACTGGTGTTATGCCAGTCAGATCTGTTCCTAAGATAGACAATTCCTACAGTCTTTTGTCCAGGTCTTCCATTCAATTTATCTCAGTTTTGCAGGCTATTTGTATCATAGCTCAAGCCTGTCATGTCCAGCTGGAGTAAAGACTCATTTCCTCCCTTTGGCTGTCCTGAAGGTACCTTTTTCTATTGCTCATTGACTTATTCTGTCAGTCACTACATTCATGCTTTCATTCAGTATTTGCCAGTAAATGCCTGCAACAGCTTTTTCCCAGTGCTGCCTTACTGTTTTTCACACCCATAAAAGGTGCCAAGTACTGGAGTGGTAATATGGTCAATTCTTTCCCTGCAGACACTATGGTTCCTGCATTTGTGCCTTTGTCTGACCATTCTCCCTCATTCTTCTATGCTAAGCTATCCCAGACACTGTCTTTTTCTAGTGTCTCTGTGCACCTTTTTACACAACAAACCCCCCTTACCATGGTAAAATACAAGCTTCTGTCTCATCATCTTTCCTTCTGATCCATTTGGTTGTTACAGTGGGGTCAGATTCTGGACTCACAGATTGTCAGAAACATAGAGATGCAGCTGCTTCCACCAAGACATTCGATACAGGGGCTGTACCCAGAGCTGACAAGCGCTGATAGGGGTACCCACCAGGGAAAGACAATTAGTTTTGTAAGCCTTTGTTCCTTTTTTAGGACTGCCTCTCAAATTCAGTATTTCACAGTTAACAAGCAAAGCAAGCAGACATACAGCAGCTGGTTCCCTAGGAAGTTTCCCTCAAAATATGAAGGTTTCAGCAGCCTGGGCATGATGACAAATCTGTGCTGAAACAGCCTCAACCTGCTTAGTCTCTCAGTGGTCAATACGAGATCCTCCTAAAATAGAAGAAAAAGCATCTCTCTAGAGAAGGCTCCTTTAAGTGACCTACCTACAGTGAACTTATTTCCAGGCTCAAGTACACACCATACTGAACTGATTGCTGTGGTTGCTCTCCTGCCTTTATCTGGAGTAACAAGTGTGCAATTTTATGTCCTCTGCCTTATGTGTTAAAGGCTAATGGAGTTCTTACTTTAGTAAGGTGGCAAGAACTTTGCCCGTGGAACAGGGAGATCTAAATTCTGTTCTTGTTTAGCAGTTACAAAATCCAGGATGAACTTCCAAATGAGTACAGAGGTTACACAGTTCAACCCAGAACCTGTGACTAGATGAGCATACTTTGTAGCTTTAAGAAAAGTTAGTATCTGGAATGAGATACTGTAATTGCTTTTAAAAAGGGGGAATAAGTAGAGTTTTTAACCTGCTTAATCGTTGTTTTTAATTCAGGTTTTGTGTGAAAAGAACCCACATAAATATTCAAAGAACAAAAATAATCCAGAACATAATAATGTTTAAATCAAACCAGAAGTTAGAACTCTTAAGAATACCTGTAGTGCAATATTGAGCAGGAAGCCAGTCTTTTCAGCTGTTTCTTGGCTGATAAGCAAAGTCAGCTTAATTGTTAGTACTGGTAGAGCATAGAGTACAATCAGTATTGCAGGTGAATACAATTTAGAGCAAAATAATGAAGGTAAGATTTTTCTGGTGCATAAAAGAGCTTTTTTTCTACAAGTAAAAATGAATGTCATCATTATTTTAAATGTGGAATGGCCTACATGGATTAATGAGATAATTTGAAGCAATAATATTGCATGTTTAAAGCACCTCCAACTTTTCTCAGTAGTGTGGTATCCTTGCTTTTTTCTGATGGAGTCATTTAAAGAGTTGAACAGTTCTACATTCATTCCTTTTATTTCCTTCTTTGCTTCTGTTAGGTTCAGATGGAGTTTCGGAAAAGCTGGGAGCGCTGGAGATTGGAACATTTGTATGTCCAGAGAGACAGCAGTATGAAACCTCTGAAGTGTCCAGCCAACAGCATCAGTAGTGGGGGCACAGTAGGCAGCAGTGTCTATGCTGCCACTTGTCAGGCCACATTCAGCTGAGATTTTTGCAGGTGAATCAGACTGAGATCAATGAACTGTATAATGTACCTGAAAACCCTTAAATACCCAAGCAAGTGGCTTAAGTTTGCCATATCTAGTGAGAAACTTAAGCATATGCTGCTCATTGCCTGCAGGGTGTTGGACAAAGTTTTCTAGGGAAAGCAGTCTGCTAATGTAATCAACACATCACAGGAAAAATTGATCATGTCTAAAGTAAGTTAAAAGAGTTTCTTCCAATTTGCACACAAAGCCTCCGGGGGTCCAAAACTTAAGCGTAGCATTGATCCAGTCTGAAACCACAGGGTCAATGGCTTATTACTGTAGAGTGGGCGAGCTGAGTGATCGACTGATTAAATTACAAGGATATAGAATATGATTATTGCCAAAAAATACATTCAGACTTCCGGGGATAGGGTAAGGTGCCATCATCATTTTAGGAAAAAAATAATTTAGTGGGACACAAGTTGTGTTTCAGGGAAGAATCAGTTTTGTAGTGGGAATTTCCCAAAGTTAAAGTTGAAAATATGATAACCTTTTTTCCAGGTAGGTGAAGAACAGCATCCTGAAGCTCTATCAATATACAGCAGGTAGTGTACAGAACACTTCTGAATACTATCTTTAAGCTTCGCTTAAAAAAAATATAAAAATCCAAACAAAACCAAAATGCAGTATCTGTTAGGAGCCTCTTCTGATAGGAACATGTGCACATTATCTCTGTTGACATGGATGGAAATGTCCCCTGCATGTGCAGCCCTTGCATTGTCAGTGCTAGTCTGCCCACCTGGTGAGCACACAGGCGTTCGCAGGGATGGGATGAGGACTTGTGTTTCAAGAGAATGTTTCCAGTCTGAGCTTTACTCTGCTTCTTGTGGGTGCAAACACACAGAAAGAAGTCAGCTTGTGGCCACTGCTGGTCTTAGCAAGCCTCTCCTCATTGAAAAGATTCGGTAGTTGGCGGTGTGGACTCACTCTTGTTTCCCCTGCGGCCCTGGTCCTTCTCTCGTGAGACACAAGGTACGGGCGCGCGGAGGAGGAGGCGGCCCTTGCGCAGGGCGCGTGTTCAGGACCACGGACAGCTCCCGGCCCCTGCTCCGGGTGGGCTGCCATCCTCCAGAGCCTGCCTGCTTCCCATCAGCGGCATTCCAAAAAAAACCCAAACGAAACCAACAACTCCAGACAGCACGTTCTGAACTCCATGAGCTTTTTTCCGTCTGTTTAAAACAACACGGCCTCGTGCAGTGACTGCATCTGTACTGTGTAGTGTGTTCCCTCCCTGATGCTGACGAGTTGCTGGGGAAAAGCAGAAGTACCTTTAGAAGCAGGATGTGATCCATTGCATCCCTTAATAACAAGCTTTACACATCTATACTCTGCTCTTACTTGGGCTCCCTTTACAACAAAGAGGCAAAGTGCTAGAGACTAGCTCTGAGAATCTCCCTGTTCAGAGATTTCTTGTAATAAATAAGTAATTTCCATGGCATAGCAGTTACAACTACTCAGCANCCCCCCCCCCCCCTCTATTTTCAAGTCTCTTTGCACTTTCATTCACAGCCCCTATTGCCAAGAAAGCAGATTGGATATTCTGGGATGTAACTTGGCATCTTTCCTGCCTGAAGCTAAATCGCTTTGCATGGGATTATTTAATCATTGTATTAGAATCCTAATTGCCAACAGCATGGATTAGTTTTGCAATCATAAGGTTAGAATTGAATTAGAGACGATGTGTTACCTTCTTCTGCTATGATGCTTGTAATTGAGCTCCAGGGAGAAAGGCATGTTTGCAGAAATCCACCACAGTTCTCAGGCTGGCTTATTATGTCTTCAGCATGCTGGCTTCTCTGCAAGCTGCTTCCAGGCCTTCCTAGCTTCGGTTGCAGAGCTGACTTTGGAATGAAGGAAGCACTTCAGGTTCTTCTGTAAATTTAATAACTAGCTTCTGTGTTGTGTGGCCATCAATACAGTACTTGTCTACTACATGCAGCTGTTAA
The DNA here is from genome assembly GCA_013400515.1 of Erpornis zantholeuca. Taxonomy (NCBI): domain Eukaryota; kingdom Metazoa; phylum Chordata; class Aves; order Passeriformes; family Timaliidae; genus Erpornis; species Erpornis zantholeuca. The sequence continues at coordinate 76,831 of VZTN01022701.1, read as the reverse complement.
TTGCTGTCCTACAATTTAATTAATTTGTTTCCTGTACATACAGAGTCTGCTTGATGTTTCTATCTAACATCTACCCTGAAGTGCTTAGAATAGGAAAAAAAGTGCTAAGGATAATCACTGGCAGGTGAAAGGGCAGCATGGTGACAGGTGCAATTTACAGCTGTGGGATAATGCAGATTGGTGGGAATACTTTCACTCATTAATATTTCAAGAGTGGATGCTAGTTTTCTAGGGCCCTGCTTAGTTGTGTGCAAGCCTGGGAAAAAAAGTTTCTACTGCTTGCACAGCTATGACAAGAGGAAGCTACAGAAGTGTTTTAATTCACTGCTGTGCTAGACAAATAAGCATGTGTAATAAATGAAAGAGGACAGACATGGAAATAGAGAGCCTTTCTATCTGTAGCAACAAACCTGTACTTAGCTGCTGTCACGAGCAAGATTCAACAGCTTGACATGCTTTTGAGTTAGGCTGTTCTTGTCCCTCCTACTCATTTGTGAACTGAGGGCTTTGGGCCCACAAGGGTGACTCCAGTTAACTGATCTTGGTGACTTCTGCTTTGTTAGAATACAAGAGAAAAATGAAGGTAACAAAGTGACGTCTTAGCCAAGCAGAAGGTTGCAGAGGAAATTTTTTCCCCCCCTAATTAAGCTCTCGCTTGTTCAAACCTTTTTAAATCCCCTCTCAAAACAACTCAGTGGAAGTAGTTGCCACCAAGGAGAATTACAGTACTTGTGTATTTAGAAATTGAGCAAGGCCTTGGTGCCTATTTCTACATCATACATTCAGTAAATCCTTTTACATGCCTTTGTTATTTGTGCCATCTCTGTTTCAAATGTATAATGTATGTTTATTTGAGTAGCATGAAATAACCAAAACAAAGCACTGGAACAGATGGACTGTGTCAGTTTTTGTTTCTTGGGCCTTTTGGCTTCATGCTCCCTTATTGTGGTTACTTGTTTCATGAAGCATTAAATACGAGGCTCTATAAATACACCTGGACATAATTCAACTAGAATTTATAGCAAGTGAAAACTTCTATTTCCAGCATTGCTGCTATGAATTTTTATAATTCCATGGATTTTACCTTATATTTAATATTTATTTGCATGTATTTTCTTGTTTTAAAAAAATACCCACAGAATTGAGCTGTACAAGTTGTCAGATTATCAACTCCCCATAAACACTATGATGATGTTTATTTTTATTGTTGTGAATAAAGTTTCAACTCACAAAATTCCATTGCTTACAGGTGTTTTGAGTATCATCTGACCACTTCTCACCCTGTAACTCAAATACTTAAGAATTGAAAGGTTCACAGTCTGTGGTTCTTCTAAGGAAACAAAGCTTTGTATATGCAACTCTATGTCCACTATCAAGAGGCCTTTGACCCTGCTGAGCATCCATTAATCAAATCCAGCATGCAGCATGTTAGAGAGTCAAAAGGAATCAGTAAGAATAATGAAAACTTTGGGGGGTTTTTACTGGAGGATGACAGAATATGTTCAAGTGGCAAAACTATTTGCCTTTAAACAGCATGATTTGGAATTTATGCAACAGAAAATGTGAGAGTGCTGTTGGGAGCTACTGAGAGATGCTTAGCACTATTAACATATTACAGGTGCTTTAATCTGTTACTCTCTTAATGATCCAGTTAAATTCAAAGCACCACTTTCTTTTGTTTCTACAAATGATTAAAATTGTGATGAGTAAAGCCTTAACAATGTGTTTTAACTGTTAAAATAGAAAAGACATAATGGAACAGGATTTGAAAGACCAATTTGTGACTTTTCTTCTCAACTCTGCCCTCAGACACACAAGTTCTAGCAGCTGCTCTTCAAAATGATGACTTAATGATTTCACAGAGTCATAAAATTGTTATGGTTTGAAAAGACCTTTAAGATCATCAAGTCCAACTGTCTATATAGCATCACCACCGTGTTCAACACTAAACCATGTTCTCAAGTGCCGCATCCACGTGTTTTTTACATCATTTGAGCAGTGGTGGCTACTACTTTGCTGGGCAAGTCAGCAGTAGATCATACAAATACACCTGCCAGGAGTAAGTCTTTTTTTGCTTACAAATTGTGAAAACTGTGCTATGAAGCAAACAGGGTTGGGTTAGATGAAAGACACCACTGCAACCCAAAGCAGCAGCCTATTTTACGTATATGGCTATTGCTTCGTGTCTTTTCTTCAGAACGAGGGTTCCAGCCGGTGCGGGGCAGAGCAGCAAAGGGCCCTCCTACGGCAGGTGCCGTCAAACACCAGCCGTTCTGTCACCTACGGCAGGAGCTCCAGCTGACACGCTGGCAGCCGCAGCTGTGACAAGGCCGTGCCTCTCGGGGCCGCTCCACAGCGGCCGAAACAGCTGCCCGGCCCCAGGAAACGAGACCAGAGCTCAGGCTTTGCTACGGCTTTATTCGGGACTGGCGGGCGCCGGGGGACACGGGGCAGGCAGTAAGGCTCAGGCGGTTTTTTGCATAGGGAACAGACCCCGTTTCCTCCCCCAAGCCGCGGCCCCTCCTCGGGGCGGCGGCAGCGGGGCCGGCCCGGCGCGGGGGCT
>VZTN01022701.1:49172-74009 GCA_013400515.1 Erpornis zantholeuca | reverse complement strand
CGCTCCACGGCCGCCGCCATGGCCGAGCCGCGCCTGCGCCAGGGCCCGTGACCGCTCGGGGAGGAGGCGGGGCCGGGGAGCTGGGAGCTGGGAGTGGGGCTGGGGCCCGCCATGGAGCCGTCCTCGCTGCCCGGGATGGACAGCAGAGCCGGCGATTCGCTCTGGAGAAAAGCTGTAATTCACCAGAGGCCTCTCGTGTTCTGTTTACACACAATTAATTAGGTTGGAAAAGGCTTCTGAATTATAGTCCACCCTTGACCAAACACCAACTTGTCAAATAGATCATGGCATTAAATGCCATGTCCAGTTCATTTCTTGAACACCTTCAGAGATGGTGACTCCACCACCTCCCTGGGCAGGCCATTCCAATGTCTTCCGTGAAGAACTTCCTTCTACCATCCAACCCAAACGTCCTTTGGTACAGCCTCAGGCTGTGCTCTCTTGTCCTGTCGCTGGTTGCCTGGGAGAAGAGGCTGACCCCTACTTGGCTACAGCCTCCCCCAAGCCTCCTTTTCTCTGGGCAAAACGACCTTAGTGACTAATATTGGCACCAAAAAGAGGAGAGGGAGAGAATAAAGTGTGGAGTGACCCAAGCCTGGGGAGGGGGAATGAGGTGTTCCCAGCCAGGCTGACCAGCGACATTGTTTGAGCAGAGGTTGTGGCAGAATGCTGAGCAGCTGGGGCAGGGCAGCCTGCAGGAGGAGGAGGGCACCACAATGGGCTTGGCCATTCACCATGTGGTGCCAGGAGCCAGGGCTCGCCCTGTGCCATCCTCTGCTAGCCCTGGAAAAAAGCTTGTGGTGGGCTCCCTCCAACACAGGCCCACAGGCCTTGCCAGCATTCATCCCACATTCTCTTTAGATCAAATAACAAAATTGGGAAAACCAGCTCTGCCACATCATGTTTCAGCTATCACCACTGCCAAGAAATAAAAATTTATTTACAGAATCTGTCTCTTAGCCTCAGGAGTAAAATATCTATCACTCTCCAGCAGTAATAGTCAGCAATGAGCCATCATTTCATCCTGCAGTGCTGTTTCCAGTTACTTATAGCCTTCTCAGAAGTGACCTTTGGGGCTGAATGTCTCATGCATGTGTCAGCTCAGAAGTGAATATGAGAAGTCTAATAAAAATCAATTTGGGTGTTCTTAAGTTATCTTAATGTGGAAAAAATTGTGTTTTTTCCCAGCTAAATCATTTTTCAAATGCCTATTTTATGCTTGGTTACAGAATGACTTTCTTTTAACCTTCCGATTTTGCAGAGTGCCGCAATGAATAAAATTTTTCTCTTTATTTGTGGAAATTTGATTTTGAAATAACAGTTAAAGATGTTTTAAGATAGCCTGCACAAGACATTATTTCTTTTTTTTTTCTTCCACTTGTTCTGCTATTCATAGAAACAGCTCCTTGTTCTGTAGACTTCACTAGTCAAACTAATAGTTATATGTGACTAATATGTAAAATATCACCTTTGCAAACTGCACCAAGTGATTCCCATGTTGTGAGATTTTACTCAGATTTACCTGGTTTAGTGTGCGTTTGCTATTATGCATCCAAATAGCTGTTTTATGGCTGTTTTGTAGGGCTATCTACATCACCATTAGGAAACACACAGAAGAGTGCCATGAACCATGCCTTTGAAGCTTAAGAGCACTCCAGTAACTTCATCTGTGAGTGTTGCACTGCAGATAAATATCTGAACAAATTTGTATCCATAAAATCTTAAATTACTTCAATATATCCTGGTTTTAACCAACAGCTTAATTGTATAGATATTTCATTTAGTTAGTTTGTTTAACAAACTATATGAATAATTTGCTCTCTACTCCAGTGCCTATGAAAGTTCTTGGCAGTTCACCAAGCGTAATCTTTGGATCCTCAGCCTGTGGTTGGGAGGGCAGGGGGGACATGGAGAGGCTGAAGAACACTTTTGTGGGACTTGAATCACTTCATGCCTTTCTCTGTGAGAAAAACAAATTTAATATAGTGGGTTTGTAGGTGTGAGACTACGAGTCGAGTCTGTCTCCCCTTGTGCTGCAGCCAATGATTAATCAAAAATGTTGGGTGCTATGGATAGATCTCTAAAGCTTCATTCTTTATAACAGAAGTTCTGGAACTGCCCCTCAACTTTTAGGAGGCAGCGTTAAGATTGTCTTAAAAACTTAATATATTTTTTTTAAATTGTTTCATATTAAATCACAATACAAAACAGCTCACATGCTTATTTCTCTCTGCCAAGAAGAAAACCTTTGTTCTTTATAAATTTCCACTTCAGCGATTTTGAAACCTTTTCCTCTATCCCAGCAATCAAGTCTTTGTTATATTTTAATATTTATGACAGAGAAGAATCATTGCATTCTGTTCTCAGCCAAGTATCATCAGCTTAAGGAACTAAGGTTCCAAGCCATTAGGAACTTTGTCTATGGCACTCTATCAGCAAGTGAACTGAAGGAGGTGAAAGAATTGACAGAACAAGAAAGCTGTCAAAGCCATGGCCAAAGTACAGTCGATTTTATATTTTTGTGGTGGTGACTGCAGAGTTTTTCCTAATTAATTTTCAAATGTGTTCACTCTTTCATGCTCCTTAAGGAAGGAAGAGAAGTGAAAACTAATTAGATGAAGTACTTTTACATGACAGACAGCATTAGAACTGTTTGTGGCAAAATATCAGCCCATCTGAGTTAACCTAAGCACTAATAACGACATTCAGATCCTGTGGCACCCTTTGCATGTACCTGACTTGTCACCAGGTCTTGGTGTCAGCCACCTCCTTGCTCAGTAGTACAGGCTTGGGGCCTTGCCCAGTGGTTTGGAGTGTTGCTGCTTGCTTTCTTCAGCTGCAGATACCTGTTCGTGTATGCCAGCTTTGTCAGATATCAACAGTAATCAAGTCACATTAATTCTCTTGACGGATTAATCTAATTCATTGTCAGGAGCTCTCTCCTTCTTGAGATAAGCATTCACACTCACACTGACTTGCTAAGTGCCGTAAATGCAGACAGAAGGGCAACACATGATTAATATAATGACCTAGCTTAATTAGTTCAATGGAGCTGAGGGAGCATTAGCTCTGGTTGTTGAGGTCTTGCAGTACATGTATAAAATAGATTGAAGTGCACAGATTCATATTTGTCTAATTCTATAGAGAGCTTTCTGCATATCCATTTACTAATCAGTTCTAAACTACAGAGAAGAGCTGCTTCCTTTGTTAGAAATTGTCATTAATTTTCCTTCCTAAAATAGCAGCATCAGGGTACTTTGTCATTAGACATAAAGAAATTTTTTTCTGTCTTTTTATTGAACTTGTTTGGCTTCTGAATTGCAAATTTTCATGTCTGCATGGTTTTGAAACGTGTTCATTTGTATATTCAGCAGTGCATGCTAGAAGGTTCTGAGACACTTAGCACTTATGTTCCTGCTTTATATGCTGAATGGCTCTATATTGAAACATATTTAAAATTGGACAAAACAGAGTTATTAATATTTCTGTCACAACTCTGAAATGTTCCTCATCATTTCATGAGATACTTCCATTTGAGGGAAAACAGAGATAAAAATCTCTTACTAGTTCAATGTCAGCAGTAAATGTCAGATACTTAGTGAAATCATTGTAACAGAAAAGGGAGATGCGATATTTTACTGCTTTTGGAAGATAACACCCAATGAACATTCTAGGTGGGATTGTTTTGCCATGTTCATAACTTTGATCTGATTCCAAAGTAAAACTTTTGAAAACTGTTTTAAAACATTGACGTTCAGAATACTGCCTTTTGTCATATAGCTTGGGTGGGGGAAAAGGCATTTGCTGCTTGATATCCCTCATAACTAAAGTGAAAAGAAGACTGATTTGTCTCTCCTGTCTGTCAGCATTATGCTGGGTCTAATTGGTGTTCTCTTCTCAAACCTTTTTTTGAAAAAAAAAAACTTTGTAACTTAATTGTCAAAGTATTTTTGTGAAGTTGGAAGTACAGCTCTTTGGGTTTAGAGTGAATTTTTTTTTATTCTAGGTTTGCATAGCACTTAACCACAATATCCATACCTGGATGCTGTAATAGCATTTCCCAAGACAGGAAAAATGAAGTGAAAAGAATGTCAGACAAGATCTTAAAACCAGTTGTAGATCTGACTTCTGGTTCCACATCTATTTCCTTTAATCCATTGCAGTTTAAAATACAGAAAATTCTAGATGGGCTGCATTAGCCCCTGACACACATAGACAGTCTTCCGAAGCCTTTTGTTGAGAATGCACTGCGCACTTTAATGCTCATATTGGCTGCCAGTTTTACACATCCACTTCCACAAAAACACAAGAGGCAGAACAACACTGATGGATTTCATTTTCAGAAGAGCAGGATGCCCTGATGGGTGTTGCAACCACCTTTTCTCATGCCTTCGAGCCTCGGCCCTATATGATAGGACAAGCTGTCATCCAGAAGCGCTGCTGTATCACTGCAGTTTTCAGAGTTCCAGCTAGCTGGTTGGAACCTCAGGCTCTTGCTGATAAATATAATTTCATTATAAACAGTTCAAATAGGGGTGAGACTTCAACTGTGCCCCTTAGATAGGTATGCCAGGTGTAAGGGCTTGGAGCTATTTCTGAATTACCACAAATTATTCAGCAGACTACAAGATGAAGGAAGGAGATATGGCATTCCTCTTCCGCCTGGGCTCTATATGAAAGAAATGAGCTCACCTAGAATAAAATGGTCGATTATGTATATCTCCACATGATCTACAGAACAGAAGTTCAAACTATTACTTCTGGCAAGCTGTTGGATTGTATGGAAATATTATCAGTTTACTCTTTTTGGCAATTTCTCCTCCTCATTATCTCCTTTTAGCCCCCACACCTATGCTGGATTTTGGAATATTTATGATGTTTACCACAAGGAGTGAAACTGTTCAGTCAGATTACAGCTGATAGATGACAAACTTTAGGGATAAAGTCTTCCCTAATTTTTTCAATTACAGGAATAAACTGGGCAGTCCACCAAGAGAATGAGCCTTTCAGCATGACTTAGGAAAAACCTTTTCCAAATCGATATTTTAACATATGATATACCACCTGCTTCTTTCCCATCTGATACAGAATAGTAAAAATAACTGATCATCATTCACAACAGATGTTTTTGAGCTCCAAGCTGCCTTCAGTAATACACAAATGTTGTGTTGGGGCTCACCACTGAAAGTTAGTGGATGGCACACACAAATAAAAAGTTGGTACACTGGTAATGAACTTAATCCCTAAATTCATCTTCAATTTATGGAAAGAATTTTTATGGGTTTGAGAATCCTAAGAGAAAGGCAGGAGCAGTAAGCTTTATATCCCACCCATGTAATAAGTCAAGGCTGGAGCATCATCAGAACCACCTGTGAAAAATGTGGTGTTCATGGAGGAAATGGTCCTGCTGTGATACATCATACAAAGTGTGGGCATCACCACAAACACACAGCTCCCCATGCACTCGTTAATTTTCTAATGGAAGTGGTGATTATTTTTTAATGCTCTGTGCTGAACCCAGCACTATCAGATATCTTGGCCATATACCAGAGCAATTTACCACCCCTAGGGACAAGTGGTTTGAGAATCCCTAATTAATTTTATAGAAAATTGGACATGAGGATGCTCTGCTCATTTAGTATGGCAGCACTTCTGTAGAAACATAGAAGCACCCAAGAGCAAAGGGTGTCTTATCCCTAGAACAAAGATTTTGTTCATGGCTGTCTTGGATTGCAACCATGCAATCTAAATTCCACAGTCCCTCACCCCTGTTTAGGTGACTGTACCTGTTCTATTTATGTCGCATCTAATAACTGTAATTTTTAATCGAGTCAGAATCCAGACTGCAACTAATCTGTGTGTAAGGGTCTAATTAAATTTCAGTTCTGCTCTAGGTGATTATGTGCTATTTTTGATTTTAGCCCCAAATGATGACTTTTAATTTATTGAGAAAATACCAACAAATTTATGCTCCTGATTGTAAAGAAAACTCAGGAATCTAAATGGATACAACCAGTGTAAAAAGTGCAATAGTGGTTCAGAACTCTTTTGTAATCAGGTTTCTTTGCTTTTTAAGTTAAATTTATTAGGCTATAATTCAAAGAGAGAGTATTTCTAATAAATGGAATAAAGATCTGGAAGAAAAATGTATGTAAAACAAAATGCGAAGACAAGAAAGAGATAAGAAAGTCTTGAATCCACAAAGGACTTGCAGACGTACAGCCTTTGCTAAGTGCTGAAAGCTATTAAAAGGCAACTTGGCCTATAGGAACAAATTAATAAATCTTTGATTTGAACACACTGCCAGCCCTGACTTGCAAAAAAATCACAAGTTCAATGCTCCAGAATCCAATACATAATGCCTACATCTGACATCCTAAAAAAGTGGAAAATCCTTAGTCTTCCACTAGTTACCACTTTGTCTTGCACTTACTTTCCTGGCTTGGGTCTGACTGTGAGACCTGAAGAAACACATATCAAGCATCACATCAAGCAGAGACTCAGCAACAGCCTCCTCTCTCGAGAGACTGAGATACAGTATCCCAGGTGCAAAGCCCAGTAGGTGGGACTAGAGGAACACAGGCAGGAGATAAGAACAAGGGAACTCATGTGAGAATAGCAGAGGTGAGGCTGGAGACACTCCGTTGGGTCTGAAACAAACCAAATCCTCAGTTTTCCTGAAATGATGTGACCCTGTGGTGTTAAAACCTGACCCCACTGGAGTCAGTGAGGACTTTGCCAGGACTACACTTGGGGGTTGGGATTACATCTCCTGATGGACCGAGCTGCGCTCATACCTTGCTCTCTGCTTCATCAGACCCGTGGGCCTCATACGGAAGATCTTCGTGTTACCTCCCTTAAAAATAAACTAACACAACAACAAAAACCTTGCAACTTTTTTTTTTTTTAAACCATGACAAGCCTAGCCAATTTATTCTATTTATTGTACTGTAAGCATGCCTCACCAATCTTGTACCTTATGCCTTCTCAAATAATATAAATTGCATGAGGAGGGCAATTAATATCTAAGCAAGATTATCTTCTTATATATTAGATTGTAAAGACAACCTGGAATGGGGCTGAGTCTCTGAATTTACAGCAAGTAAAGCTCAGAACTGGGTCCAACTGTTCCAGCACAATAAGAGAATGTGGAGTGTTCATCCTGCCTCTGGTAGGTTTAGAAACCATAAACTGTGTTTTGGCATTTTTGTGCTGACCCTGAGGGACACTTAGCATTGCAGCAAGTTTAGTGTGTAACCTCCTGCCTGGGTTCTCTCTACAGTCAAACTTGACTCGAATTTCAGTATTTCTTTTGACTGTGGCCATGATCTGAGCACCAAGCAATGAAAGGAAGAGGAAAAATACCAAGCCCAAAAAACCCATGCTTTGTAATTACTGGCTAAGTAGAGATTTCAGATGGCAGAAAAGACTGAGGATTATTTCTAGATCATTTATTTATCTCAGAGGGCAGGAAAGGATGCAATACATTCTTTTGTCAGCTCTTCCCAAGGATGACTAAGTGGCTTTCATAAGCAGGGCATTGCAAACATTTGACAATATTATCCTATCATTTCTGTTTGAGCAGTCCAGTAATGACAACAATATGTAGCAGATAAGGCATGAATTCATGAGGGAGAAATATTTACAGATTAAAAGGTCTAACATTTATGTTTTTAAAGAAGATATAAACAGACAGGAGCAAAAACCTTTTTTGTTTTTTACAATGAAAGTACTTGTGGGAGAGCCTTCACATTTTGAAGTTGAATTCTGGCCTTAAATCCATACGAGTGTATATTTTCTTCCTCCATTCACAGTCTCTAACTTCCTTCTGGAAAAATTCCTCTGAATTTCAAAATCTGATGTTTTTTTGGGTTTTTTTTAAGATTTCACAGAGTGTCAACTCAGGGGGCAAGAGAGCTGCAGATTCATTCATGACACCATGAGCTGAAGGAGAAATGACAGCACCCTCTGCTGTCATTTTAGATGATTACCTGAAAGATTTCTCTGTTAATCTCACTGGTTTTATCTTGCCTGGGAAAAAGCTGACAGAATCTTTGGTTCATAATTTTTATTTCATGTCAGGAAGACTGTGACCACCTTGTGATTTATTTCTATTTTGTTGCTTTGTAAATGACTGTTATATTCCACAATTCAGACTAGTTTGTCTTTTGGGATCTAAAAGGAATCGAAATTTTAAATCTACATCTTGTGCTTATGTGAGATAAGATTCACCTTTCTAAATACTTTTTATTTCAATAAACATGGTTTTTATCATATGCACACTGAATTTAAACAAATTTTCTAAAACCCACTCTCTGACTGATGAGCTAAAGAGCCAAACAGGTTTAATCTTCACTTCTTTAATTCATACATCTGACATTGGGGAGCAGCACAATTGGGATTACATCTCCCTTTTCCCTGCTGCAGACACAAGTGATTCCGACACTGAGCTCCCAAGGACGTAGCTGTGGATTTACTACAGAGGCCTGAAGGGATTTATTTCCACAATTAGAGACCGAGGTACATTTGAATTACATTAAATGAATATATACTCCCTCTCTCTCTAATTCCTGCTTCCCTTCTGTGATGGACATATGGTTTTGGTTTTGGTTCTGAGTTAAGTAAGTTCTAAAATAAATGTAAAATCACAGGAAGGTTATTTTTGTTATTTGTGGAAGTCAACTTATTTGCTGTAGACCTGATTTGATAGTTCCTTTTAATTCCTTCACATGCATGAAGAGAGTGAAATATATTGGATTTATAATATTGTGATTTACACAAAAACATGTGTGTCTCCAGGCTGTGGAGTACTGAAAATGGAGCTATGGACCAATACCAGGAAAATCCTTTACTTTTAAACTTCATATGAGGTATAAGCCAAAAATAGATTACTTCTCCCTTCATATTTAAGGTCTGTTTTATTAAATGGATTTCAGAGTTCAGTTTCAGGTTTTCCAACTACTGCTTTTTCTTTTCAGAGGAAATTTAGTAAGTATTCTGTCCTCTCTCTTTAATATCAACATTTTAAATTGAAGTGCTAGGAAAGATTCTGTGTTCATTAAAAGGAGCAGTTCTGCTGGCCATGGCTTAAACTCATACATGTTCTTGAACAAAAGTGATTTTCAGGGGAGAAATGCGATGTAAATACAGATAATGTATGTGAAATACTAGGATTTTTACTGGGAGAACACACACACAATTAGTCCAGCATCGCTTTTGCTCCATGTCATTTCCCAGATTTGTTAGCATGCAGTAAATCAACAAAACCAATGGGGAATCAGCAGGACAGAACTCAACAGGTTCACAGTAGGCATCAGCTGGTACCTAAAAATCACCAGTGCTGCATACACATACATTAGCAAGTATTCCTCATGGAATGTACAGGCCTAGTGCTGTGTCTCATGGTTGGCTGAGTTCAGTGTCTATGTTTGCTTCTGGGAGAAATTCCTAGGGGATTGAACAGAATGGCTTCAGCACTACAGTTACATTTACTGTGCATCACTGCCTGTGGGCTCGATGGCCACATGAAGCTGTGCCCCATCTCCAGACCTATCAGAGTTTGGGTCTGTTTTTATTTGCCGTGTTACCATCTCAGCGAGTGGTAACTTCACAAGCAAGTGAAGTTGCTTTTCCTGTTGTTCCTATGTTTTCTTGTTCTCCAGTCTTGGCCAATCGAAGAAAAAGTAAATCCATGTTCCCTGGCCAGAGCCTTGGTTCTCCCGTCCCCTCCTCAGCATCTAGCAGGGCCGTAAGGCTTCCAAGGCCACTTCCACCTGACAGTGCTTAGGTGCTTCATTATATCTGTGTCTGTTCGTGCAGGGTCAGGGCCCTGGAAGAGCAAATCGAAGTCAGGGGAAATTTCTGTACGTAGTTCTCCACGTTCTTTCCCTGTTCCTGGCATCCGCCTCTGTGTGGGTCTGTTCCCAGGCGCTTCATGCCCACTAGGTGGTAGCAAAAAGGCGTTGTTGGGAGCAGAGGGGTTTGCAGAGCTCTTCCATCCTTTTCCCGGGAATCTGCAGGGCAGAGCCGGAGTCAGGCTCCTGCTAATGCTGGGCAGGTACGTGAAAACCCTGAGGACATTCTGTTGCACAGATCCGAAACTACGAGCTTGCTAAAGAGTAAATCCTTCTCGAACTTTAGGAAGATGTAAGGAAGGCAAGTTGCTTTGTTGAAACCACAGAATGGGTAGTAGGGCACTCTTGGGGATTTTTTCCTCGAAAGCACTCCCAAAACCTGCAAAGGAATGTCCCAGTGCATTGCTGTCCCCTACACACATTGTCAAATGAGTGAAGGTTTCCATGTTCAGCTCATTTCCTCAGGATATGCTACATATAGTAAAGGTATCCCTAGGGAAAGTTCTAGAGGTCAAAGAGGGGAGCAAGGTAAAGGCAGTTCATGTCATGCTGATGACATTATCCCTTCATTTAAAAATATCTGCATTTAATAAATTAACTGAGCTGTCTGTTGGGATGAAGATTCAGGTAGAAGCTTGAAAACACAAACATGGATGTCTGTTCCACAGACATGTTCTGGTCCACATCTGTAACATGACTAGCACTAAATCTTGGTTATAAAATATGAATCTTCTGATCCTGTAGAAGTTTTCCTTTTCTATATAGGGACAAACTCGGTATTGTTTAAATGGAAGATGAGATTATTTTTGGTGGAAAAAAAAAAAAAAGTGCAAAAGAAATGCCTTAAAATAATTGGAGCATTTACATAGGAAAGAGAAGAAAATAAACAAAGAAAAATCTCTCATTCAAATGATAGCTCTGCTTGATTCAAGACAAGCCTTGAGGTCAATGGGCAGCTTTACCAGAACAATTTTTCTCTCTTTTTAGGGTTTGGATTAGAGTTAGGGTTGGGTTAGGGTTATGGGATGGGTAGGATTAGGGTTAGGGGTTGGGTTAGGTTTGGGCTCAGGTTTAGGGACCTCTATGTTATGGTTAAGGTTAGGTTAGGGTTAGGGTTAGGTGTAGGGGTAGGATTAGGGACCTCTACTTTATGGTTAGGGTTGGGGTTATTTGTTAGGAGTAGCTGTAGGGATCGAGGTTGCTTTAGCATTTTGGGGAGCCGTATTGTTGGGGCTATGCTTGTGCTTATGATTTGGGTTATTGTTAGGATTAGGTTTAGGTTAAGTTTGTGGTTATGATTGTGTTATGGTTAGACATTGGGTTAGGGTCAGGATTATTGTTGCTTTAAGGTTTGAGTCAGAGTTTGCATTAGGGACTTCTCCATTTGTTCTCCTGGTTCTCCTCATGTGACACAGTGATACAGTCTGTGCTTTTAGATACTCTGCTTATCTGCTGATCTCTCTCAGCTTGTTGATCAAAATTAGCATTGTACAGAAAATATTTTTGCTGAAACATTCTTGCAATATGTTTGCCCTGCATGAAAAGCAGTTTTTATTTCAAAAGTTTTTCTAGCAACTCCTGCCCGGCTTTGTTCAATGGAGCCGAATGGCCATGATTTCAGAGTAAAAACAACAAGCTCAGCAAACTGCCTGACATCTTGTGCACATACAACTGCCGGTGGCTATTAAAAAGAGTGGCAGAATGACTGTGGAGTCATTTGGTACCAACTGGGTATCACTGGAAAAGATGCAGTTTGTTTTTCTTCTCCAGCTCCTCAGCTTTTAAACTGAAACAGTTCCGAGTTCGTGGAGAAATCCTCACCAGAGTGCGAGTTCCTATTGTTCTGCAAGAAAAAAGCAGAGCAAGGAAAGAAAAACAAACAAAAATGCAGAACAAACCCAGTAACTATTAAAAGTGAAATGGTTCAAGAGCAAAAATTCAGAAAATGTCCTCCATCAAACAGCACCACTTATATTAGCTTTTCATTCCTGCATTGCTGCAGATTTGATTCAGATACAAATTAATCAATAATTCACATATTTTCATCATCTTAACAACATCCTAGAGGAAATAGTTTCACAGGGATAAACTGTTCAGCAATTTCTTTGGTATATTAACCACAAGCAAGCCTTTCTTGAATGTCAGACCTTTACTTCTGTTCTCCTTTTTGTAACTTTTTTTTTTTTAAGCAATATTGAGAAGAAAAAACAAAAACAACAACAACAGCAACAGAAACCAAAACAAAACCCAAAAACTAAAACTAAGACAAAACCAAACAAACAAAAAAAAACCAAAACAAAAAACAAAACAGAACCCCTGGTTTATTTGACCATTACTTAACTTCATATCCTTTTCACAAGACAAGTTTGCCCTGGATCCCAATCCCTGTGGCACTTCCATTTCCTCATATAAATTGTTATTTGTCACAGTTCCTGCATTTAAGTTATAACCCCGTCTTGCTCCGTTTTTAGATTTCACAGTAAAAAGAATTATTTAAATCAAGGTGAATACATTTCTGTTACTGTGGTGGACTTGACAAAGGCTTTTCCTGATGTCAGATCTTCTCTAGGCTCTTGACAAATACCATTGCTTTTGTAGATGATTTTTCCCACTAACAGGATATGTAGCCTTTCACCTCTAAGATGCTGTTTTGAATCCTGCCCTTCTCAATTGCCAAACAAGTGTCAAAGAGCAGCAATTTAGATTGCAGGACTTGAAGAATCTTGATCTAATTTCCAGGGAAAAGATGTTCAGAAAGCATAGAAGTCTCTTTCTTCTGAGATTGGCCTTGCTCACTGAAGAGTTAATAATCAGAAACTAAAGTTAGACCAGCTCAGTTATGAAATAAAGTGGACATTCTCAGTAAGTCATGCAATTAAGTGTCTTACAGATTTAGCAGACTTCAGGATCAGAGAGAGGGTATCCAGTGAGCAGAAGCTTGTGCTGTAGATGTCATGCTAATGGGAGCTTTAATGCCTTTGCTTTACCTCCACCATCAAGAAGGGTCTGGTGACTGCAGCATTCCCAGCACACCTAATGAATGCCTCTGTGTGGTGCCTACCAGTGCTTTCCCCAAACCAGGGCTTGTGTACAGGCAGAAGAAACTCAGGTTTCCTTTTTGCACCTATCCCATGGTTAAACAGAGTATTCTGTTATCATGTTCTTCACAGATGATGGTCCAGGAGAGGCAGCGGTAATAATCTCTCTTGCCCTGTGCAATTTCATTAACCTTTTTCATTTTGTGCCTATGAGCTTTGCAACCTCAAATGTCACCTTATTTTCTGCCATCAGATGCATGAGTTAGTCATGCACAGTTTTATTTATAAATGTAATATCACCTTGTTTATTTGAGCCCCAGAGCTTTTGGGTAAACACAGAGCCTGACAAATGGGGATGCTGGGGCTGAGCATAAAGTTCAGCATTTTCTGAGCATGCTGTGCTGCCTGAGTAAGAGCAGGTAAATGGCCTAAACATATGGAGAGCAAGCAGAAGCAGGACTAAAATTAAATCCAAAGGTTTTACACACACACACACACACAAAAACCCCAAAACCAAAACCTCAGAACTCGTACACACCCTCTCTGATGCATGGAAACAGGGAAGAAAGAGCTGCCCTGACCCGTACTGTGCTGGAACTGTACAGATATTGCAGTTGGCTCTTGCCAGTCCTCCTGTTGTTGCTTCCCATCTTTGCCTTTTTGGGGGAGTAAAGGAAGATTCCAGCTGCCCTGTGGCCACCCTGGTGAGCCATTATACTTTTCTGTCAGCTGCTCTGGGCAGACACAGTGTTCAGGAATTTCCCAATTTTTGGGCTACAAAACAGTCTTTTTGGTTCTCTCCCTTTTCTTCCTGGTGCATGCTGAGGTGAAGAAACTGCTCTGTTTCCCAGCACTATCTAGGGCATCCATGAACAACTTCCCCTTGGCTTAAGCAGTCTCTGACAGACCTTTTGTCCCTGATATAATTATAAATGTCCTACTTTGACTTCACAATCTTCAACCCTTTTCTTCTCATATCTTTTGTTGTCTTTCTGACGTCTCTGGTTTTGTTGACTTTTTTCCAGCATTTTCCAGCATGTTTCTTTGGCTGTGTAATGTTGTGTTGATCCTACTGATATATGTTTTTACTGTCTTTATTTACTTTACAATCAAACCTTCAGATAATGCATCATTTTTTGCTCATCAGGTACTTCTAACTTGGTAACAAATTTCTTGAAATCCTTCATAGTTACTTATCATTCATACTCCAAGCCTATGCAATTTTCTTTTATACTCAGTGAAGTCCATAGCCCTCCCTCAAATGGTCAATGTTTGTGCATATCAGGACAGAATTTGGTGACAGAAGCTTCAGTTTTTCCATGTGTTATTTTGAAAAAAACCTTAAAAGTATAAAAAGAAGATATTTTTCCCAATCCACATTTCTCACTAGAGCAATGTTTACTGCCTTAGTGATGCAGGTTTTCCCTTGTACCCACTATCCCAAAAGATCCAGATAGGTGCTTCTCAGGAGCTTAGGATATGTGATGTCATGGCATGTTTTTCTGGGGCTCTCAGGACCCCTGCTTTGAGCATTCACCTATCTGCAAACCTTTCCCACCTTGCCTCAGATCAAATCTGCCATGCCTTTTTAGTTCTGCCTGCTCAGCTTTGGTGATATTCCCGTCTGCCATATTCCTTCCCTGTAGCTGGGTGGTCAGCCAAAGTCTTCCCTATTCTAAGCTGCTCTTGCAGGTTAAAAGGAAAGAATCAGAGCTCCTTCTTTATCCAGGATTTCAAAAGTTCAGTCTGTGCTTACCAGATGTCAACAAGAAAAAATTGTTGCCAAAAGAAAATAGCAAGATGAGGGATATGTATGTAGGATGCCACATTTGTCCATGAAACTCTTTGCAGTCCAGATATCTGTCCCTAATTCATCATAGGAGAAGAGTGGAGAAGGAAATTTCCCTAGGGGAAGAAGAAGGGCAGAAAACTTTAGCCAGGTCACCATTACCCTCTGCAAATCCTTGGAAAGGTAGAAGGGGTCAGAGCAGTATGTGTCCCATCTTCCTCAAGTCTGCATTACACTTCTGTTCTCCAAGAAAAACACTGACCAAGCTGTCCTATGTGCATCACATTTGAGTTCCATCTCTGAAAAGAAGGAAATTGGGCCCTGGACCCCAAAACCCTTGGAAACAGAATGAGGCAAGCCATTAGGGACCAAACTAAACCAAAAATGGAAATTTCTGGTTTGGATTTTGAGAATTTTGCAACACAGGCCATAAAAATTTCCCCAGAGGTAAGTATGAACAACTGCACTGCAGCAGCCTAGTGCTTGTTGTAGGACATTATAATGGCAACCAGAGAATTCCTTTATGTATATTGTTGCAAAATGGTACTGAGCAATATTTATGAGTAGGTTCTTGAACATTTTTTCACACTGGAAGTGACTAATCCTTTGGGCAGATTTACCCAAAGTTTCTCAGAATGTCAGGCAGTGTCAAGGAGCAAAGTAGCCAGACATGCAGAAACTGCAGTGTAGCTGTTAGCAAGGACACCTGGCACAGGAAAAAATGTTTAAAAAACCCAGTTCCCCTTCTGCTTGAGTAAAATTTCTTGACAACGTGAAATTCTTTTCTTAGAGAACAAAGGGCCTCTGCAATGAAGGGTCATTTCTACTGACAACAGGCTTCCAAATTCTGATTAAGTAACAAAACAGCCAAATATATTAAAAATTATATATTATATATTTACATATATTCAAATATATTTTATATATTTTGATACATTCATATATTTATGATATCTTAGAATAAGCACCATACTATCAAACTTACATTTTTACAGCAAA
Source organism: Erpornis zantholeuca (assembly GCA_013400515.1). Lineage (NCBI taxonomy): Eukaryota > Metazoa > Chordata > Aves > Passeriformes > Timaliidae > Erpornis > Erpornis zantholeuca. Next base: position 58,329 of record VZTN01022701.1, on the reverse strand, counting down.
CGAGACATATTTGAACACTCCAGATTCTTTCTCATAGATGTCACTTGCACAGACACTACCCTCCTCATTATTGTATGAGATTTGTAAATTCTTCTGCTGGAACTACTGAAATATTTGCTTTAAAACAACAAACAATATTTCCTCACATGCCAATGAAAACAGGAATTTTAACATCTTAAGCCCTCCCTAGAGATGGCAGGATTCCCTTGGTTTGTGTGTTGCTCCGCAGAATTGCATGTTGTGCCAGTGTGAGGGAGGGGCGTCTCCAATGGTTTTTTCCACTAACTTCAGCCTGAGGAGCTCTTTTTCCACAGACTCCTGTGACAAGTCTTCTTGTTTCCTGACTTTGCTCGTCATTCATTTCTGAACCCACCAGGTAGGGCAGTTCTATACAGGATGGGGGAAAAAAACCAATTACATTTGCCCAGACTCCTGTGGCAAGCAGCAGATTTGAAAGGAGGAAGCATGACAGGTTAAGTCAGGTTGGGTATCCAACTTTAGTCCTTCAGGAAACCCATTGCTTCCTGCCTGTCAAAAGTTTATGATCCTCATCTGCTCAGCTCTCCCTTTAGTCTCTGGTTTCCCTCTGCCACCAACATCTCTGTGTGGGCTACTTCTCATGAAGGACAAACGTTCAGCTCAGCCACCAGCTCTGCAATCAGGGAGGGCACTGCTCCTCTGCCTGACTGTGGCTCAGAAACAGCTGGGGGCCTTCTGCTCTTGGTGCTTGGCTCCTCTTGCCCCAGGTTCATCTCCTATCGCACAGTGCCACGCTGGGCTGCCAAGTATTCCACTTAGGTAACACTTGGCATTTCCAGCTCCAGGGCCTCAGCACTGACGCAATTTCCAAAATTATTTTTTAAAAAGCCACAAATATTTTGAATTCCTAGCAACTGAAAAAACCCCAGAAGCAAGAAAGCAGGATTCTTCTGCCAGGAAGGGAAGAGGAAAGGCTGCAGTGGGGAGTAGAATGGTGGATTGAGCCCTGCTTCATCTTTCTGTTCACTCCTCTTCTTTTAAAACTTGCTGGTAATTCAAGGTAGTGGGAAAAGGAAGAAAGAAAAAGACAAAAACTGGAGTGAGGGAAATAAATTTTGGAATCCTTTCTCCAGGAGTAGAAGTGGAAAGGACCACATAAAGCAATGCTGGCATTTTTCTCTCTCTCTTTTCTATCTTCCCACCTCCATAAAAGCCCACCTGTATCAATACAGGTGAGAGGCAGATTCTATTACTTTTTCCACTTTTTCCTTCATTGAAAATAAACAGAGGCATAGTTAATGGTTAATGCTGCTGAGTTCATGGAACAAACAGTTCTCTTTTCCCATCTTGCCTGTAGTTCATAACTGAACTTAGGCTGCCTTCAGGCTACAAAGGGCAAGAAAGCAGGAAATACATATATCCAGAAATGCAGCCAGTGTTTGATGTTTCTGAGCTAAAATTAAATAAAATTGAAGTGGAGAATAAAAGCAATATGCAAACCATGGAGCTTGGAGTCAACTGGAGAAAAGGCAAAAAAACAGGTCTGAGATAGCTGAACAATTTGCAACATAGAGGACTTCCAAATTCAGCAGTAATGCTAGAAAGCATTAGAAACCTGTGAAGGTTGTTAGTAAATGATCTTCAAAGTAGTCATAGATTAAAAAATAAATGAACAAACTGTGGCTGATATAAGTGTGCCCTCTGGGTTTGCCAGCACTGAGCAAGCAAGGTAGGAGGAAAACCAAGACCTCGAGATTTGGAGTCAGAACACTGACTGAGAAACTCAAAAACCCTATAGGGATACGGAGGAGCCAGAGAACAGGATTCAGCCTCACACTCCTCCAAAACTTCAGGTTTGCCTTGGCGTATATGCTGCTCTGAAGATCAAAGGTCAGTACTTACCTGTTAGGGAGGTGAAAGCAGAGGTAAAGAGCCACACTGGATAAGGATGCTCATACAAATCTGACGCTCAGCAGTGCCTTAAGCAGGCACTGGCCAACGTCACAAAGGCAGCAGACTTCAACTCCTGATGCTGCGGGAAGGAGAGGGGAGCTTTCTGTCTGGGTTATTCCATGGTGAAAGAGGACAGTGTTTACAGAAGCCTGCCAGAAAGAGAAGAAGGATTTGGAGCTCTAGCACAAAACAAAACTAGTCCCCCAAATGTTTCCTTTAAGCATGACCCATGTTTTTCTGCAGTGAAACCTAAGTGAATCAGAGCTCCTAATCTCAGCATTGCAGCAAAACACATGAGATCAAGGAATTGATCCAAAGTTCACTAAGCATCAGAGAAATGAACCTGGCTTGCCAGGTTCAATTATAAGTACCTGATAACACATGCAAATCTAGCTTTTCAAAAGTCAGGTAGGTAGGTAGTCAGGCCAGTTTCTAGGAGAAATTCCGGGGAATGTCTAAAAGAATACTGCCTATTGGAAGAATAGTGCACCTCAACATCAGCCACATCAAGAGATGTGCAGAATGTAGATTCTGAAGACACAGCACCTGCATACTGCAGACTCTGAAAATATCTAGCTGAGGCAGAGTAAAAAGATACTGTAATTTTAACCAGTGTGTAGATCCCAGAGAGCTGTCTTCCCAACTGGTGCCTTTCCCTGCATCATCTAATGAAATCACCTTGTTAATGAGGACATGAGTTTTCTAAAACAATTGAGCGCTAGGTGAACACTAGGAAGGACACAGTTTTGAAAAGGCTAAAAACACAGACAAACAACCACACCCAAAAACCTAAAAGAAATTAAAATTCCAAATAGCTGCTTTACAGTTTTATGTCTTTAACAAGTAAAGATGATAATTAAATTTAGGTATTGGCATCCAGATTGAAGCCAGTAAAATTTATGTATGTATCCCAAAATTTATGTATGTATCTTGATGGAAAAGGAGTCCTTAAAAGAACAAAAGAACAAAAAAAAGAGCAACTTGTGGCAGAGCACCAGAGCACCTCATAAACTTTGATATGTTGATATACATTTAAACCTAACACCAAAAAAGAGAAAGAAAAAGGCCCTTCATTATCTTGGAAGATTATCTCTTGCTATTAGAACAACCATGGACTTTCAAGCAGAAGCCAGAGTGGGTTATTCATGCCCAAAAGCACATTTATGTTTTAGCAAAGAAGAACTCATATACTATCATAAAACAAGATGGAGATAATACATACTCCTTTCTTTGGTTTTGGTACCATTAGCACAGGTGACCAGATCATGAGTGAGATGAATTAATTTTGAAAAATAGAAAAGCATAACAGTGTATTAATACATGGTCCAAGGGCAGCATGTCATTAACATAATTATGCACTTGTTATGTTAGTAATTGAAATGTCCTATTAAACAAAATCAATAATTACGGTATTTTCCCTCGCTGAGTAGTGAGATTAGCACAAAAGCTGTTGTGATTTACATATATTTTTACTATTTTTTTCTTTGCTAGAATACCAAGTCTCTTCTCTATCAGGGATCTGACCACTAGTTGGCATCGTTACTTCACTCTAATAAATGGCCTTTAAACGATGTGTTCAGCTACAAAACCCGACCTCTACACTTTTGAGCTCTAAGTTTCATTTTGCAACATGGTGATGAGGAAAAAAGGGAGGAAAAAATAATATGGGATTGGGAAATTATTTCCCCCTCCCCACCCTGTGTGTCTCTTTCAGCAAATTTTTAGTTCTACCTTAAATTCTGAAAGAGTGAAGCAATATAAGGTGTATCTGTGGTGGGAAAAAACCCCAAACCAAACCACAGGCACAGTCATGCACACTTAAGTGGTACAGTCCAGACTGTGAGTGTAGACCCATTAGTATTCCCAGGTCAGGAAGCTTAAATAACAGAAACACAGGCGTTGCATGCAAACATGAAATGCAAGAACCTTTTACCCCATGAGCTGCTCCTTCTGCTACACCAGCTCTTTTAGTGATGCCTTGTGCTCCGAGCTGCTGGTAACAAAGCAAGTGCCAGCTTTTCTGCATGGAGATTCTGTCATTCATGGAATACAACAAGGTCATTTTTCTCATTTTCCCAGAAAAAGCAGGGTGATACCTTTGGGAGTTAGAATGCAAAGAGGCCTTTAGGGCAGAATCTGCCTGTCCTGCTCAGCCCCTGGTCGATTCACTCTCAGGCTGCCTTATCAGATGCAAGATGGGATGTGGGATTCCTCCTGGCTGTGCTACCCATAGCTCTGGGAGCTGTGCTGTGCGAGGCTGGGGAGCCCCTCCGAGGCTCGGCAGCACAAGTCAGTTCTGGAGGTCCCTGCAGGCAGGGAAGTGGAAAAGAAAACAGGTTGTCTGCCTGTGTCCCCTCTGTGGGAGAAGGAGAGGGGATTTTCAACTTTTCCAGTCTAACTTCCAGGGCTGATATTGAAACAGTTAATGGTTTACTCTAGCTGCAAATCAAACTTCCTTTCAATTAAACTCAACACTCCAGTGATACAGAAGCAAGCTTTCAAAAATATCCACTTCTCAAAGGAAAATGAACACAACCTGAAAGAGCTGCTTTAGAACAATAAGAAAGATGTAATCTCTGTAATACTGCAAATCCTGGCTCACACACAAACCCACAGACTGACACTGCTTGCACATTAACTACAGTGAGTCACAGTAGTGTTCTCAAATTAAATCCTCATCTACACTACTGACACACTTTAAGGCCTTAGGTATGTCTCATCAACACTCTTGAGCTCTAAAATACACATAGTACTTACCCAGCATTAGAGAGATTAATTCTTTAGTGACTGCAAAGTGCCAGGTAAATGTTTACAACAATTAACAACCACTGCAGGATGTTTTCATCACCAAAACAGAAAGAAATATAAAATGCAAGCAGCACCAATGTGAATGGTGGAAAACAAAAGCAAAAACTTCCTTCGTTTCTAATGAATGTTTCAAAGCCAAAACAACAAAGATCAGTCACTCAGCCAGGCAGTGGTTTTGAGTAAGTTTAGTAGCTTGACACCAAGTCTTTCAGAAAGCTCAGTAGGCTGATATGTAAGAAAATTTAAACTGATTTTGCAACTGCTTTGCCTATAGGACTTTCTAAATTCTCATGATAGAAAGCAGCTGATTCCACAATATCCAAGATATCACTTATTGATCTAGGTTTAATGAAATTAAACCACTCACAAAATTATGCTGTGCCACAAGGCAATCCATGAATGATCACAGAAGCTATAGCAAGCCATCCCCAAATTCTCCACTATTGAATATCTTAGAAACTGTTTTCTTTTGAAGGAGCTGTACAATAGAAACTCTGAATGGGTTGGAGTGAGCAGATGTAATGTGGCTTCAGACACCCATGTATGCAGTCTAATCTCCCTCCTCTCAGGGAGAAGCAACTGAAGAATGTGTGATGGCTGCTAGTTTATAACACAGACTGGAGTCTGACATCCAATTGTACTCATTATCAGAATCTATATAAATGCCTTCCACTTTATTTAGCATTAAAAGCTTCCATCCTTTGAAGATAAACAGGTTAACAAGCTTTAAAATCATTAATGAAGTAAGGCTTGAGGAATATCTTTCTGAGCAGCATAAACATTGGCTCAGCTAACATCTCATGCCATCAACGAAGAAAGATCACTAGCAGACCCAGGCCAAGATGCTGTGGGAAATAAGTGGAAGGCAATAACAGCTGGAAATATTTGGCACATACAATAAAGTTTTGAAACCCTTTGGATACTGGGTTTCCAAGCTCTTTTTTTTTTTTTTAACCACAAAATATTTCATTAGCACTTGTGTGAGAAACAAAGTCAGAAACACCCAGATGTGGTATGAATGACATGGTTACCTGCCATGCAATGATACAAACATCCCTCTCCTTCCTCCCTCTCCTCCTCCAATTATCTATTTGCAGAATGCATGTAACAGCACATCTTCAGAGCTAATGTTCTATGATCTGGGTAGGAATACATATCTGTCTATATACATTACAATTGGAAATCCAGTCTTCTTAGGCTACTTTGCTAATTAAATGCAATTAAATTTATACAATTGTGCTGTACATCTGTCCAGCTTTGCATTTTCTAATGGGTTCTGAACAGAATGGGCAGTTATAGCCACATTTGACAGATGGATTGAGGTTCCAAATTCCTACAGTGCTGTAGGAGATTTGCAAGATGATAGAAGACACCAGCAAATTTTCCTTTGAAGGGAAATGCTGTGACAGAGAATCAGCAGCTCCTTGCTGAGTCGGGTGTTGGAGGTCACACTGCTCAGAACTGGGCATCACACACAAGGCCTTTTGCCCAGGCACAGGTTTGGAGGAAGATGACAGTGTGTATGCAGGGACAAGAATGGTACTGAACAGTGAAAGGGGAAAAAACCTGCTGGTAGAGGACTCAGAAAAGATGCAACTGTTACATCTGAAGAGGATTTTAAAATTTGTTTATTTATTTTTACTGGCAGAAAGTTGGGATGTAGGATGCAAGATGTGAGTGAACTAGATTTCTGCAGCTCAGAAGAAATTTTTTTTCTTCTACTGCAATGGTTCCTAACTATTTAGACATCTCACTCAATCAGATGGAACCTGTTTATCCACTGGTCAGTTGGATGGGGGGATGAGAAAAATAAGGACACAAATAGTCATGTACTGTGGCACAGGAGTCACAGTCACTGCATGGACCTGGCTGTGCTTACTCCCTAAATGTAAACAGAAAAGATTATTCCTGTCCTAAAAAAAAACCCCAAAACAACCAAAAAAACTCCCACCATAAATATTTTTCCCGTCTGCCCTAAAATAGTGAAACCCAAAGTAAACATAAACCAACCACCCTCTTTAATGGTGATTATAGCCTTGCTGGATTCTGTGCACAATAACAATGGTTTGAATTTGTTAAAGGTCACAAGGAAAAGTACAGCAACAAGACCTTGTAGCTGGCAGCATGTTTTTATTCCTCAGCTTACAGCACACACAGTAGCTGGCTACACAGTCAGTGCTTTTAAACAGCAATCTACAGAAAAAAAAAGGGAATTAATTATGCACTATTGAGCAAGGTAAACTGATAGATAAAGTCATGACTGCTACCCTCTGAAATTTCATGGCTATTTTACCTGTGCCAAAGCCATCAGGCAAAAAAAGTAAATAGCACTTCTCCTTGACTGTACAACTTAAGCAGGAGGATCTCTCCTGCTGTCATGTCTCCTGCATACAGAGCTCTGCCATAACACGGTGGCACAAGGAATATTCAAGGAATCCAGAAAGTGCTTCTCTCCCATGATATTTTTTTATGTTCCAGAAAGGAAAAATAACAGAGGCAAAACAAACTTGGATTCAATCAGTACAGCATGACAAGTACTCAGTTGTACTCCAGGCCTTTGATTGAGTAAACAGCAATGTGCCTGTGAAATGTTCAAAAAGCCCCATAAATAGCCTTTAAAGACACAAACTCTCTGTATAAACAGAGGATGGGGGAACACTACTTGATTACCAACACCTTTTGATGGAAAAAGGAATCAGCAAATCTCTCTTCAGCAGGAATGCAGAACTGGGATAAAGACCCTGCAGCAAGGCTTCCTGCAGTCCCAGAAAATCACACAACAGATGCCCAGGTGCCCACTTTCCACACAATGCCTACCCGATATTGATAACCAAATAAGGACCTAAGGAACAGCTGTAGACAAAACAGCCTTAGACAGAAGGCAGCATAAGAGAGACGGCACTGCTGCTATCCTAGATCCCTTCAATAAGCAGGAAAACTTTAATGAAGTTTGTTACATAGTTTAGGGGGACAAATCTCTGCTGATCCCTACAAGAAAGGAGCAGAAGTCTTAGCACAGGATTACCAAAAAATAAATACAGTGAAAGCAGTGATCTGGTTTCCTTTTGAACACAGCAGTTACACATGGATTCTTATCTTCAGGAATTCTCCAAATTAGTTACACAATCCCTTCCATTGGGTTTATCATGCTCAATCTCCCAACAATTTAAACTCCTCTCTCCTTCCAGTCTTATTTGGAGATTCACTCTATGAGTGTTCATGAACCTTCTGGTTTCTGGCCTCAATTAACTAGATAATAAACATTCTGGGACTAATATTATCCTTTTATATAAAATTTTCCCCTCCCTGATGCATCCCCCTCCAATCCATTTACAAATAGTTGTCCTATCCCCTTATAGGCATCTGCCAACCAGGCTATAGTAATCAAGATATTTTTATCTCTTTGTAAGGAGTAACAGGGAAATGTTTAATCCATCCCATTCTTCTCACCAACCTACTAATCCTAGCTCATACCTGTCTAAATTCAAATTAAGCTTTGTTTAAGTTAGGTGATCTCAGCTGTACACAACACTTTATCATGGCCACTTACAATGGCTTGGGTATCTCTAGGAAACTGCCTTGCTTAGCTTGCCCAAAAAGTACATTATGCTTTTTACTTCTGCTTCACACTGGTTGCTCACAGATACACCCAAATTGGATTAATCATCATATTTGTCTCTTTCTCTTTTTCTTCTGTGCTTTTATTTGTTTCAAAGACTCAGCAGCAAGTATAAGCAAGACAGTTCACTTCAGAGATGGCTGCTGTGCTGTTTCTGCCCTGCCACAGGGCTTGGGGAATACATGTTTTATTCTGGGCCATTTTCTTAAATCAGTGGCAGGATGAGCATGCAAGAGAAATGGATTATTTCTCAAGATTTAGACATTCCAGAAATATAGTTCTCCTCTGCAATAAGGAATTAACTTTCTCAATATTCCTACATCAACAGATACTTGTGGTTACATGTAAATTGAGAAGGAAAAATTCACATAGGTTTTCATGTAAAATAACCAAGAGGGAATAACTTCTGCATACAAATAAGTGAGACCCCACCTGGAGTACTGAGCCCAGTTCTGAAACTGCAGGCATGGCAAAGATGTGTTGGACTGAGTCCAGGGGAGGGCCACAAAGATGCTCAGAGGGATGGAGCACCTGAAGAGCAGGAGAACCAGTAACACCAAATGTCACAGGAATTTCTACAAATGTGAAAGCAAAACTCTAGGGACATTTTCTGAAAAGAAACTGCCAAACACAACACAAGTGAACACAATACAAGTGAACGACCAAGAAAGAGCAAAGCACTCATTGTATTGCAAATTGGCCTTCCAGCTGCACTGCCCTTTTGTGGCTGCTGAATGCCACCAGAAAGATCACAGCCATGACTAACACCACAGATGTAAGAACAAGACCAATTGCACA
>VZTN01022701.1:2378-47930 GCA_013400515.1 Erpornis zantholeuca | reverse complement strand
CACTTACAATGGCTTGGGTATCTCTAGGAAACTGCCTTGCTTAGCTTGCCCAAAAGTACATTATGCTTTTTACTTCTGCTTCACACTGGTTGCTCACAGACACACCCAAATTGGATTAATCATCATATTTGTCTCTTTCTCTTTTTCTTCTGTGCTTTTATTTGTTTCAAAGACTCAGCAGCAAGTATAAGCAAGACAGTTCACTTCAGAGATGGCTGCTGTGCTGTTTCTGCCCTGCCACAGGGCTTGGGGAATACATGTTTTATTCTGGGCCATTTTCTTAAATCAGTGGCAGGATGAGCATGCAAGAGAAATGGATTATTTCTCAAGATTTAGACATTCCAGAAATATAGTTCTCCTCTGCAATAAGGAATTAACTTTCTCAATATTCCTACATCAACAGATACTTGTGGTTACATGTAAATTGAGAAGGAAAAATTCACATAGGTTTTCATGTAAAATAACCAAGAGGGAATAACTTCTGCATACAAATAAGTGAGACCCCACCTGGAGTACTGAGCCCAGTTCTGAAACTGCAGGCATGGCAAAGATGTGTTGGACTGAGTCCAAGGGAGGGCCACAAAGATGCTCAGAGGGATGGAGCACCTGAAGAGCAGGAGAACCAGTAACACCAAATGTCACAGGAATTTCTACAAATGTGAAAGCAAAACTCTAGGGACATTTTCTGAAAAGAAACTGCCAAACACAACACAAGTGAACACAATACAAGTGAACGACCAAGAAAGAGCAAAGCACTCATTGTATTGCAAATTGGCCTTCCAGCTGCACTGCCCTTTTGTGGCTGCTGAATGCCACCAGAAAGATCACAGCCATGACTAACACCACAGATGTAAGAACAAGACCAATTGCACATTTTTTTTTTAAAGTTTCATATACATGAGATTGAAAATACCTGTTTCCTGTGAAACATTTTAATTAGTTAATTAGCTTCAAACACATGCACACACTCACAGTGATCTCAGGGAAAAGTATGTTTTTGGCTTTCAGCAGATCAATGACATAAGGAATTATATGATAATATTATCTTCAACTTGAAAGTGCCAGACCCAAGATTTTAATGTGTTCTTAAATTTGAATTATGGTCTGCTTCTGTATTGCATGGCATCACAGGGGTAAGAAGTAAAATATTACCTGAAAAAATTGTTTTTGAGTGCTCTCAGACATGCAGCTCTTTGTGACCCACAGACATGTGGCTGTGAGTTGTGCTCTGCTACAGCTTTGCCACAAGTCATGGCACAGACTGTAACACTAAGAATCTAGGAACCTAGGAAAGCAGGATGGTTTTCTGGACACCTGGCTTGTGAGAGGGGTGTACTACAAATGCACCCTACTACCTGTGCTGTTAATTAGCCAAGGACAAGGCTTTTGTGCTGCCCTGTCACTACACAAACTTTATATCAACTACTAATTTCCTCTCTTTCTGACATTGCATCTATTTACAAAATACATAAGCACTACTGAGCATCAAGGAAGCACTTCCTTTGCTCATGATGCCACACCTCATTCCAGCCAGTAGCGAGCCCTGAGTGCTCCTTCTCACGCTTCAAATAAATCTGTGTGATGTTTCTGCAAGCCTTCCTTGGCTGCTGCTCTCCCAGACCCACACTTCCATAGGAAGATCGAAAACATTTTTGGGTTTTGTTTGGCTGCTCATAAATTCTGCCTACACAGCCACAACAGCATAGAGATTTCTGTAAGACTTACACTTTGAACAGCGAAGATTATTTTATCTATGCCAGAAGAGAACCAAGAAACATTTTTACACTTGTTGTGAAAGTTTAACATAACTTTTCTGCCACTGCTTTTTCCACAGACTGTACATTTTCCCCCAAGTCACCGAGCATTTCTGATGATCAGCTACAAGATAAGGCAGAGGACCATCCCTTTTGCACCTTTCCTCACTGCAGTGTTAATTTCTGCACAGGAGTCAAGGGGACTGTCATGGTCTTGGGCCTGAATCTAGAGCCAAGGCAAGCTCTGTGTTCCCTTTGAAAAAGGAACATCTGGCCATGCACCAGGCACCAGAACTACTAAGAGCAATGGAATTAGGCAAAGCTGAATTAATCCTCTCCTGGGCCTCCCACCCCCTCACTAAAAACCTTGGGAAAACTCAAATCCAAGCTTGATCTTTAGGTACAATATGCGTCAAGGCCACAAAGTGCAAGCTTGCAACTAAAGGTGCTTTGAATACACAACAGATTTCCCAGATGGGAATTTCCTCCATTATTATATTTAATTTTCCATTTCCTAACATTCAAATACCAAAGAATACATCCAAGCACACTGGGCTTTGAAGAGAGCAGTTAAGCAAGGACTAAACTAGGAAAGAACACTTGGCCTTCTACAACACAGCCATTACACTAACTCCTCTGAGAGCTGGTCTTTTGAATCCAAACATAGTTTGTTTTTTTAAAGTCACTAGTGATTACCAGGGGAAGAGCTTGGTTAATTCAGTGACCAACATAACATTTAACTCCATCCCAAGCTTTCTGTGGAATAATACATTGCGAGATGATGGCATGCTGTACTCTGAGGGTCAGCCTCAGAAAAAACCCAGTCACCAAGAAATTCATTTTAAATGAAAAACACAGTTATTTTTTGGAATAGAATGACTGGTGGGCATACAGCATTAGGTTTGAACTCTGGCAAGATAAAAAGACTTACTTTTATGTATAAACAAATTCTATGTACAAGTTTAAATAAGAAACATCTCTTCAGAATGTTCTGTGGGCTTCAGGACCGAAAAAATCCAACCCAGTTTTTTAGAGAAAAATAATAAAAAAAAATCTATTCAAGAAACCCTAAAATTATGCAGATAAAACCCTAGATTATTACAGCATCTTGTATTCTTACTTTCATTACCACTAAACACCAGAAAGGAAAAAATAGAAAGAAAAAAAAGAAAAACTTCTTTAGGAGCCTTCCAGACCAAGCTGTGTGCATCAGTTGCAGGCTTCCAGATCTTCTTATTTTAAGCCAAGATTGCTCCAACTAAAAGCCTTTTACAATCTGCAGTTAGATCAGAAAGGTGCTTAGATAGCAAAGGGGCAATGGCCAATATAATGAGGCCAAATGTAATTTGAGGTTTTGCCTGTGTAAGCTGGTATTTTCTGAAAGAACAAACACATCAGCATCACCCACTTCAGATATAATCCTTCTTCACCCGGAGTGAGGTGTAAGCAGGGAGACTAAGTGTAAACCTTGGCAGTACTGCCAGTGCCCAGGAGATGAGGCCAGGCTTTTCCAAACCCACAGATCCAGAAAGAAGCCCCATAACCTTTGACAAATGCAAAAATGTTGCATGGAAATAAAAACTCAGCTGTTTGTCTGGACAAATCACCACAGGAAAATGTGCTTACAAGCAGAAAACTTGATCTGTAGTCAGGAGATGTTATAATGTTTTCAGTAACTGGACTCTTCGCAATTCCAGTGCTACTTTTAATCGGATTTACTGACTGTTTTACAAAATGGCCATGGAGAGCCAAAAGGGGCTGTCATCCACCCTGTGTGCCTCTCTCAGCATAACAGTGATTGCTGCCTCATTAGGAATTACAAAACATGATGGTTGGAAGAAGCCCTTTCACTCTACATGAAAGACAGGAAGAAAAACAGGTGAATTTGCTCTTAGATAGTATTAGGGAGGCAAAAGCACTTTCTTCTCTCTTCAGAGTGTTTCTAGTTGTTGTATTTTTATTATAGTGCAGTTTGTTTTAAATACCAGAAATTGCCATTCCCAGGGTGAAGAGAAACTGAAATACTGAGAAGTTCGCTGATCTTGGCCCATCAGTGAAAGAAGTTTGAAATGTCTGCTTCTACCAAATGTTTTGTTTGGGTAACTTCTACTAGGGATTAGGTCTAATGCTTTATTTCCATTAGAATGTCCTTTGAACAGGATTTTATAAAAGCTGAAATGAAATGAGAAAACACTTGGGTCAGAACTTGTTCATAGCAGTGTTTCTTCAGGACTTGATTAGCCTGGGATTGAATGAACTGCATTCTATCAGCTGACAATCAGTAAATAAAAGTCTGGGCAATTACGTTTTTTCAGTTCAATGATCCTTTCACAGCAACTCCAGCAAAGCAGCTTTGTAAGCAGGAATGTGAAGCCACTCACTGAGAGACATTCACTTTCACAGAAAAGGACACATTTGGTTGCTGATAAATCTACAGTCATGCATGCATGCTACCTCACAAAACAGTCAGCAGAAAATAAATGCAGCAGATTTTGCAGTTTATGAGCCAAGATTTTTTCACATTTAGACAGGCCAGTACCTGGGTCATATCTATCATTTCACTGAATTTGAAAACAAAACTAAGCTTTAAACTGGATCAAGAAAAGCATTGTCTGTATTCTGAACACAGCAGAGAATCAAAATGCATTTAAAAGTGTTTGAAAAGAAAATCCTCCTCCTTTAGGACTTCATTTTATGGATTAATAAATTAAAAAAAAAAAAAACCTGACAGTAGGCAAGTGTGAAAGAACATCACCCCTTATCCCACATACATTAAATCATAACCCAATCTCTATCTTCTAGGGGTTAATATAAATCTTGCAGTTTGAAGTGTATTACCTCTCCAAACGTTTGTTCATATTATTTATGATGTCTCTTCTGATATCACTTTTTCTTTCCACAATGAGCTGTAAAGAAGTGAAGTACACAAATATTTCTGTGGTCACAGTGGGCCTTAAAAAACCCCTTATACAGAACAATTCCCTACAGGATGCTCCAGCTGGTTTTCAGCATATGAATGTGACAGACAACCAAAGCAGTAATCCCTAAAAGAGGGAAAAGTGTCAGGAGAAATATGTTGCCAGAGTACAATGTGCTTTCTGACAGCAGTGAAAATTTTAATCATGACAGCACCAGAGCACATGACTCCATGGTCAGCCCTGAAAATTTGTCCTACAATAAAAATGTCCCTATATTTCTTCTTACATTTTTAGTGGGGAAAAAAAAAAAGCTACTCCCCTGATTTGCAGTAAATTATAGCTAGAGGCAAAACTTCAGCAGAAGAGTAACATTTCTGACCATCCACTTTTATCTATGCACAAGATACAATCAGTTTCTGTTGCAGAAAGTCTCCAGCACATTCAGTTATAATTTCGCCCAAGGTTAACTAATATCCCTCACCCCTCCCCACCCCAAACCTGGTCTTGCTTTGGAACATGCTGGTGATTTTCCACTCTCTGTACAACACAGTCTCTGATGTTTGTCAGGTCTTGGCTACACAGATCAGGATTTTCTAACCAGACAATCCATTTCTCCGTGATGAACCACACTTAGAACTCTGCCCTCCTCAGAGGAAGTCATGTCTGAAAAGAAACCCAACCTGTTTGTTTCATTTGTTTCAAGAAAACCAGTTATTAACAAGTTACTAAAATAGCACCCTTCCCCCCACTAGTATTTTCTTCCATATTCATCTGAAATCTTCTCAAAAATCACTGCTTTTTGATTGCATGTAGGGGGCAAAAGAAAAATATTTTATAGAACATGGTGAAATAAGTGAGGGGTGATGGTTGTTAAGCAGAGGCTCTCACCATGCAGCCTTCTCCTCCCCATGCTTGCCTCTCTCTTCCCCCACCAGCCTTTAGCATGCTCCAGAAATGCAACTTGCTCCTAAGAAAGCAAACCAAAACCACACTGTTTCAGCTCTTTCTTCCCACTCATCCCTTACACCATTATCTCTTTCCAGCCCCACTTCCCTCTCTCCTCCAGCACAGCTTCTCTGCTGGACCATGAAATGTTACTACCAGCTGTACCCTTTCTTGCCATCTTCCTGATCATGGGCAAAGGTGTAAGAAATGAACTCAAAACAAGCCTAAATACTGTCCTAACAGCAAGACTTGCAGGTACAAGATGACCTTGGGTGTTGTTGCCAGCTACCTGTACTGTTTACATTAATTCCTGCAAAACAACAGCCAGCAGCCCCTGAGGGAGCACTGATGCCATCGACTGAACCCTGTGCAGAGACATACCAGCCTGGGTTTCCTAGGAATCCCTCTATCTTCCAAAAAGCAACATGTGGCATCTCCTCTGGACAAGGGAAAGAGCTGTGCATAAAGATGATTTCAATCTCAAATCCACTCCATTTCCTGCTTTACTTTATTTATCTTCATCAGGCACAACCAGATTCAGAGGGAGACTTGTTGCTGCAACTGCTATGCAGGGAAAGTGTTTGCCAAAAGCAGAACTCAGAAGTTCTGCTGGAATCTGTCTGGCAAGATTTTCTCCTCATCCTTGCAGAGGTCTTGTATCTTCCAACATATTTTTTCCCTTTGATGACCCCAAATATGCTTTAAATTTCAGTGATTTCTTTGGACACCCAGATGTGGCTTCTCTCACTATCTGGAGGCCCACAGGAGTTAGTGAGGAAGATACCTGACCAGCATCTTCATGTTTTCTCAGATTTGACTGAAGGGCTCACAGAACCTGAGTTTATCAGGATATGTACACGGTTAAAATAATTTTAACTATTCTGAGTTCAGAGCCACAATCTTAAGACATAGTTTATTTGTTTATTAAACAGCATAATGATGCCCTGGGAATCTTTTTAAGTTGCTTATATCCTATGAAGTGACATCACTGAAATGAAACAGCGGGTCACAGTGTCACAGCTGGAAACCTTGAATCCATCATAACAAGACCTTCAAGTTTCCAATTCAAAAGCTCTGGAGTGCTGAAGTATTTTTCCCCCTAAGGGTATTAGCTAAGGATTCTGCTTTCCATGGTTCATTGTACTTGGTACTGAGCTATTGATAGGGTATCTCTGGAAACTCTGGCTGTGAGAGAGAGCACTGTGTATGGAAAAGCACAGTGCCAGAAGCTGAGCTACAGTCCTGTCCAGCCCTCAAGGCAGGGTTGCTTTGCTGTGAGGTGCCTACAAGCTACAGAGCTGTATGAAATACAGGTAAACATTCCACATGTGATGACAGATAAATCCAGGCTTAGGTAAGGAAACAGGCATTATTTGTTCATGGCAGAACAAGAGGAGGATCTATGTGAAGAGGTATCTGTCAGGGCAGAGGACACAGCCATCCA
Source organism: Erpornis zantholeuca (assembly GCA_013400515.1). NCBI lineage: Eukaryota > Metazoa > Chordata > Aves > Passeriformes > Timaliidae > Erpornis > Erpornis zantholeuca. Next base: position 40,869 of record VZTN01022701.1, on the reverse strand, counting down.
CATAAATGCATAGAAGAGGTCGCTTATATAGAAACATCTTATGTTCAGCTTTTTCCTGTTTGACCAATGGAATTCAATGTTCTTGCACCTCTGTAAGGTTACAGACAAGAAGAGTGGTAGAAGAATAATGCTGAAGTAATTTGGACAGCCCTAAGGACTCAAGCCTTCAAGTTTATCTGACAGTAATCTTGAACAATGATGCAGACAATTTCTGCAAATGCTTCTGTGTGAAGTCATCTGCAAGGAAGGAAGTTTTGACTGTCCACCATCAGTTGTCTAAATAGTCTCATACCTACTGAGGCTGCTAATGGAGATCATATTTCTGTTAGCAGATTTACTGCAAAAATAGCATCTAGCTCATATGGAAACCCAAATCCAGCAGGGTTTTTACGACCTTTCCTTGAAGGTGCAAATTTCCAAATTTCCTCACCAACCATAGAATGGTTCAGGTTTTTCCCCAAAACCTTTTAGTGACTACAGTTAATTTCTAAAATTAATATTTTCTTGAAACTCACTAAGATGAATCTGTAGAGGGGAAAAAAACATTAAGTTACAAACCTTAAAAAACAAACAAAACCATTTAGAAAAATCTCCCAAAGATAAACAGAATTTCCTGTATGGCTTACTGACCCAGCTAGGATTAACCAGCCCAATAAGAAAGATTATTAAACCTTTTCAAACCACAAAAGTTTCAACATGATCTGGAGGAAGAAAAGTTAAGTAATGAGTGTTCTTGCCCTCACATATAAAATACAAAGGATCATTTCTTAAAGATAAACCCCACAAGAATAACTATTTTATTGCCAATTTTAGTTGCCTGAAGAACAAGGAGTAACCTTATACAATCTCCAGTAAGTCTCATAGAGTCAGTTATCCATTAGCTGTAGCCACTTCTTACTTTTTTAGCACTACAGGTCATGCCCCAGCGACACAAAACAGGGGAGATGTTGGAAATTGAAAGAGTCCTTCAAAGAAGGAAAAGAAGCATGAAGGAGCGAGGTGGCTTACCCAAGAAATTCTGAACAGAAGGGAAGAATGAAGTCAGTTCTTTACAACAGTAGTGACTGAGGCAGGAAATAGTGATTTCTCCTCTCATCTGTCTGTATCTGAAATACCAGCACCCAGACTCACTATGGACCAGCAGAAAATTTTGCCTGTAGAAAACTCCAGAAGGAAAACCAGGTAAACACTCCATTTCTCACTAGATAAGGGTAAAATTAATGGATAAATACTCATATAATTCCTGAAAAATGGGGAAAATATTTCTGTTTTTCAATACAGTACTGCATTGAAAAAAGAAAAAAAGAAAAATTCTGAAAGAAATGTTTTTCAAGAAATGCAGAGCTTTCTGCACCTGTAAAAGCTGTTGAGAGAATATAAAATAAAATCTCTTCCCATCATTTCACGCTCCTTCACATAACACATGTAAAGAGAAACAAATAAGTTGCATGGGACAGTGATGAGCCTCTGAACAATCGTTCTTTTCATCAGGATCCAAACAGGGTTTCAAAGGCTGCTAGAGACATGCCTAGCTATTTCTGTTCCACAGCAATACAGTCATGGAAAGTTTTCCCTGTACCACAGCAAGGCCACAGAGCAAACAGTTTATCACTGGAGTGTCTGAGCTTGCACGATAAAAAACAAACAGGGAGTAATATATGACAAAACCTTGAAAGCGGAATTTTGGACTCCAATTACCTGGTCAGAAGCTCTTTTCAATGAGCTAATGTGTGAGCTAATAAATTTCTTGTTAGAGAACAAGAACAAGTCTGCTTTGTCCGGACTCTAATCTTGGGTTTGTAGCAGATTGTTATCAGTGCATTTCCCCTGGAATTCAGTTTCTCTGCACAGATTTAAAAGAATAAGTCTTTTTCTCTTCCTTCAAGGCAATAGCATGTAGTACAGCTTCTCCTACTTTTTGCCCATATTTGGGGTGAACAGCAACTGGCTTAATTTTCGCTTATGCTTTGGTTTCATTTGGCTTTCCAGCAAGAAGATCCTGCAGTATTCCTACAGAGGGCCTCCCCCTAAGTACTTATTCTTTTCTTATTTTTCTGTGCAGATTTTAGTGGGGAGCCATTAGATGCGTGCCCTGTATCTTTGGGAGCTGGTGGAAGGGATCTCAGGTTAGTTCACAGGCAGAAGGTGACTGGGTTTCCTGGTGGCTCTGGCACACAGCTCTGTTCAAGAGCAAATCAGCAAATTCAAGTCCAGTGGTTCTTTCTGTGCCATATCTGGCACAGCTCTACATCCCTCTGGCCCCCCTTGGCTGGTCAGATGCCAGAGCATCTCTCCCCACATTGGTGGGGACAATGACAACATTACTAAAGAGCTATGGCTTGGCTGTTCCAAAGATAATCACTCCAAAGTGATTTAAAAATAAGGAGAAAAAAAAATGAGGATAAGGACTTGGGATTTCCCTGTTTTTGTATAAATCCAGAAGAAATCACAGAAAGCAAAAATCAGAAGCAAAAATCACACAAAGCAAAAAGCAGAAATCCCTCCTTAGGGGGGAGTGAGTCAAGACAGCTATAGAGTTGGAAGGGATGTTTGAAGGTCATCCTGTCCAACCTCTCTGCAGTGACCAGGGACACCTTCAAGGCCTGGCCTGAATGTTCCCAGGGATGGGGCATCCGCCACCTCTCTGGGCAACCTGTCCCAGTGTTTTACCCCTCTCACTGTAAAAAACTTCTTTAAAAATACTTTTTTTAACTTCTGTAAAATAACAATGGCCTCTTGTCTTTATGTGTTTCATTATAGTCTACCCATTAAAGTCTTCCCCTTATTTTGTTATCCAAACCAATCTCACTGAAATACTAAGGGAAGGTCCCCTTGACCCTTCTGTGGTCATGTTATCACAAATGTAAGGCTTCTCCAAAAGGGCAGTTGTGCCAAACCATCCCAAGGATGCTGAGCTTAATGGAAAGTACACACTGATCAAATATTTACTATTGCTGATGGAGAGGGAGCCGAGAGGTGGCATTTCCATGACATTTTGTTCTTGTAAAGCCAAGAACTGTTCTATAACCTTTGAATGTGCCTTGAAATTGTTAATCTCACACCAGAAGTAAATGGAGAGATTTGGAAAAGATGCAATAATTTATTCTCAGTCCACAGTATCACACATAAATAGCTCCTATTAGGAAATAAGGGACTCCTATTAGGAAATAAGTAAGTCCTCATGATGACTGTGAGAAATAACTGATCATATCAGAAGAATTTACAGCTTAAGAGCAGGGTGACATAGCAACTCCATGCAAGGTTATCTTGCTCTGTCCTGTTTTAATAGGCACATGTGCCTAGCTGAAAGTTTATTTTAAAAACCGTACTCATATTCCAAAAATCAGTTAAGAATAGTAGTCAATAAATAAAAGGTGTTTGCTTACCATCCATTAGCCAGAGCTCCAGGAGTAGTACTGTATAAAAATCAGGGAATTAAAACATTTTTACCACTTCCACCCTGCACTGGGTCATTTCTCCTGAAATGTGTGTTCTCATGACAGTTGCTAATGCAGATTTGGCCTGAATTACAGATTGGTTGGACTTGAATAGAAAGCAAGCAGGAACAAAAAATGTCATGTTCAAGGAGGAAACAGTGAAAAGATTCAAAATACAGCTGAAATGTTCAGCACAAGAGATGAAAATTATTTCAGCTGCTGATTTTTCTGTCAGAACAGCATTCCAATTTGTCTCTTTTAAAAATACATGCATACCCTTCTGAAGCAGCTGCCTTCAGCTTCCTTTTTGCTCCTTTGCAACCCTACTGGGATGCACTGACATATGCACACCACCTTTATCAGGCATCACAAAGTAACTCAATTCTCTCTAGTTCTTTTCTTTTGGAAAAGTGCAAGAGGGGTGCCTACCCTAAATTTTGTCTAGTATTTTGTCTGATATAGTTTGAGAATGTTCCAAGTGATTCAAAACTATAACAAGAGTTGTCGTGAGGACGACTCAGTGCATTTACTAAATGGTCTTGTTTCTTCTGTTATGGAAGATCTACTATGGAAGAGAGGGATAAAGGCCAAAAATTCCAAATCGAAACAGCAGCAACAAAAAACAACACCAAAGCCTCTCCTAAAAGTAGAGAAACCCCTAAGACCATAAAAATAAGATTAAAAAATTGATTCACCACTGAGCCTAAGATATTTCACCTGCTTGTGGGATCTACAGGTTGCTTAAAATACAGTTAGGTTTGTGATCTATGCAGATTTCACTTATCCTTTGATAGCTTATTTTATTCTCAACCTGCATTTTATTGTCACAGGTATTGCATAAATTTTACCACACAGAAAAGGAAGTCAGGATTGTTGGGGTGACTTTATGCATCTGTTTCACTCCACACTGTTGTGCCTTCATGCCTCTGCACAAACACATAATTTATCACAGTGGGCAAAGCAATTTTAAAATTGCTGTTGAGGAAATGTGAGTCCTACATGGTGATTTTCCTGAATCTAAGTCCCTCATAAAATGGGGAGAAACATAAAATTACTTTCATTTTGCAGAATAGGAGAAAGCAACAAGACAGCTACAAGAGAAAGATTTTAGATCACAACTTAATTGCAGATGTTGGATGATTTTCACAGCATCCCAGCCTGCCTCCATCAGGTGAATATCCCAGGTTTTTAGAAGAGCTTGTAGCACTCCATGCTCACTAGAGCATCATAAAATTCCAATAGAACAAACAAATAACCTCTCCTGTAATAGATACATTGAAGTTTTTCTTCAACATTTTCCATACAAGCCTATCCATTCATTCGAGATCATGCATACAATAGTCATTCCCACCAACATTAGATTTAAATGCAACCATTAACTTCTGGAGCTTTCTTTACAATGCAGACTAGAAAATCCCTTCTTTCTGTCATTTCGTGGTTGCTAAGTTTAAAGAATCTTCCCTCTGGGAATTTGCTGTGGTCAGAAGGCTTCATCACAAATGAACTGTACTACATTTGCTGTAAAAACAAGAAGTGAGTGCTTTCTCCATTTCCTTTTCAAGAACCATGGTTTATGATATTTTAATTAATGTCTCTTAGCTTGAGAATTCAAGAATTTAAGAAGCAATTTGAACATACTTACGCTGCTTTATTACCACCACTTAAAGTTGTGGTCATTGCTGCAGGGGCCTGTGTGCTCATTGCATATCCCTACATTGGTTTGTGTCTGAATGTGTCATGTACCAGCTTCTTTTTCTTCCTTACAATGATCCCATAAGACCATTTAGATATTTAGAATTTTAAAATAGCATTAAAAGACCAGAGACTGCACTACCCTCACTGTAAGATCTTGGAGGTCTATGTAAAACAAAGACAAGTCGAGCTGCACCATGAAGTAAAACCCAGTTGTTCAAAACTAAGGCTGACAAAGCTTTGATATTTTTGAAGGATGATTTATAGTGGTAAAAAAGGCATAAGAATTGCATAGGCGAAGCTCAAAAATATATGAGGGAGATAATTCAGTGTTTAAGAGTGAGAAACACCCCCCCCCCCCAACATTTATTGCAACTCTACAATCTGGTAGCAGAATTTTTGAAGAGCTAGATGAAGCCTATCATTTTTTAGTCCCCCAAGAATCAGAAGTATTTGGCAGATGCTTGAAACAGGAAACAAATAAGTTTTATTTGAGGCTTCAAACATTATTTATGAAAATATCAGCTCATAGTAATCTACCATGAAGACCTTGTACTATCACATCTGTAAAATGTATCTTTTAAGACACAGCTTTAGCGTTTTGGAGTTGCCTGAACCATCTACATTTCTGTCATTCATATCTACGTATATACATGTGTGTGTCTGTGTGTGCATGTAGGTGTATATATATTTGTAAAGCAATTTGTTTTCCTTTAAAATTTGTTTCCCATAAGTCAAAACACCCTCCTCATTGCACGAAATTGTTTGGTTTAAACTCTGATCTCTAGGGCATTGATAAACAGTATTTTTGTGGCTTTGGGAAAGCTGAAAATATTTTCACTTTAAAAACCCCATAGTGGAGAAGAGCAATGTTCCAGCAATCGAAAACATGGCATGTTGTCCAAGCATGATTCACTGCAGCTAAGCCCCCAAAGAAGCAGCGCTAGTAGATGATCGCCAGCGGGAGCGTATTCTAGAAAGAGGGAAAACAACCCCACAAAATGTAAATAGGTGCTGTTTGAAACAAGCTGTGCACAGGTACCACTCACAGACAGGCAGCCAGCATTACACATTAGTCCAGATGTAGTTTAGGTTTGTTCCTGGCAAACAGGAGTTTTCCCATTAGATGTTCTCAGCCAAAGAAACAAAAACCGAATCAGGGCCTGATATAAAAAGTTGTCTGTCCTTGGTTGAGTTAAATCTCTTCTGGGGACCCCATCCTGAGAGAACCCTGCCCTGTTTACTCCCACTGTGGAGGGGACATGCTGCCAGCTGAGGGATGAGGCTTCCCGCGTGATGTTTGCCACCTTTGCCAGGCACTGGAAAGGGAGGGATTTCCGACAGCAGTTTCGCAGACCATATCAGGGCTGGCTAGTCAAATGCTTAGCATTTGAATGAATCCCAGCTACCTACCTCCTTTTGGCCCAGTCTCAGTGCAGCTCAGTGCAGCCTCAGCAATAGCCTTTGATATACAGCAGAGCAAGAACACAGCACCTGAAGCCTCTTCCCGTAAACCATATACCAAGAAACACGCTACAGACATTGAGCAGCCATATAAGGAACAACCCTGGCACTGATCTGCCATTTTCAGTTCAGTCTCCCTCACCTCACACTGCTGCAGCACAGATTCTGCCTGTGCAGACTCCCACTGACTTTTGGGTTGCACAACCCTATGTCTGAAGGCAGGAGTAGATGAACCCAGTAACACAATGACCAATTCTGCAATCTACAATCTACAACACCACCACCAACAAAAAAATAGAGCAAGCCCCCATGTCTATGCTTTGCTCTCACCTCTGGTACATTTTTGCTACACACCTCCAAAGTCAGAGGGTTCATGGCAAGGGTTATTTTCTCTACCCTCAATTGGACCAACTCTGATGCTCCCCAGTCATCACCAGGGCATGCCTCCTACATCCCCAGATTCCCCCATTGCAGCAGAATGGCTCCAGACTGAGACCAGTTTAGGCTGAAGATACATTTATGCAACTCCTCCCATTCCAACCTGTCCAAACAGGTCCTGAAGAGCTCGTTCCTCTGCTCAGTTTTTACATGAGAGCAAAGGTAGCTTTGCCAAACAGTCTCAACCTGGATGAATCCTACCTAGCCTGCACAGCATCTGTAGGAAAGCATGGGTTGTAGATATGATTGGTGCTTCCAAGGAAACCTTTCTCTTTTTCATTCCTGAAGGTCCAGACAGGGAGAGAGGGTCTGTCCTGGCAAAGGGGAGAAGTTCCTGCCATGTTTACAAGGCATCTTAGGAGCAAGCAAGTGCACAAGAGCAGGAGTCAAAGTACAAACCACAGCTGAGCCCATGAAGCTTTCTAGCTGTCAGATATGCAGCCCTGGGCCAGGCAGTAAAAGACCCTCTGAGCTCTACCATCTCATGATCAATCACTCCTGGGAATGACCAGCAGTGCCAGCACATTTCTAAGGGGCAGCCCAGGGAAGGTCACTCAGTAGAGGAGAAGAGTGGTACTTATATCTTCATCCATTCAGGGTATTTGTATTGGCACAGACATTGTGTGACTCACGGGGAAAAGGAAATTGTCATCCTCAGGAGCACTTCACAGTAAGAAGAGCCTCTGTTCTATTCTCAGGGTGAATAGGACTGAGAAGGACACAAATGAATGAAACCTGGCCATGAACTAAAGAATACAGAAGAATGTTTCTGCCTATTTCAGAGGAAAGACATATTTGCAGCTTTACTGACATTTTTAAGCAAGCAGACAAAGGATTTTTATCTCCTATATGAGACAAGACAGGGAAGAATTTTTTTATTTTAACTGCAAAATTTTATAGATTGTCTGAAGTTGGGGGAGGCTTCTTAACCAGCTGAAGCTTGATCTACTTTATGGCTGGGAAAATACTTTATCTTCCATGTTTGATTTGGATAGCTTTATAAAAGGACAGGAAGGTCCAATTTTGAAATGCATCCAGGCAATTTAGTTTGTAAGTGTCACAAAGCCATCAAGCAATTTTACTTCCCAAAGCTATCATTCCCATTGAGCAGTCTCCATCCTTATGCATTTATAAACCAAGTTGCCCATTTTGTCTGCAGAGTCAGATTTTGTCAAGCTGTGATAAAGCTCCTCCATGCTTTCCTTTTCCAAGGGATGCTCTTCCTGCTTCCAGACTACCTTTCCTGACCATATCCATGGTTCTGTTCTAGCTCTAGCAAAGTCTCAGGGTGCATGTAAGCTAACCTGCTTCTTATCTTATGAGGTGTCTGCTTCTAAGATCTGATATCCTTCAGATGCCTGTACTGCCTTAATGAACTAGTGCCAGCAGTATTGCTGAGAGGGGTTTTGTTATTTCTTCCCTCCATCACATTTGCATGTTTTTCTCTCAAGTCTCCTCATCTTCTCAATCTTTACAGCCTTACACAGAGTTTCAGTGTGTAACATCATTAATGAAGTAGATTATCAAGTGAAAGAAAACCTCACCTCTATTATTCAATTGCAGCAGAGAGCAAAGCAGCACATCTATCCTTAGCTGCAGTCAATACCTGATAATGCTGGATATTTTTAGCAAGTCAAGAGATGAGCTCCATGTCTTCCTTTGAATTTAGCAGCAAATACTAAGAAGCATATGTGTACATATGTGAAGGGTTGGTTCTTTTTCTTTTATTTCCATTCATGTTTTCTTCTTTAGCTCCTCTTATTTTCTGAGTCCTACAATCCAAAAAAAAACCACTGTATGGCTTCTCTGCCACTGCCAAAAATTGATATATACACGATTGGGGCATGTATTTAGAATAATTCAGATATTGATATGAGTTCATTTAATTTTATCTACTGGACTTCTAACTATCAGTCTTCTCTTTTGTGTGTTAGTTGTGGCAGAGGTACCGTGTACCATGTGCATTTGAGACTATACAGCTTTAACAGGTGAAAAGAAACCTGAGGGGGGAAAGCTCCTCACAGCCTTTTATTGCAGATTCTTTTGTGAATTCGTGCTCTCTTCTAAAAGGCAAAATCATGGCAATGAAGAAAAGAGAAGGTGTCTCTTGACAAAGCCTTCATCCTCTCATCTTCAGGTCCCATCCCTTTCAAAACAGCTAATTCTGAGCTTACATAAAGATATTTTAAGAAGAGGTAAACTACTGGGAAGGGCCTCCTTTGAAAGAAATGCAGGTATAGCTGTGCAAGGATTTGCTGAAAGTTAAAGAACACATGCAATTCTTGGAGCTACCAGAAAAGTCTGGGCCAAAGGATGTGGCTCTGAATTCATACAAGGGAATACAAAGACAACAAAGTATTTAGGATGCCACTGTACCAACCAATACATTTTCTAGGTCATTTATTCTTTTCATTATCTCTTCTTTTGACAGCACCTCTTGTCCCTGCCCCTCAGATACTAGCCTGTGTGTGGTGGGGGTGTTTGAGCTCTCTCCACAGATGATGTTTATGGCTTTCAGACCAGCCACTTCATCTGGCCAGCCCACGCAAATGACAAAGCAGATTGTGACTTACCCTAAAACCTTAGCCCAAAACCCACGCCCACTCATCCAGGGAAAAGCTGACACTCATTGGTTTTTTAAGTAGTACTCCTTCTCTGTCCATGCCATGACGGTAAAATTTATGATGCAATCTATATTTGAGTGTGAATATATTCATTAAGCCTCTTCACAACAACTTTTGCAAAAATGCAGGGTTGATCAGACACGAGGTGGATTTGTTTGGACACAGAAGGCAAATGCAGTATGAGAAGCACAATGGTGCTACTTTCTACTGCAGAGTTTCCTCAGGAGATAAAAATATGGTGCCCTGGAACTTGATACTGGAAGTTTTGTGGGCTTGATACCACAGAAGGAAATGCATTCACTTTTTCTCATCTTATTACCATGTCTTTAAGGCTTTGTGAGAATGGATTACTTCCTACCATGTATTAAATGCTATTAAATAATTGGAAATATTTTTCCCAGCTTACTTATATAATTGTAGAATACCCTGAGTTGGAAGGGACTCACAAGGATAATGGAATTCCAACTCCAGGCCTTGCAAAGGACAGCCCCAAGAGTCATAACCTGTGCCTGAGGGCACTGTTCAAATTCTTCTTGAACTCTGTGAGACACGACCACTTCCCTGTGGAACCCCTTCCAGTGCTCCAACACCCTCTTTTTGTCAGGTTTTGTTTCGAAAATTCAGCTAAGTTCTTTTTCTAGCTCAGTACAATAAAATCTACACCATACTTTAGTAACAGTTACCTGTGCCATGGTATAAAAAGGAAATGGTTCCCAGGAATTGAACAAATTGCTTTCCCCTACTCCTCCCACTTTTACTCTCACCATACCCACACATTTCCAAAAAAACATTATTTTGGTGCTTTTTTTAAATTATTGTTTACTGTCCTGTGGTTGGATGGTGCCATTTCCAACTGTAAGCTGACCTGGCATATGACCAACATTCCTAATGCTGCTGCTGCACTGGGAAAAAAAGATTCCCCACAAACCACCTACACACACAAAAATTCCTGTTGGAGAAGAAGCAAAGCACTGAGTTAGGAAAGGATAAAGGTCAAACCAATAGGACATAATTGCTCAGAAAACCATTTGAGGTTTTGTGGTGTAAAAGTGACATGACTTTTTTATCAAACAATGGTACACTGATGTTGTCATAGCTTTAGAGATTATTCCACTTCTTGACTTGGAGCTGACAAATGGCCGGAAAAACAGCTTTTAAAGGAATAAGCAAGTTCAGTGATAACTTCCTTTAGTACTGGATGAAAACTACTTGAGCAATCTGAGACACACAGTGTCCCAACCACAAGACTGTCACCAAATGTTATTTCTTGTCACCCTGTGACTCATTTAAGAGGCAGCTGTTAAAACCATGAAGCTCTCATTCCTTTTTCCCCATGAAGGTTGGATACATTTGCTGAAAACTTGGATGACATAGGAACTAATGATGAGTGGTTTATAGCATCAGACTACTCAGGAAGTATAAACTAATGCTAACTTCCTCTGTTCAAAGTCTTTATGATAAAAGTTTTAATGTGAGTCTCATTAAAACTAGAGTTGTTCCACAAGTAGAAGAGACTGAGCACACCAGCCATTTTAAGCTTGCTGTATGTGGGACGGGCAATATTAATGTTCAATTTCCAAACTAAGCTGCATTTCCCCCTTGTTCTTCTGCAGTGCAAAGAAGAACAGGGTGGGGGTTCTGTAGGGGTTCTTTTTTTTTTTTTCTGAAATGAAGCAGACAGTATTTTGACAGTGGAGAAAGCCCCTGCAGAAATGTGGGGATGTACACAATCTCAGGAAATAATATTCAGGCAATTGAATTCTCGGGGCTGGACAAGCTGCTAGATGCTAAGCCAACTCATCCTGAGGGACACTGCTCTCACGAAAAGCTGGTATATGAAGAGGTAACTTGCATCACTCTGACAGAACTTGTTCTTGGACATAACAAATCAGATAAAACTCTTTGCAAAAAAGAACAGCTACAAATGCTGTCTGTGATGAGAACAGGGCGGGTAACTCGCTGGACTGGGGGCTTTACTTGCTCTTTTTCAAGTCTCATAAATTGCCCTGAAATGTGCATGACAAGAGCAGGTAAACACCAAATGAAAGAAATGTTCTTTATGTCTGGTCTAGACAAGAGCTGATGCCAAAGTCAACACAAAGAGGTAGCTTTAGTCATAAAACCCCTCATCATCTTGATGGTCTGGGTTTTTTCCTCCTTCCTTAGGAATGGTGTAATTACATGCAACAAAGAAAGATTTAATACAGTTTGCTTAAATATTAACTACCTATGATTTGAGGAGAAACCACAGACTTTGCATAAATATTCTGCTGTTACATGCCAATGAATGACACGTATCCCCTCTTCTGAAAGGGCATTTTGCTTACCCCTTCTCAGCAGTATGCAGAAAGTCATGATTACTTGGTTGGGGGGAAGAATTGCTTTCCACAGCTATTAAAGAGGGAATCAGAAAATTATGGTTACGTGACAGGCTGAAATATAATATAATGGAAAAAATCAGTGAAAAAGAAAACACAATATCTGGAACAAGAGCATTAAAGTCTCTGTGGGAAAAGAATGGTTGCAGAGTATATACAGTGTGCTTTGTGAACAATGAAACCTCCATAAGAAGATGTATCTCACCTAAACCTCCTTGGGAAAGAGAAACTAATACATTTAAAATCTTTACTGAAAGTCAGGAGGAGACATTTGAAACAATGAGAAATATTTCTGATGCACTATTATCTTTGCCATTTTCAAACTGTGGTAGGAGTTTAAACATTCCCGTTCTTGCCAAACAGGAAAGTGCATAATTGAAATGGCCTGTTTTTTTATATTACCTGACTTGGAATTGCTTGAGTGCTCATTTAAGGTACCAGTTCAGAGTCCTTTACTCTCCAGTCAAATCCAGCTGTGGTGTGGCCGAAGCTGTAATGAATACAGAGAATTAGCCCAGCCCAGGACTGGATCAGCTGCTGCCCACCCCACCTCATCGTTTGCTCTCTGACTCTGGGTACAGAGGCTGGACGTGAGAATGGGCAGCGTTTTCATTACAGACATTTAACACTGATAAGCCTCTTAGAAATTAAAACAACCCTCCCAGAGCTACCATCATTTACACAAGAGTGAGTGGGTGAGCAGGTCCACAGGGAGACAAGGCAATAGGTATCACAATAAAATTTTGTTCCTCTTTCCTTGGGCTGCATCTTTTGTGCAGCATAAAGCTGCCTGAATGTGGAGTAAAACAGCTTAAAGACTACCACATTATGGCAGCTAATCATTACTACAGAAATGCCATTAATGAGTGTTATTTAACTGCTGCATCCATTATATGTAACCACATTATTGCATGCTTGGATTTTCACTTATGTCCTTGTTGTTTCAATACCGTGACTCAGTGGAGAATAATTCTTAGCTTATTTTCCAACTTCTTTGTGGTCTCTCTCATTGATGCATGTAGTACAAGACAGGAAAAAGACAACAGGAAGACAGTTCAGATCCTGCCACTCTATGTAGACCTGAAAGCCAAATCTTCAGACATTGTTGCATCCAGCATCACTCACTAATGGAAACATTTAGTTGTGCTAAATGATTGGCCCTGGTCTTGTACATTGGAGCTGTGCTAGCAGCTTTGTGAACTATCAGGACTGAAGTGACTTATTCCTCTCCCAGCCTTTGTACTAATGCCGTAGTGTTTCCAGATGTAAGAGCAATATGAATGCAGGATATGGTGCACTCTTCCTCACACAGGATTTGACTCAAACTCCCTTGTCTGAACAACACCCCGAGTAAGTTTTACTTCTCTTGAGTCAAGTCTCTAATAATTAGCCCCTCTCCTAGACCATGGTGCTCATCATCTTGCATTGCTCCTTCCTCTCTTCTCAGCAGCTTTATGGCAAATGTTTGCAGTGTTCACAAGGCTGGGCTGGGAGGATGAGGGGCAGAGCACACACAGCTTGGCACAGACATGAGCTTTACCATCTATAGAAGACACTTGAATGCTCCAAAGGCTGAGAATAGCAGATGTAAAACATTCCTGGATCTCTGATTTTTAATTAAAGATTTAATCATGTCATTTGACATTTTCTATTCCAAGATTTCCCCAGTAGTGAGCTTCTTGAATGAGGTCGACACACCATGTAATCCCACATCTTCAGATCAGCTGTCAGCTGAATCACTGAGTCTCCTCCACAAACACATATATTTTGAGATGATGATGTGTGTGTGCATGAGATGTACATTCCTGGAAGTCATTGGTGACTGGGGGAGCAGACCTCAGCTTCTCAGAATTTCGAGAAGAGTTGCCTGTTCTTTTTGGTGTGATTTGAACTAACTTAAAAACCAAGGCGATTAAAGACAGAGTGGCCACTCCTACCTCCTGCCAGATTCCATCAGCCTTCTCATAGTGCTAGACAGGGACCTCATCTTCAGTAAATTTAACTCTCTTATCACACCCTCCCAATCCTTTCAGGTTTTAAAGTCACTCAGACATTGTGCAATTTTGGGGACTGAAAAAGAATTTACTGCAACAATGTTATCTGTGGGGTTTAAATCCTGCTTGGCTTTAGGTTATTTACTTGGAGCACATTTCATATATGTTCCTTCTACCAGCTGTGATGACTAGAATAAATGTTAGTTGTATACTAAGAGCTACAGGTGGAGTCCAGGCACAAGAGGAGCTGCAGTGGCTGCTGCTGTTGAGGAGCCATCCCCGGGTCTGCAGCCTTCAGCCTGGGGGACAGCAACCACGAGCAACCTAAGGGAAATTCCTAATTATGGAAAAGCCCCACAGCAGTATTTTCTATGCTTCTGTCAAGCCAAGACAGCATGAAATAATTTTTAAAAATTATTTTATTTTTTTTAGAAAAAAAAGGTCAAAAAATGGTAAACGTTCAAAACTGAAACTTCAGGAGAATATTTTGGAATCACAGAAGTTTAAATCTATTAGAACCTCAAGGTATCACCTACAGGGAACACCTAGATGTTCCCTGGCACGGGGCTCCTGTAAAAACCTCCATAAAGGGCTATGTAGTTTATTCCTGAAATTAGAAAACTCTTTTCAATCCTTCAGATGAGTGCTGATCTCTTCACTTTTATGTCCTGCCTGTACTGGACATGGAGAGCAACTGATGACATTTTGTATGTTTGAAATCTCTTATCAGACAAGCTGATGACTTTCATCTGGAATAAATACATTCCTTCAAATTTCTTCCACCTTCCACACAGCTCTTATCATACCTCTTGATGACTGCAACTTGTGATATCAATTGTGAATTGTGGTGCCTTTGTCAAGATTTGGAAAGCCTATGTCACCAGGGATGCATTTTTACATTGTCTTAATTTTGGGTAAATTTGAGACACAGAAACTTCGGGATCTTCTGTACATAGACCAGGAAACCTCCTTTCCCTTTAACTGAAGACTTTGGCTTCTTCATAACATTATAGTCAAGCTTAAAATCATTTCTTCCCAACAAGATAGGCAACTATTTGTGCTGATAGCCTCAGATAATATTTCTGTCCTGCAACCTGTGCCTTAATTGAACTTCCTTCCACTTCCATTTACCCAACACAACAAAAGTCGATGGAGATATATCACAGAATAATGTTTCCAGTATTTAAGGTGTGTAAGTTGTATATCAGTGAACTGGGTGGTCATGTGACATTTATTTGTGGTTGTGTTGTTGAATTTCTCTCCACAGCAGGATTGATTCCTTGATTTTGCATACCACTATCTAACCATCACTAAAGCAGGATTAATAATACAGGCATATTTCAAATATTTGCTAATGATTATGATTTTCTTTTTGGTCGTTGTTCTTACACAGCATTTGGGCATCTGTCAGTCGAAAATGTTGTGCAAGTGTTTGGCAATGCTTGTTAATGTCCTCATCTCCAGAAGGAGTATTGGCGCTGTAGACTTTGTTTGTTTAACATAGTGATCAAAAGGCTCGTTGCATTGCCACCAAACCTTGAATCACCTTCCCCAAGGAACAATCACCCTTTCTTTCCATTTGGGTGGAGATTGTATATTTCTTAGTAAGGCAGTGGTGACCTCAGTCCAAAATTCCTTGATAATACTTATTAAGCAGAAGTGGACTATTTTATGTTGAGGTGGCAGGGAAAAGAAGACTTACTGCGTACATGCTGGTAAGCTTTAGCCATTGCAGTGCTGAGTCCATGGCAGCAGTTTAGTGTCTGGTTTCTCCTGAGCACAGTTAAAGGGGGAGAGGGAAGGAGCATCAGTATAGGCGGTGCTGTGAACTTTGCGAAAACATCTGGCAGATCCTGGCTGTAGCGAAGGAATAGAAACATCTCTCAATTTTTGTTTGACACACTGCCTCGTGCACCTTCTAAGTTTCTAATGGAGGCATTCTTCTGTGGAATCACTGGCTTTTTATGGTTAGCAAGATGCAGCAAAGTCAGGACACATCAGGATGCACCTGCCGGTGCCTGCTTGCCTGCTGTGGGCAGCAGCACGGGGTGGCAGAGGGTGATGAAGCTGCCTGTCATCTGCTAGAGGACAGAGTGTGAGGAAGACTGGTTAATCCTGCCCTAGAGGAGGCAAAATGGAAGACTTCGCAGCTAAGTGCCACTTCCTTTTGCACCACGATGAAAAGCAGGAGGGAGAAGGAAGGGGAGGAAGGGCAGGGTTCAGAGGCAGGGATATGACAAAACCAACCCCTCGGTGTCTCCCCGTTTCTCTCCCATTAGCTACCATAACCCTCCCAGCAGCCTGGTCAGGGGCTGGAGGGAAGAGAAGAGCAATTAAAGGGAAGTGCAGGGGATGTAGGGTGGCATATCAGAAAGTTGCTGGAATTGGTCATTTGGGCTGGACCATGACGGGGCTCTAGAGAGTTACTCATAATACAAAGTTTCAAAATATGTACAACTCACGCTCAAAAAATGACTCGTGTCTGAGGGCGGGGAATGTTTTCCCCAGCCCCTGCTTATGAGACAAATAGGAAAATGGGGGGAAAAGATTACTGCAGTGAAGTGCTAAAATAAAGATAATTGCACTGAAGTTTGCTCAGGTAACACTTTATCTTGCTGTCTGTTTTCAAGAGACTGTCCAGGGCAGGTACCTGATAGCACAGCTGGGTCCTGGTGGGGCACAGAAGTGGCACGGGAGTGGGCCTGGAAACCTGAGCCTGGGCTCAGTAAGGACTTTGGGGATTTTATGTAGAGCTCTCTTATGAATTAGGACAACTAACTGAGCAGCTCTGTCCTTTTAAAAACTGTCTGCAATGAGAAAGATTATTAATTTATTTTAGCCTCAGAGAGGCAGCAGCTGGTAGATGCTAGTTGCCTTTAGCATATTATTTTTTCTTATACAAATTTTTGCTCTTTTCCAAATGGATAAAAGTATGAATCTCCTTATACACAGATGCACTTCTGTACTGTCTGTCTCAAAAAATCATTATTTAGAGCAATGGCAGTAAATTATTCTGATTTGCAGTACCAAATTACTCTTAAAAATTATTGAATCTTATGGTTGGTCCAAATTTTTCCTGTATTGAGCTGGGTACCAGTGCTACTGTTTTACCATCACTGACCTGGAATGATCCTTTCAAGGGCACTTCTGAATAGGTACATCTTGGCTGCTGCAAATAATTCAGCTGTGACTGTCCCTGCATGACTGTGGTGTGACTGACAGTGACCAGTTACCTGGGTTTCTCAGAGCTGCAGAAGATGAAGCGGCAGAACAATGCTTGGGTCTGATGAGAGGCAAGCTTCCTCCCAGCCTGTCTCACTTCAAAAAGATCTTTGCTTGCATCAGCCATGTATCAAGTCACTCTGACCTGCTACAGTCAAGTTTCCAAAAATACAACCTACAAAAGGAAATACTTGCTCTAGTTAATGCTGCAGGAAATTACAGGTCAATTCATTTATCATGTGCATCAGTATCATATAGTGGTGGGGGCACACATTATTCCTCTGATTATTCAGAGCATTTCTGTAAATCACTCGGTGCTCAGGACATGTTCCTGCAGATGGCAAGAACCAGCAAGTTCAGTATAAACTGGGAAGCCATAATTTACTGTCTCTGTCAGCTACACTGACAGCTACATGGAAGCTCAGCCATGGTACTCAGAGCTGTGGTGCTCTCTCAGTTTGAAATTAACCTCCAGGTAATGTCCGTGTTAGATGGACTTCAGGAGTCAGTGAGGACCAATCTCGTCTGGAGATGCAAACTGATGTGTGATTTTCCCTGCTTTGTGTTCAGCTCTCCCCTCTCCATTTCCATCTGTCTTTACCTGAAACTGCTGATAAGACATGTGGTACCTGCCTGCCTTTTCTGTAGTTGTCACTCTGGGGAGGGGGGGACAAGAAGCAATCAGAAATTAGCAATACATATGAGGAGTTTGCCTACACAGTAGGATGATAACCTTGATAACACTGCTCTTTGATCTTGCAGATTTCAAAGCACTTCACTGCAGAGTGAAATTGAAGTGCTTTACTCCATTTTTCATCTGGGACAACTGAGGCACAGAGATGTACTAGAACATGTTCTAAATTACCAGTGAGCCAGGAGTCGATGCACCTGACACAGGATGCAGCTCTTGCTTTATCTACCCCATAGAGTGGATAACTTTACCCCATGGAGTGGGTAACTCAAGCCTGGTGATACATTTAAGGAAGCAAACTCTTGTCTTTGCAAGAGTCAGACATGCCATAGGAAGGACTCAGTAAGAGCTGGTGTCTCCTTTCAAGCTCCATTAGAATCTCTCCCAATATTTCCTCTGCCTGTTACATTCTCTTCCTGGAGGTGTTTTGAAATATATATTAAAAAAATGCCTGATGAGTACCTTCATGATGGATGCTCAGCCATTGTTTTACAAGACTCAAAGCCAAATCCTCACTTCTAAAAGACTTTTTGATACCTGAAATTCTATGTAGGAATAAGGACCTCTCACAATCCAAACCCTCTATCACCAGGGGACTAGAAGGATGATCTAGTGTGGGTTAACATTAATACCTAGATTATCCTTGTGCTAGGTATAGAAGTAAAGCCTCTAAGTTTCATTTGGAGGTATTGGGAACTGCTGGAAAAAGAGATTCCCTTAAGCAGATCATTCCCTGATGCTGATGTTCCCTTCTTCCCAAAGCACTCCCAAGTACTTTTGTTTGTCTTGAGTTTTAGGGGTAAAGAAAAATGTTGGATAATACCATAGCCAGATACATCTTTAAATACTTTTTTATGTTTGCAGAGGTTTACAGGGTGAACATTTTTTTGGGAAGATGTTTCTGGTATTTTCAATATTTTTCACTGTATAGTCTTACAGATTTCCTTACAATACCTTCACTAAGTGAGGTCAAAAAAAAAATAATGAAGTAGTTTTCAGTTTTTGTTCCTCACACTCAAGCCTCAGAGATCTGTTATCCTTTTCACATGAAGCACTTCATGAAAGGAAGGGGATGTTCCATTACTAAAAGTCTTCAGCACAAAGATCCTGGCAGTTCAGTCACACTTGATGTTTATTTAAATCAGCCATTGTTTTAGCAAATTAGATCCACCTTTGCAGCAGGATTAGATTTGGGAACATATCAAATTGCAAGAGAAAACTCAGCTGCTGTTCTATTTAAATGTGTATTTATTTACTGAACTAAGCTTACATTCAAGAAAGGTGGTAAAATAATATTTCTATGCAGAAGTGCAATTTGGTTTATCAATTCTGCACACTTTCAAAACCTCTGTGTGCTGCAAAACTAGGTTGAAAAATATGACAGTATTTCAGAATTATCAAAAGGAGATAGAGCCCCAAAGAGGACAACTGCTTACTTAAGCAGCTGTGAGGGACGAAGAGACTGTGTGGGATGAGGATGACAAACAAGTTAGTTGGTTCTTCTTCCTAAAATCCACCAATATTTAATTTTCACCACAAGGCACTAACACTCAGGTACCTGCTAAGGGAAGCAGAGTAGCTTAGAGAGCCATTTTTCATTGGTAGCAAATACCAATGCATCAGCCAATGTTCAGGTTTCCCTTGCAATCACAGTGGTTGGAAACTGGCTTTTTGGTAAGTGAAGGCAGATCTGAATGGATTTTACACCAAAGCTGAATGCCATATTTCAGGCTCACAGAAGTCATGCAGCATGCAGAGATCTGACATAAGAAGCCTGGCTGATTTATCTCCAGGTGTTTTGGGAATTACAGCCTTCCCCACTGGGAAAGCTGAGCTCAGGATCTGGGATGAGGGCTGGATCACCAGAGCAATAGACCTCAGCAGAGTGTCTGTGCATCAGTGGCACGAGGTACTGCAGGTAAAGCAGTTCCCCTCACCCCTCTGGTGACAGTATCCCTGTTTTTAGGGTGTCTTCAGAGCCTCTTAGAAAAGACACTCTGTATGTTCAGAGTCTCTCTGGACCTGCCTTCAGTGCTCAGCCTGTGTCCCCAGCCCCAGCTGTGGTCCCAAGTACTGTAATTCTGGTTTAGGGCTTTTCTCCAGACATGGAGAGTTGTCTGCATTCCCCAGATGAGGCACAAGGCTGCAGTTCTTTGGTAACAGCTCCAGCCAATGCCCATGCAGTGTAAAGTATACCAGAAGAAAATGCATCTCTTTGCTATTGCTTTACCTGCATCAAGGGTTTTGTAGTGTAGTTACTGTGGTTTTCCTGCCTTCTTAACTGAGACATGAAACAAATTGTTTTTCAGATGAAATCAACTCTTGCTTTTAATCTCCATTCTCCTGCATGTGGGGATGCTTCCTAGAATATCTAGGGTTTGGTTTTGTTCCCCTAGAGAAGCTCAGGAAATTTCAGCAGATTTGAGTTAAGTCTGACCTAAAATGTGATGTCAGCTCTCATGCACTGAAGTGTGTTAAAAATGTGAAAACATGGTATGAATCATAAAGAACCAAGTGATTTTGACTCCAGGATAATGATTCTAGCTGGAAAAAATGAGAATCAGTAAACTGAAGATACAAAATGATGCTTTGACTTTGACGCATTTCCCTTGAAAGGGGAGAAGAAAGATGTAAATGCATCTGTTAATTAGAGTACAAAAAGCAGATACAGTATAATTTATTGCTATTGATAACATAGCAATAGTATCTATAACAATAGCACCTAGAGTTTATTGCTACAATAGAGTGTTCCTTGTTGAATTTCCTGGAGTGAAAGAGGAATCTTTATTTGATGAACTTTAATCTGTAAAAATTCCTACTGCTGTGCACACTGGAGTGGAGCAGAGAAAGGCAAATATGCTGGTTAAGGAGAAGATGAAGGACATCAACTTGTTTAGTCTAACAAAATAAGCACAAAATAGTGGAGTGGGGGTACAATTACTCTAAGTAAATACACTGGACCATAACACTTCAAAAGGAAGAGAATACTTAAGCTGAAGGATAAGGTTAGCTTACTAAAAATAGGGAAGAACTAGTCGAAAATAGATCTCTGCAGAAAAACAGATTTCCAGACCCCAAAGGAATGAAAATTTGGAGCAGCCTTCTTCTAGAGCTGAAACCCCTCATTAGTTTTAAAATGAAGCTGGATGTATTTGTGGAAAGGGGACCTGTGATGCTCCTGGAATATGTCTGATTGCACAGAAAATGAAGATACTCTCTGCTCTGGCATTTTTATTTTCAGCTCTTTCTTTTGGATGCAGGATGAAAAAAATTCAGAAAGTATGCAGGCAAGACCTACATCTTGGGATGTCTTCACTGTACAATTACAGGCAGTAAGAGTGCACCTCTTATGCTTCTATCAGCGGGAGTTGAAACATGGCCTTTCTCAAACAGAGTTGTTATCAGTCAAACTAAGCAAAAAAAAAAATTTCAGCAAGCAAAAAAAGTTACTTGTTTCTCCTCACACTGTATTTCACTTATTTGTTTCTCTCCATGCTGTTTTTTTTTCCCAAAGGAAAGAAAACCGGAATGTACTCCCTTGGCAGGAAGGATAAAAGCCAGAAACTTTATTGCTTTGGAAATGACCTTGCTGAGTTTCTCCAAGCCAGTATAGCTTTACATCTATTAATTGAAAAGATTAAGTTATTAATACATGTTTATAGGAGCATGAGCAAACTCCCCTTCTATATGTAGGCAGCAACAAGAGAGAGGGAGCAAAATACCTAATTTAATGGGAGTTGGTGAATCTGAAGAGTCAGAGGGGAAGCAGGCCTGCCAAACTTTTGCTACATCAGACTACCGAGGTAAACTGCCTCCTGTGTTTTGCTGCTGCCAGCATGATTCCTCAGTGATCTCAGTGAGATCATTAGCCTGAACAAGGTATCCCTCTCAGCAGAATTAAGTCACAGTCTCCAAACATTCAGACGTTATGACTCAGGCCTCATAGAGGCACAAGTTTTATCTTTAAAAGGCCTTTGATTTGTTAAGTGTGTGTGTTCGTCTAATCTGATAAAACTTTAAATGCTGTTTTACCAGTCTTTAGCATAAAAGATCAGGACAGATTAGGATATGCCTAATCCTCAGTGTGAAATCCTGACAATGCTGCAGGCAGTGGGAGTTCTGCTGGCAACTTCAGTAGACCAGATGCCTTTTGCTTTCATCTCAGGAACCCTTGCTACTGGTGGATAAAAGCCTCATTTGGGAATTATAGAGGAAAACCTGTTCTCTGCCTTTGTAATTGAAGGAATTAGTAACCAAAGGGTAAATTTGAAAGGTATTGTTACCTAATACAAAACTGGAACAAAAATGTGGTTTTTCAGCTGTTATTAAAATTAAATTAAATTACCTAAGATGTCACTTCTTAGATCCTATGCAAGCAGGGTACATTTGGACCTTATTACAGGCAAGAAAACGAGTAATCTAGGAGATGTTGGTTTGATAAATACGATGATATTTTGACTCGTTTTTTATGTCTTTTGAGGTATGTAATTCATTGGCCAGTGGGCTGCCTCTCCCATGAAAGCTCTAGTAATTAATGCAAGCTCACCAAAAGCCTCAGATCTTTTCTGTAGTGAAGCTTGATGGTAATGTGAATATTCATGTCCCAAAAGAGTTCTTCTCTACTGCTTCTTCTATGCTGCAGACAAGACACTAGCAAAGGAACATCTCTGTCCAGCACAATCTTGAGAGAAATAAATTAAAAAGGGTAGGAGACCAGAAGCTGGAGATAAGGATCAACAAGAAGTAAATAGCTGAGCACCTACATTCATTCACCAGTGGTAGTATGGGACACTTCTGAAGGTATTCAAAAGTATGAGGAAGATCTGGCCTTTAGGGTAACTGGATGGAGTATCTCAGATACTTATACTTGTCTTTTTAGTTCGGAGGAGCAAACATTTCTACAGGACACAAGGGCACTCTGGTTTGATTTTGGTAGTAAATCAGTTCCACAAATTCCTTGTAATCCATATGAAAACCAGTGACAGAAAAGAAACAGCTTTTGAAAGTTATACCAAGGTCTTAATCACTTTTTGAGGTATATGAGCTTTCTGTGAGCCACCAGAGCATCCAAGGATAATGCCACATGGGAATGATGTCTGGGATGCAAAGTTAAACATGCTGTTCTGCCAAAACATGTTCCAGAGGCCAGTATCTGTAACTGCAAAGGCTTACGCAGTTTCAAGGGAAGATGTGGAGTGCAAAATATTTGCATTAGGTGCTGAGGTCTGCTGAAGTCCTGGTCACATCTGTCTCAGACATAAATTTGGGTGGGAAGATCTTGAGAAGGATTTGTTGCTGTAAAGTCATATGTTGATGGATCAGATAGTTTCAAGGTAAATGCTTGTATGGCAGTAAGTCTTGAGCAAGACAAAGGCATCTTTCCAGGTGGAGCAGAGAACAAAACCAAGTTGATTTAGTGCTGGAGCAGGATCCAACAGCAATGTTGAGGCTCCCTCTCTGGCTCAGTGTGATGTACCACCACAATGGCAGCTTCTTCAGACAAAGAACAAAGCAGAAAGCTCTGCTTAAAGACCTTGATAACTTTGCAGAAAAGCATAGTACTGAGAAACTGGGAGTGGCTGAGGAGAATAGAACCCCAGTGGCACTGCTATAGGGGTTTGGACAAGGCAAAATGTCTGATCTTGGCAAATGGTGTGCACATATATCCTCAGAAATGTGCACAGTGACAGTGTCTCAAAGTATAACCCTAGAAGAGGTTTTCCAATTGCTGTTCTAAAACACGATCAAAATTTATAAAAAATTTTTTTTTTATAAATTTGATTTGAATATATACAGTTAAAGAGTACAAATGGCATCACAAGTTTTGAATTACACTTGACATTTGAACATTTCTTCTCCGATAAAAAAATTGTTGTTTTCTATTTATTGGTGCTATTGCTGGATGTGTACACTGCTATTTGTTATCATGGACACAGAGAGACTGGGGGAAGAGAACAATTATCTTCTGAAAATTATTACTTGTACATAGTTTCATATTTATTTTCAATACTTTGAATTTTATAAAATTATAGTGACCAACATAGCAGCTAATTTAGCATTAGCCATCCAACTACTGCAAACTGCTTTATATTAACTTGTTCTTCTGCGAGTATTTTCACATGCTGTTTTATCAGAAATTGGAACCTATGGGATTTTACAGCTGGGGCAGATATGAAAGATCTGTCCAAACCTTGCAAGACAGGAGCGTGTTGTGAATGTCCCTAGCAGTGTTCAAGGCCAGGTTGGATGGGGCACTGAGCAACCTGATCCAGTGAGAGCTGTCCCTCCCCATGGCAAGGGTGAGTTGGAACTAAATAAATCTTTAAGGACCTTTCCAACCCCAACCATTCTATGCTTCTGTGATTCTATGAACAGGTCAGCCTGAACACCGAAACTGTGGTCGACATTTTCAGTGGTGGTGTTGTGCTGACTCAATTTATCCAGTAATCAGTTGCCAAACCAAAGTGTCACATATCTTCAAGTGAATACACTTCTTCTACTTTGCCTCAGATTTCTACATACTGTTGTGCAGCCACTGCGTCCTACCCCAGCTCTGGCTTTCCTGCAGGATTCAGTGCAACGTTCCAAGCCTAGAGTATGTTCAAGCACTGTGTGACCCTTCAGAGTTAAAAGTGCCACCCAGCATTTCCAGCCTGCTGCACACCCATGGTAGCCATCCAAGCAATTTTCTCTGACCGCTCTTGCTCATGTTCCCTGAGCTTACAAAACGACTGGACTGTACTTTCCTTAGAAATGAAGGAAAAAAACTCTGTGAACAGCAAGAGGCAGAGCTGCTTCTTGTTTTCTAGAGTGGGTTGTTCATAAATAACCTGAAATCATATACCACTCTAATAAATGACAGGTTTTCCCCTTGCAAACCTCGGGAGAGAATGAGCAGAGGGGGCTGCTGCGCCCTGTCCCACCAGGATGCTACTCTGCTGTAGGGAGCTGCTCACGGAGTGTTTGCAGTTTTGCTCCCCCCCCAGGGGTCTGCACGGGGCTGTCCTGCCCAGGGGTTTGGACTAGCTGAAGAGGTGCAGCTGTTGCCTGATGTGCTCCTGTGTTTCTACAGGGTGCCAGTAGAGGGCAAGGATGGCTTTGGGTTTCATGTGAGCGAGCACACAGGTTGCCCCGCAGAGCAGAAGAATTGCATGAGCTAAGGGAAAAGGCAAAAATGTACGGGAATCTGGGGAAAAAAGAGGTGCCCCCGGACCTCTTCCTTAGCTCCTTCTCGCATCTTGTGAGCACAAGTTTGCATGGAACACAGGCAAGTGCTGTGCATCATGGTGGTGAGCCCACGCTCAGGCAGGAGCCTTGCGGGACTCGGGCACAGAAGTCTGTGTGTCCTCAGTGGGACAGACGTGCCTCCGCCTGCCTGAGGTGCTGTCGGTCCCCTCCGTGCCTGGGAAAGGCACAGGCCTGGCTGCTGCATCTGCTGTGAACAGAAGCTGCTCTGTTACACTGGTCCGACCCCCACTTCTTCATCAGCTTTCCCTCTGTCTTTCCTGGAGTGCTGCTTAACATGGGCTTCAAGGAAAGGTCTTCCACTGATATCACGTGGGACCTCGTCTCCATTTTCTTTACCATAAAACTTTAAATATAGGGGTAAAGAGGTTTTTTGGCTCTATTATGGGGAAATGGAATTAGCTGTAGTATAAATAGTCTTTAAAAATCTTGTAATCCAAATAAATTAATAAATTAAAAATAAGAAATGCAGCTCTTATTTAGATCCTTTCTATGAGCTGAATAAAACAACATTTATGTCAGTAAGTACTTCAGATAATCTCTAATATACCTTAGTAAAGCATTTTTTCTCTTTTCACTGCAATTTCAAATCCAGTGTAGAGTTGATTTATATTTTCATTATAATATGCTTCCCTTCTCTACGAGCAAATCATAGGTGTCTGAGAAGATTGTTAATTCCTCCTGTCCAGAAACAGAAATAGCATAACATTTTGTAAATTTGTCTGAGTCTTTCTCAAGAGCTGATGTAAAAGCTTTCAAAGGAAAATAAAAACCAAAAAGAAAACCAAACCAGTCATAAAAATGGAAGAGAATTGTAAATAGGCTTCCTCCTTTTTTTCCTGGGAGAGCTCTTCTCATAAAACTTCCCAATAGTCAGAGGTTTTGCCAGTTCTCTCACCCACGAGGGGAGTGATGTTCCTCTGAGATACCAGTTGCTGCTTTTTTAGCTGTGACTGTGCAAAGCATCTGTGCTACCCTGGAAGGCAAAGCCTTTCACAGAATTTCTTACCTCTTTTTCCATCCCTTCTATTAAGCACTGAGTTAGATGCACAGGAACTTGTTACACAGCAGTAAAAGGCCACCAAATTTAGAATCCAGAGGACTATAATCAAGAGATTACTTTTGTAACTTTACATGCATGACAACTGATGTACAGTACAACCACTTCATCCGAGTCACATAAATCCACACATGTGGCTGAAAAGCAATGGAACATGAGTAAGGAGTGGGAGGAAAAGGTGGGCAAGGTAGACACACTGCTGAAGGAGAAGCTGCTTAAAAAGAAAATAAATCATTCATTCTTTCAAGTGGAAAAGCAGATGGAATACACTGGCACAGACATAGCAATCTTTGCCTCAGCACTATTACAACCAAACACTTGGCACTGGAAGGGTGAGGCAAACAGTGAACTACAAGGTCCCACACAGCACCATTTTCCAGTGTCCTTGACAACTAACAAAGTGAAGGAAATAGAAAGGATATGAAGTCTCCTTGTCTTTTTATTATTTATATGTTTTTGTTCTCTTTTATGTAAGTACATTCTAACCATGTTGGGGTAGCCAACTTACAGTTACTTACAGTTAAGTAAGTAGAAGAGAATTTGTTATTTCTACGATGTGTAAGAAATATTATATCTGATTTATAGCAGAGTCTCGTTAGTCTGAGTAACCCTAACTATACATAAGGGCAATAATTTAGAGAGTGATAAAAACAGATCAGACCTGTTATAATGGACACAAACTACAGACACATACAGCTGAAAGGGACCTCACGACATACCTGAATGTGCCCTCCTGCACATGTGCGTCCGTTCACGTAGCAAGACTGTACCCCACAGTTTAGCTGTTTGCCTAAGCCATTCACAAATTCTCCAAGAATTTAAAGTCCTTGTCCATCTAGGAGTTTATTGCTCTTACAGCTGGAAATCATGTTGTTGTAGCACTAGGCTCTGTCATATTTATCGCAATGTCGACAGATTTCTTTTTTTATTTTCTCCAAGGCCTACAAAAACCAGTTTAGCCCCTGCTTAGCACTCTTCAGCAGTATATTACCCATCAGAAAACTTACATGTGCTGGCCCTTTTGTTTTCCTTTTTTAGTCTGAATAAAAATTTTCAGCCTTTTCTAATGACTTTCTCAAATGTCATCCTTTCTTAAAACATTTTCTTGCTGCTGTAATACAGACTGCTCTCAGCTAACCTACAGCTTCCTGAAAATCTGATGATCAAAGCCATGCTGGAGCCTGTATTAGCCCCAGCATCCTAGAGAGTGGAACAATACTTCTCATCTCTCACACTTCCTAATTTTGCTCATACATCTCAGGAATCATGGCTTTGAAAGCCATCTTATGTGTTTGGTGGGGGATCTTTGACACCTGTCAGATCCTTTCATAAAGTAGCAACACTGATGCAATTCTAGGTATTTTATTTGATTTTAATTATCTTTAAAGTGTTTGAAATTACTTTCTTGAGGTGGGAGGATGGGATTTTAAGAATTTCCTAATATGAGCTCTATACTGGCGCATGTTGGTTTCTTTCTCATTAATTCTGTTTTTAGTTTCTTCCTATTTTGCTGCCCAGAGGCCTCTGCACCCAGGACAGTGAAAAATTAAAATGAAGATGAGAACAGGAACCAATTATTTCTACTTGCTAATGGGAACATAAAATGATCACAAAATTAAACTTCAGAGACTTGCATATTACGCTTAAGAAAAATTATGTTACCTGAAAAAAAACCTGCTAAGGAAGGTGGTGGAAACAGCACCAGCAGATCTCGCCAAAGCTACAACCAGACAGCTACTCACTGTCAGCACAGTGTCATATGGGTTTGCTCACTGCAAAGAGTAATAGGTTCAGGAGGAAAGAGGTCTCCTCACACTCCATGGCTTCCCATCAAAAACAGGTAAGAGCAAATGAACCTTGCATGAGGGATTTTGCAAAGGAGACCCACCTAGGTTCTGGTCTGATCCTGAGGGAAAGAGCACCACTGTTCCCTGTGAGAAGATGGGTGAATGCAGAGCAGCAGCAAGACGTGAGACACCTCACACTCTGTAACAACAGGGAACAAGGCTTTTGCTCCAGGAAATGTCAGCTGTCCTCCTGGAGAGTCTTCTCAACAACAGAGGGTGGTATGCTTCTCATGAAGCAACTGCACATCAGTCTTTGTTTAAATGTCATATTATGGAGGCCTTTAGTATGAAGCTAGAGGTTTACCTCTTTTTAACCCTTGAAGATCATTGTAGTGATTCAGTGGGAGAAACAACTCTTTCTTGTGAGGTTTTTTTCCCTCTTTGAAGTCCTTTCCCAGCAGGTGCCCTGCACTCCTTGCCTGTGGACTCCTGCTAAAGGAACATGTCCCATCCCAGAGTCCCAGTGCACAGGGGTACTTCAGGGCCTTCAGCTGCAACAAGAAATACAAGAGACAGTGTTCTAAAACTGCTGAATCCACCCAAACTCATGTTCTTACCCCTCCCACTCCAAATATTAGCCAGGCCTAAACATAAGCCCAAGAAATGGTCTGTTCAGCAGGAGGATACGAGAATGTAGAAAAATCTTTTTCATCTGTAGTTGACATGGTTTCTTATTCCCCCTCATGTAGGATACCTACTGTGTGGAGATGTTCTGGAGTGAGGGTTGCTCCACTTTCCTCCTCCTTTTCAAACTTTTATATGGGGACTGTCTGTATCTAGTCCTGCTTCTCATTCCTAGGGTTTCATTTTTGTGTACAATTACTTTGGTGTTGCCAGATATCCCTGATATTTGCAGAAGACTCTTCTACCTCAGATGGAGACTAACCAGCCAAGAGCTGTGCAAACTGTACAGTCATGTCCAATAATCCTGCCTGGGGCCACTGGCAGCTGCTATTCATGGTCTGTTCTTCTGCGCTTGTAATCAGCTGATTGTCCCTGTCCGAAATGGTCCCTTTACACTCCCTGCTGCCATAACACCCTAGAATTCAACTATGACACGTGGTAGCAGCAATGTCCATGCTGTGGGCTTGTGCTGTCAGCTTTCTATAGACACCTTCATAACACAGGCAAATCTCACGGTGGTGGCTTCTGCACAGACGTGGTGTGAGACCCCATTCCCGCCCCTCCCCTCTCACTGGCATGCTGAAGCCACTTACAGTCAAGTGTTATACATAACTGGTTCCTGACATTGATCTATGGTATTTTTAAAGTCACAGTTTGGCATTTATTTGGAATTACTGTAACTGGGAAAGTAGCACATATGGATTTCTCTACTGCTTAAAAAGATTCCACTGTGGGAGTTTTCTGTACCCTAAAGATTTGATATGTGGGCTGTCTAGATAATAGTGGTTGCCATCTGGCTTTCAGTCCCACTCTTTGTTTTCTGTCTCCAGGCCACTATGCCTTTAGTAAATAATCAAACATATTTGGTTCTATTCAATTTCTTTTCTTCTGGTGAATTGTTGATTAGGAGCCAAAGTTTATTTAAACAGGTGTTAACTTTGCTGCTTACTTGATGCAATTGTAATGTGATTTTAGGTCACATCTACAGAGACAAATGTAGTCATGCCAAGAGAGCTGAATATACAACAAGCTAAAGTATATCTTAAGGTTTGGAAAACTTAAGAGAGTTCCAGACTAAAAAGAGCTAAGCTTTATCTTCCCAGTTGAGAAGCTGCAGTCATAACACACATGATGAAGTGGTGATGAAGTGGGATAGAGGAGCGTAGGAGAGGCAGTAAATGGGAACTGGAATGGGAAGAAGGAGACGAGGAACATGGAGCTAGAAAAGGTGGAACTACAATTCACAGGGGGCATAGCCTCTTTCAAAACCTGTTTTGAACTGGAGCCTCACAAACAAGTCCCTGTATTTCAGTAGGCTTGCCCAGTCTGCTTCACGGCCCCGCAGTGAAGCTCTACCCATGCCCTCTACAGAAGTATGTCCATGCAAATATTAATCCCCGGCAGATATAAACAGCATGGCTGAAAGTGTGCAAAAGCTCAGGTTTTTCACTGAAAGAAGCCATGACTGCTCAGCTGGGTGCCTTGGTTGTTCAGTGTCTGCCTCCTGTAGCTGAAGCAGTTTGACTGACACTGTTCAAGTGGAGAAGCCAAGTCTATCTTCTGGCTGCCAGCCTCAAATGCCAAGAGGCAGCTGTGTCCTGCCTGCAGGCAGCCGTGACGTTCCTTGGGGGCATGGGAATTGTCATGGGACAGATGCAACACAGCTGAGGGGAGGGAAAATTAAGACACAAGACAGGAAGAAAAGCAACAGGAACCAGAAGATACAGACCAAAGGGTTGGAATGGTATCCTTCCTTGAAAAATCAGTTGGGTCATTACTGCACAGGTCTGAGTAGAATGTGCTTTTGAAACCAGCCACAGTTCTCCCCACCCTGAGTCTTGTAGTTGTTTTGAAGAATGGTCTTTTTACAGCACATAAACTCTGACAACCCCAAAGTCTTTTCCTCCCTCTCTGTGCCAGAGGAAGATAGGTTTAACTCATGCATTTCCAAAAACACAGTATTTGAAGGCACAGTGATATTTGGAGTCTGAAGCTTTTGAATACAAGTCAGAGCTTGAATCCATCTCCACCTTATTTTTTATTTTCATTGCATTCTCTGAAGGAAGCCTACACATTTTAAAAGGCTGACAGTTCTTTCCTGCAGATTTTGCATCTTTCAGCTGTTATGCCTCCATAAGATTATTCTTTGCATCTACTGACACACATCATAGAATTAAACTCCCCCAGAGACATCAGTATCATTTGGCCAGACAACAACTTCAGAAAACTGCTTGAAATTATTTGCCAGAAAACTAATTTCCTAGTGTTTTAGAGCAAATCTCCCCACAATTAACAGATTCCTCAGCGACTATAGTTCTGACTTCTTCCTGTACTTGATACAAATTTCATCTCTTGCCCTACAATTTTCTCAATTCGACATCCCATCCCTTTAACTTTGCCTGACTGACATGCTGGGATTACCAGTTGGGGCTAAATGTCAGGCTCTCTCAATTTAAGCAGCTGTTAAGGATAGAGAACTTACACCAAAGAATTACAGATAACTTGAATGTTAAATTTTAAAAACAGGTATTTCCTTTACCCTCTTGTCTTCACCTGATCTCTATAATTTATCTCAGAGTCTAGTCTCACAATTTACATTGGTGAATTTCACTTTCTGAAGAAATGCAGCACAGAAAAAAACCTTAAGGCTTGAGTCTTCTTCATTGTATGAAAGAAAGCCTTGCAAGACTTCCTCAGTTTAACCCACCCATTTTGTATCATTTATTAAAAACGAACAACCACAAAAACAGCCAAAGAGTGCAGTATCCCCCTCAGGTGTCCAAGGTGTGTTGCTTACTCCTGCTTTTGTATTAATTTCCCATTCTAATCTGCAATTAAAAAGCAGGCCAATTAGCTTACTATTTTTCCTTTCTTTCCAGCTGTGCCATAGATGAGTTGGCAAAAGTCCCAGGCCGAGAGGAATAGAATATATCAAAAGAGATTGTCTGGATCTGAAGTGTTAATTTTACTTTTTGCTAGCTGCCAACAACCCATAAGCCACAAATATGAAGGTTGCCAGAGAAGGACAACAGAGCTTTATGAATAAACACTTATACTCTAGCTTCAGAAGCTTGTGACTTCCATTTCAACGTGAACACAGAATTATTTCACATTGGTATGCACATATTTTGCAGTTCTGCCCAGCAACCAGGAGTATGTAGGAACAAGTGCTCCTCTACACAGTTTATTTTGATCAGTATGGATGGCGCCCAGCCCACACATCAGCACAGAAGAGGATTTTTGTCTTTGATCTTAGCAGCATTAGGGATTATGATACTTCCTTATACACCCAAAAACTTAACTAGATAAACAGAAATGTGACCAACAAGCACCCAAAGCCAAAACTCCACAGAACAGTGCAAAGCTGTTGACAGGCCTTGAACAGGAATCTCTTGCTCTTGGTCATTCCTACAAAGTATATTAATTCTCCTAGCAATTATAAACATATTGTTGTGCCACATTACACTTTCATATTCAAATAAGATTAAAAGTGTGTCAAAGTACTTATTTTTTACCTGAATTAATAACGTATAGATCTAATTTGAAAACATGAGTGCTTTTGTTTAACATATTTAGGAGAGTAGCCAAAAGAATGTTATTAAAATTAGCATGGGAAATTTCAAAGAATGTCTATAGGAAAAAATACTGACTTGTAATTAAGATATTTTGTGTTTTAACCTCCTCACCCTAATTTCAGAATTCTTATTTTCAATTTTTTTGTTCTGCTTTCTTTGTCATTCACAGCCCCACCCCAGTAAGGAGAAAAGGTTGTATTTTCCACAGCTTTTCCCATGTAGGAAACAATATAACCATCAAAATATGAAGAGTGAGTTATCACTCTTTTGCTCTTTCCCATGAGCAGCAACGAGTGGCAAGAGGGAGAGAAACTCTGTCATCCCATAAAAAGAATTCTAAAAATAGAGTACCAGAACTCTTTGACTTCACAGTTATTTCAGTTTAACCTGTTCAATGCAAGGTGATTATCAGAACATTTTCATCAGAATATTTCTCATATGTTAATATATTTTCCATGTATGTACTAATTTTTTATTAGCCAGAAGGAGTTCTGGCTGTGGGCTGTACTTGGAATCTTGGCTATCAGAGGAAGCCTCTGAAGTACAACATGACACCTGGCATTCAGGGAGCCTCTGTGCAGGATAATACCTCCAGCATCCCAGTCCACATTAACATTCCCTTTCCAGAGGAGCCCTGCTGGTGTGCAGTAGCAAATTTCCTTGGTCAGCTAGCTGAGTATTGGTGGGTGTTGTGTTCTGGACCTCCATGCTCCTATCAGTTGCGGTACCACTCCCTGTGCTAGGCTGGCTGTGTAGCCCAAGATAACCCGTGGCTGCTACTTTGTTCACTCCAAGATAAACAACACCTGCTTGGACACCTATTATCCACAAAACATCAATCCCCCTTCGCCCTCCCCAATCCCCCCCATCCCTTATGAGTCTGTTTCCTTGGGAGCCGGGAATAAAAGGCAGTAAAGGGGAGTATTGCACCCCTTTTTCCCTAAGTCTTTGCCCTCATGCCACGAGTCAGCAGGAGTTGCATTAACTTCACCACAAAAGCAGGTATTTGCCAAAAAGAAAGCAAAGAACAATCCCTCAGCAACCCCTTCAAGTGTCCCAGGCTGCACAAGACCTAGTGATGAACGAGTCTTAGTGGAGAGCTAAGGGCCTGCCAGGAGGAGACAATACCATGGCTTTGCTCTCTGCGAGATACGGAGATACGTGACTCTGGTCAGGGCTGTGTTTACTCCCACTTGCCCATCACTTGCCCTTGTTCCTCGGGGATGAAGCCACAGCCCACAATCACCCTGTAAACAATCACCCTGTAAAGCCAGGCAGGGTATGTGGAGGAGGCCCAGACTGGGTACAGGTCAAGGGAATTCTCTAAGAAACAAAAAGAAGTAAAAATCTAAGGAATGTTGTACTCACCACAACCTTTTTTTCCTATGTATCACAGTATTAGTTATCTTACCAAGGGCAGGTTGAGGCTAAAAATAGGTTAAATTAAAAAAAGAAAAAAAACCCAAAAACAGCCAACCCTTGCTGACAGGCCCAAGTTGTGAATACAAAAAGAAAACTCTTCCTCTTTAAACTACATGTAACAGAGCTCCACCACCTCCTTACATAAGAGTTTAGAGAGGTATTTTATGGGTTCTTCAGCACTTGGGTCCAGCTACAGGAAATTGCCCTGAATGGAGTAGCTTTTCCATTTAAAATGGTCCTGAACTGCAACTTGTCCTGCTTTTTTACTGTATTCATCTCCCAGAATTAAAGGTTTGATTTCTCTGTGTCCACAAGCTGCAGGTTGCTGGTATCATGTTGCACCAGGCATTGTAAAGGCCTATGATACACATTCAGGGAAAAGATTTCAGGCTTTTCAAGTGTCAGCTGGTCTGTGATTTTATATATTAAGCTATTGTGTTCAGAGAACCCTGCAGCCAGGCATGGACCGTAAGAACAGGCATGTAACAGATACAGGTTTGTCCTGTTTTCCTACTTCTTGCTACCCTACCCTCTATAAATTAATGACACTACTAAAATTCCGAGGGCAGAAGGTGAACAATAGCCTCCAACCTGCTGGCAGCTGACAGAAATACTACAGGGTACCTAGCAGACTCCATGGTATGTGCTGCCCTCAGCTCCATGAGGAGCTGCCACCTCCTTCTTTGGCTCTTTCTGGCATCAGGCACCAGTCAGGCACCTCTTCCTCCTTCACTACTCCTGTTGTAGGGCTGGGGGAAAGTGCAGAGATTGGCTATTCTTACTCTAATCCCAAGAGCATCCACCCTTCGCTCCTGTGCCCATGCATCTCCCCACTTTCCTAGCTCGTGCCTCAGCAATTTCTCTCAGTTATCTAAAAGCCAAATTCAGTTTCTTCCTCCTCAGGCTGAGGTTGTCCCAATTTCTTCAGATGGCTGCATCTCTATCATGGATATCACCGAGTCACATTTTGCTCCCCATTAAGGCAGGTAGTTAGCTATTTTCCAGCACGTTGCCAAGGAAACTGCTGAAGCTGAAGGACTGCAAATACTTCTAGCCTGAAAAATGGTGAGCACTGCTACTGGAAATACTGCAAAAATTCATAAACAGCTACTCAGATATTTTAATAGCTCTGGCATGAGATTCAGATACGAGTCATAAATGTCCATTTTATTTTATCACAGTACTGATTAATTCTAACACTTCCCATCTCTGTGCATCTTTTTAAAATCAGCCCTTAAAATAAACTTCAGTTTATTTTTCAACAGCTGTCCAAAATCCACACTGAATAATAGTTTGCTATGCTGTATCTAATTGAAGACCAGATGCCATTGAACTGAAGTCATCAATACCCCATACAAGTTCAGGCATCTGCTTGCATTAAACAACTTGCTTTTTTGGCTCTTTACCTTCCAGCTCTTTGGGACAGGACCAGTCTCATCTGTGAGGTGCATTACAAGTGTAGGTAGCTGTAAAAAGAAATCCTGATTGCCATTCTTCTCGTGTTAGGATAAATTGTAATTTTTTTATTGCAAAATATTAAAATAAATTACATTTTACAAAGACTTAGCAAATATTTACATACAGTGTGATTCCAGTGACAATCAGCAACAAAGAACAGACAGACAGGCATATTATGGAGTGATAAGAGTCAGAACTGTACAAATGTCAAAAGCTGTACGAAAACCAAGCTAATTTTTAAAAGTTAAATCCATCACAAATGGAATGAATCCCACGAGGCACAAAAAATTACAAGTCTACAACAAAGTTCTTTTGTTTAGTCAACAGACTTGTATACTGCTTTTTGCTCTCCTCGTGTCTCTACACACTCTCCCAGATCAACTGGAGGAAAAATAAAATCTTAGCATATACAGCTGTGTCTCCATGGATCTGTTATCAGTCTGGTTTTAATTCTGCATGCTTTGTGATATCCATTGCCAGCAATAGATTCATGAATCATTAGTTCAGAAAAATTTAACACTCCAATGTTGTATTTCCTCAGTGACTTCGTACCAGTGTATCAGATGTGTCAGACTGCCTGATGTGAGACAGGTATCCGAAAACGATGCCCTTCTGGTAAAAACTGGCTTCAATAGCACAATACAAACCCAAGAAGCATCACAGCGATGTCATGAAAAATGGGGTCACATAGTCTTATAGCACTTAAAAGGCCTTGTGTAGGAACAGACTTCCATGGTCACATTTTAGGAATTGTTTTTCAATTTTTGGAAAAAAAAAAAAAAAAATTGAAAGTACTGGCTCATCTTGGCAAAATTAGTAAGTGAACCCATCCTTCACATGATGTGACTGCAAATAGAATCTGCCTGTAGGCAATAGCTAGAAAGAAGAGTTTCCACTGCTATTCCATCCCTTCCTTATACGTGCTTTTAAGCTTTTTTCCTTCTTTGTTTAAAAGTCCCCCTTTCCTCTCTTTCCAGGAAGAGATCTGTCTCACCTATAAAACTGATTCCACAGCTTTAAGAAAACTGTTAACATTAGTAGTTAGCCAAATGAAATCTTAATTGGCATCTGAAGAAAATGTTTCCAGATTGACCAAATAATTGAAATAACTACAAGGTTATTTCAGGTAGCACTGGGGAATTCACTCAGAGGCACTTTTGAAGCTGAATAGAACAAAATCCAGCCTGGATACCCCTCTAAGTCACTACATGTAAATCTGAAAGTAGAAGGACATAGTTTAGATCCCCCAGGCAGCTTCTTTTCTCAAGATGTGGAAGACCGGCAGGCAAAAAGCTGTCTTGTTTAGCACTTCAGCACTTCTGAGATGGCACCATTATTTTAAAAACCCTGGGAATGCTTCAGCCTTTTGGAGAGAGCCACTATGAAAGCTGTGCACCAACCAAACCCCTCCAAAACTCTGAAACATGTAGGGCTTAACGAGACCAATTCTGCTGGCCCCTGTGTAAAGAGGAATTTTTTCCCAGTGTTAAGATTACATTAAGGCACATGGTGGGATATCTTGAGAACAGTTTTGTGAGGTGTGATCATGTTTCCCCGAAAAACTGGGAATATTGTACTTTGTTTTAATAAATTTAAACTATTACTTTAAATCCCATGATACTTATTATGCAGACTTATAGTCTGTGCTGACTACACTGGGAAAGGCCAGAGAGCCACATCTAGCTTGATAATATGAAACAGATCCCATCTATTCTCAGCTCTGGCGTACAAGTGCACTTTGCTACGCAGAACACAGTCTGGGTTCCAGAGTGCAACATCCCCTCCCAATCAAAGCAGCCCAGCCAAGTGTCTGGGTTGTATTATTTTGGTATTAAAGAGAATTTTTTCTTTTTTTTTTTTAATGAAGATTGGACTATGCTTTTCCATTTCACGCACTTGCTGAAAGTTTTCTTTCCTCGTTGTCCTGCAGCTTTCTAACTGTTACTAGAACTTTGATCTTTGCATCAATACTGGAAGACAAGTTGGGAGGACAACAAAAGCTATATGGAGTGCTTTCTCATTTTAAGTTAGTGTAGACTTTTTAAAACAAAAAATATTAAAAAAAAAAAAAAAAAGAGAGAAGGCTAGACTGACTACACGAGCATCCTGTGCATCCTGCACATAATCCTACCTAACATTTCTTATTACACTTATAAAGTACAGCTGTCAGCCACAACCCATCAGATACAAAAACTTGAAGGGCTTGGAGTAATTTTAAAACAGTGGGGATTAAGCTATCTTACTAGAAGTAACGAACAATCTTCTTGATATGGCCTCTCATGCTTTCCTGTCAGATACAAGCCAAATTCATCCAACCACCCCTGCTCCAAGTAGTGTAAATATAATAAAATTTGATTATAAATGAGAATCTCTCTTTAACAATACTATCATAAATTGCAGATTAAATACTGAATCAAATTATGTTGACTCCACAGTTGTTTAGTATAACAGAGGTGGACACGAGCTGGCCACAATTTCGCCATTGTGTTTGCATTCTATCTAAAAAAATGTCACATATGTGGAAAATTCTAGGAAAGAAATAGACAGTAAAGACAGTTCCTTGTTTCACAGTAGATAACTTCAAAACTTCCCCTCTAAAGGACATCCAACTAGAGTGCCAGTTCCCCATATATACTCCTTCTGCAGAACAGGCCAGCAACTGAAGCTGCAGCTGATATTCCTAGTTATCAGAAATAGCTAGTAATTTAAGATTAGCATTGCAAGGTTCCATAAGCTCTTCTTACAGAGCTATGAGTCTGCCAGCATTACACTGAAAACAAGACTGAGACATTGAAAATTTTTAACTGTTCACTGAACTTTGGAAACCTTTGGACATACCAGAATGACTTAAATATTCTAAAACCAAGCAGATCAGCAGAACCTGACATGTCAAGGTTTAAAGACCTTGGCTATTTTCTGTTCCAAGTTTTATATTGGATAAAACTGAAGTCAGTACCTTTTGCCAGCATATAATCAAGAGCCTCATTTGAAAGAGTTGTCAGGGTTAATGCACAGATACGGAAAAAGAAAGTAAAATAAAACCATGGTAAAATTTCTTTGTAGCCAAAACAATTTGGGCATACATGTTATGAACAGACATGCTTCCTTCTAGTGAGTAGCCCCATCTCCAAGCCAAAAGATAATACTTTTAGAAGCTTAGAGCTAAAGTTCCTTCTAAAAAAAAGTGCCTTATGGCCTGAAGTCACGTGATCACATCTCAGTTTGCCCAAGGTTTGATATTGTCCAACCTTCTTTCAAGTGGGATAGAATAACCATTGTATACGCACATAGGTCAAACTCTAAAAACAAAAAAAATTATA
>VZTN01022700.1:76730-87596 GCA_013400515.1 Erpornis zantholeuca | reverse complement strand
ATAACTGATGGTTGCCTTTGTCATCCTTGGATGAAGAGAACAGCAAAAGTATGAGGCTTTGTGTGCATTTCAGAGAATAAATGCAGCCTTTGTGTTTTAATCGCAAATTTTGGCTTTATTTCACTGTACTATTTTAGTGGGACATTCCATAGTTTATATAAGAAAGTTTACCTTAGAAGATCTAATGGCAAATGGAACCTGCTTCTGCACTTATGTAAATAAAATCTATTCATGCTGAGCTCATTCTGGTCCATGAACATTAACCAGCAATGTTTATTTTTTTATACCTGGCAAATTTCCCTGAAATTTTCATTTTGAATAGATGCAGAAGGTTAACACCAGTAGTTTATTTTGATACATTCTATATACACATCCTCAGATGCTAAGCTCCACTTTGGGGTTACAGTAAAGTTAGTCTTTAAGTCCTCCACAGCAATATTCCCCTTACCCCACCATATGCTTGAAATGAATATAAATGCCAGCAAAAGAACTCTTGTACACATCATTCCCTTGCAGCACTTCTGTGTTTTAGAGCACACCATTTTTATTGATGCTATCTTGTGGTTGATTCTCATTCCACTCTCGTATCTTTCATTCTGATACAATTCTGATTGTCTCTGCAATGTTACTTTCAATATAAAGAAA
Organism: Erpornis zantholeuca; assembly: GCA_013400515.1. Lineage (NCBI taxonomy): Eukaryota > Metazoa > Chordata > Aves > Passeriformes > Timaliidae > Erpornis > Erpornis zantholeuca. The sequence continues at coordinate 86,951 of VZTN01022700.1, read as the reverse complement.
CGTATGAATAATGAGGCCTTGAGAAATAATTTTTATTACTTGCTCAAGTCCCTGGTTTTTCTTTTGTCCTGTTCAAACCTGGGTTTTTTTCTGTTTACCATCACTATTGACAACACTACAGAAACCCCTAACTCTTTGAGCGGTGGCAAAGTATCATTCAGTTTTATACATATTATTTTATAGGTCAGCTATGCTCAGTTAGTCCTCATACCAATAAAAGTCTCTCCATGTCTCTTAGCCAGCAGGAGGTCCTGAGGAATGATGCAACAAATATCTTTTCACTGAGATAGTTGGGTTCCCTCTGTGCTCAACACAAAGATTTTCACTAACTTGTGAGTTGGATCTAAGCATTGTCACATCAAAGTGAGGACTTTAATTCTATTTTTAGGATAGCATTTGGCGAGAGCAGGGACATTCTTCTTTTGCTCTTGTTTTAATTAAATAACCTTTAAGACAAGTGAGCAGGAACATTCAACCCAAAGTAATGCTTTCTGTTACTCCAAGAGAGAGCAGTGTGAATGCAGGGCATTTATTAAAGACTTGGCTCTTCTTTATCTACTCAGGATAAATGATAATATATTACAAAGGCAGGGATAGTCAATAAAGAGGGGAAATATTGCTAATCCTTAAACTAACTAGCAAGATAAACCGCAATCACAGCTTTAGATGATATATTATGTTAAACATTGATCAAAGAAAACCCAAAGAAGGTAAGCAAATATAGAAAGATTTTCTTGTCAAATTAGTGACTACTGATTAACCTTCACCAGTAAAAATTCTCCTCCCTATTTGTTAAGATTAGTCCTAACATAATTAAAATGACTACTGAATCCTCTTCTCACTCCACTTGCAACATGCATTTAGTGACTGAGCAAGTATCTTCAGTACTCTTCGGAACCATTAGTAAGGGCTGGAAAAAATATATTATTTCTCATATCACCATATTCCTTCAATTTCTTGGAGGTTTCAGTTCTCAGCGTGTTATGCAGACACCTTTCTTCCAGTAAGGACTATGAAACCAGATAATTTCTGAGCACAAACTCTTTATATACCAAGAACAGGTAGGCATATGCATCTTGGAATACTTAATCAGCTAGCCAAAAGCAATCACTGAACCCACAATGAGTAGTTTAAGCAAAATATGGAGTACCATGGAAGACACCAGGGTGAGAGATTATAAACTGTAATTCCCATCCATAAATATGGGAGCCTAACAAATTATAAATGCCTAGAAAAATAATCCTGTTACCAAATAAATCCTACAATACTACAGCATATAATTACTTTGTTAACACTGAACATTTTTACAGTGATAAAAAAGTGTTGCATGGATTTATCAGGAACAAATTCATCTAATTTTTTGTTTGGCAAATTAATTGGCCAAGGGGATAAGGATGAAGAAGAGACTTCTTAGACATTGATTTTAAGAAAAGTTTCCGCAGAATCTTACGCACTTTTCTCAAAAGGAAAGTGGAAAAATGTATTGTAGATGAATTCACCATAACATACACGTGTGCAGATATCATTTGTTGGTCTAGCTCTAATCATTATTTTCACAAATGACTGGATATACAAAGTAGTGGATCTTCAAGTTACACCAGCAGATAAGAAGTGCCAGCATGTGCCAGCACTCTAGAGAACTGTGCTAGAGCCTGGAGAGAAAATCTGATATGAGTGGTATGAATTGAAAGTAAATAAGTGTAGTTAGACACAGATATCAACTGCATGAATACAAAATGGGAAATGTTTATGTGGGATGCAGGACAGTAAAGAAACCTGAAGACTATGCAGCCCCTAAACTGAGTAAGCTGCACTATATGGCTGAAGAAAGATGAATCTCACTTCAGAGCATGCTAGTAAGAGTGCCTTATGTTCTGTTTCACTCTGCTGGCACTGGCGACACCCAGTTTTAATGCTTTTCCTGTTTTGGGCAGCACACTATAAAATTATAGATAGATATATAGAAACAAACTGGAGAGAGTTCAGAGGAAGAAAAATTATAAGTAATATGGAAAACACACTGCATGAGGAAAGGTCAAGAGAACTGGTACTGTTTAGTCTAGAAAGAGAAGGTGAGGACAATGTGACAGCAGCTTTCCTGTACACAGAGCTAACAGTTCACCACATCCATGACAGGCAGACAAGGATGCAATAATTTAATTTGCAGCAAAAACTGTTGCTGCCCTATTGGGGAAAAGCTGTAAGTTGGAAGGCAGTGATATGGTAGAGTAAGTAGGCCTCCAACAGAGCTTGTGGAATCCACTGCACAGGACAGATTTGTGTCTGTCTCTCCAGCATGGTCCAAGAGACTAAGGATGCCTGAAAGCAGAGAGAACATTTGTCTGACAGTGTATTCATGTTTTCTGTCATTCAGCTTTCTAACAAGAAAAGAAATTCCCACTGGATTTCAACTTGTTTCTTTTTCTTGACAAAGAAATTTAGTATTTCTCTGATCTTTAAGGAATATTTATTTTTCCAGTTTCCATTATTTCAGTGTCTTCTCTTATTGCTCAGACTACTCCCCAAAACTCATAGCAACATGTATGTTACTATCACTATTTCGCTTGGAACTTATTGCTTACACTCCTGTTTTGTGTCGTGTGAAAAAACATTCTCACATTTAAGAGTATACAATATACTGATAACAGTCCAAGAGGAAAATATTGACATTAGTCTGGCTGTGATAATGTGAGTAAATATTTAGCTAACTATTTAGTAGCTGGGTAGTCAAGAAATGCCGTATAACCCAAAACCAGATGAATAACAAGAATATTCACTTCCCTTCACTCCTTTCCTGGCTCCAGAAATATGTACTAGCACAGAAGCGAGACTTAGACACTTTTCACATGTCTGGACATGCCAGTGTCTCAACTCATCTTACTTCAAATGCCACCTTAAAACACATCTGTGCTGTAATGCATAAAAGGAACCTGCTGTGCAATAACATCTTATGTAAATTGTGACTTGTGGTTGTTACTACAGCTCCACCAAGCATTACAAGCACATTTCATCCCTACACTTTAACTGGCCTGTCTTAAACACCCGCCTTGTGTTTGAGATTGCAAACTTTTCAGGTCAGAGTTTACCTGATGTCTGCACAGTGCCTCCCACATTTCCCTCCTGCCTGTCATTCCCATTTGTACTCTAAGCACTATCCACGCTATCTACTTTAGTTCTACAAATCCAAGCTATGTCTAAACTCTTCTTTGTAACACCTTAAAGTTAGCAATTTTGAGTTATCCTCTGGGACATTTATTAATCCACCATGAACCTTTATGCTACAATATTAACTTCCTGTCCATTGGCTAAAGCAATGCTGCCCTACTCCTGTCATTCCAATAAGCTTCTGCAGCACTTATTTTCCTGTTCCTGTGGCACTGGCTCCTCCTTCACCACCACATCAAATGAACTACCTCTCATCCTTCTCAGGCCTCTAATGGCTTGCTGCCATATTCCAAGCAGCAAGTTCTGTTCTCTCTCTTGGCCAGCCTTCATCACCCACATCCTAGATTTTCAGACATGTACTTGCACATTCCCAGCGCAAGGTTTCTCAGCAGAGTAGGCAAAATAAAATTTTGCTACCCCAGCAGATTGACTGCTGATATGCTGGCAATAATGTTTTTTAATAATTTCTTCCACTTTCTTTTGTATGGTCTGTCCATATCAATTTCCTCTCTCCCCTACTCTCCCTTTTCCACTCCCAACCCCCTTTTAGGTCAGAAATTTATCAGGGAAAGAACCAGTAATTTGTTTCCCCATCCAGCACAATAGGGTCTTGGCCAATGAGTGGAACTCACAGATAAATCATTCAGTCTTCATTAGCATCTCAAGTTTTCTGCTTTCCATTGCAACATACATGCTTTTTAACAAGATCAACAAAGTTACTCCCAAACTTCTGATCATTAGGCATTTCTTCATTTTCTTTTAACACCAGCAGATCCAGCTGTCATGTCCTTATAAATTCAGTGATTCCAACTCTGTGCCTTTTAAGAACTGCATAAGACTTTCTATTTTTCCTTTTTTTTGCTGATTAATTTGTCTTCTTCAACAGATGATCCTTGAATAATAGTTTATCCTACTTGGTAATTTTACCATTCCAAATTATATTACCAATATTTTTCAGGCCTGTAAATCATATAATCAATCACTACTGTTAAATCTGAAGAGCATTATATGCTCAGAGGAATTGTGCCCTTCTTTCATAGAGAAGCTCTGAGGTCTGAAGCCTGTGGTGACCTCTAATGGTTGTAAAAACCCTGTACCTGGAGCAAGAACATAGGGATTTCTGGATTTCCCATCTTTCTCTTCATCTACAGAGAGCACATTTACTCAAAGTGACGATTCTGTCACTAGGATGAATCCAGTATACCTTTTACTGTTGCTTATCTTGTTCACCAATTATTTGAATACCCTGGAGAAAAAAAAAACCATGAAGCCTCTAGAATATCAGCAGCATGCAGGTGCCCTCAGCCATGCATCTTTTTCACTCCCAGTGCTGATAATACAGAGGCCTGAACCCCTGGCTGAAATTAGCACATTTATAAAGGTCAACTGTCTGAAAATCATTGAGAGCAAAACAGAAGGAATAGTTTCAACGAATGGAAAATATTTGGCAGAACTAGCCACAGCAGTTCTCACCATGGGGAGCTCTGCTCTGTCAAATAGCCAGCTGCAGTTATCATCTTTACAGCCTGTTGGTTTTTTTGGTGAGCGGCAGAAGTGGCTAGAGCTACGTATCTGGCAACTTGGTCACAGTGATTTCCCCGTTGGATGGAACTCCCAGCAACTTTCAGCATATTTACTGCAGCATACTCTGCTTGGGAAGAAGTTGCATCCGCCCCGGAAAGAGTCACACAGCAGCATTTGTGCCTGCAGCAAGACTGGAGATCTCACTGCCCTGCTTGTTTTGCCGGATGGCTGCTGTATGACAACGCGCTTTGAAGTCCCAGCTCTCCATCTGGAATGAAGCATCTTCAGCCAAGGTGTACCTTCTGTGTGCATCACAGCATGTAAGCTGTTAATAAGGGTTCTTAGTAAGAGCTCTTTTCATTTATTAAAATATAACTACATGTACAGGCAGTGGCAAATGAAAAGGAGGACCAGGCAGAAAGTGCAGTTGGCATTTTACCACTATGGCACACAGATGAAAAAAACCCAACCTAACCAGAAGTCAGAAAAGACCATACTAGATGAGTCACACTCAGTTTGTGGCTAGGACAGAAAATGAGAATTGTTGTTACACTGTACAAGGTTGGACATCGTGGGAAATCATGAGGATTGCTTTGAAATTATGAAACTGTGGAACTTGTTGGTGTTTGGCCAAGTCCCAAAACCTCTAGTTCAAGTTTCACTGTTCGAAGGCCAGTTTGATTAAGGAAGGAGACGAAATTCAAATGGCTTGGGGTAGGATTTGGGCTCTTCTATGTTCTTGATAATCTAACAATCCTGTAGAAAAAAATTGAAGCACATGAACAATTTCTTGAGAAAATAAAGCAAAACAAACCAATTTTCTTTTCTTTTGCCTTTGCTTTTTACTCATATATAGGGAAAATTGTTAAATTTGGTAAAATTCATCATTCATTGTTGCATAAGCCCTGCAAAATATATCTGCAAAGTTTTCCTCAATTATAAAGATTAGTCAGGCATTTACCTTTTGGTTGCTGCTTGGACTCAGTTTTAAGATCTCAAAAACCCCAGGTCCAACCTCTTGGTTTGCAGGAAGATTGCGTTAAGAAAATTAGATTAGTAATCCACTATGATATTTTAGAGAGAGCCACAAAGTGGTCGTAAAACGAGAGGACTCATCTTCTATCCTTTTCAAGACTACTTTTGCTAAGTATTCTAATGATCCAGTTTTACTGGAAAAAAGTTACTGGAAAACAAATGCACTGGTGGTAGTTTCAATATATATTTGCAGTTCTGGAAAAAGTTTCAAACAGCAATTTGAACTGTACAGGAAATCCACAGATGTGAGTGTGAGCTAAAAATGGCACTGCTTGGAATAGTGGTTTGGTGCAGAAGCACTGGGCAGATAGAAAATTTCATGCTCAGGATAACAAAAAAAAAGGGAAAAAGCTTTGAAGGAGCAACAGAATAGTCAGAGATATGAAATAGCATGAAAGTTTTATATTTCACTTCAGGCAGAAAGAAAGGAAAATTGTAAAGGACTTGAAGATAATGAGGGGTTTTTTTAATGACAGAAACCAATTAAAAAGCCATCTTTACACCATTTTTAAAAGAAGGTTACTCATTAAAAGGAACTATAAATAAGATTTGAGCTGTAAATAAATGTTGGGAAAAGACTCATTACTGCCTGACTGGACACTTTTCATCTATGGCATGTCAGGAAAAATTTTCAGAAAATTAAAAGACTAGGCATAAAAAGAATATGACAAACAAGTAGCAATTTATGTGATGTGGCTGTCCACATGAAAAGTGTTCATCATTTGATTCATGTGTGGAAACTCCTAATAAGCCAGATTTTGAAAAGATCTGGATTTATCAAAGGCATAAGCAGAACTGAAGAGTTCAAGGACTGCACTGTGTGCACAAGCTGGAATTTCTTCACATCGGGTGGAACAGGAACTCTATCAATTCACTAGTCCACTGGAAAAGGCTTATAGAGAAATGTTCCTAACTTAATTCAAATGTAGGTTTAGAGATAAGAGTGAAAAAAGGATTTATCAACAAAAAATCTGATGCTTTAGAGGCTGAAAAATGTCAAGCATTGGGTTAGTAGAAAAGCGGATGTTGCCAGATACTAAGAGAAGTACAACTTTGCAAAGCTGGAGCAATAGCAAAAATAATCTTTTTCAGGTATAAAAAGAACACGGAAAGAAGAGGCTTCTCATTAAACATGTGGCAGTTATTAGTAAGCCAAGGCAGAGAACATGGGTTTGGCCCTTAAAGTAACTGAATAATTTACCTCCGAGTTTGGATAATGTTGGGTATGAAGGCTGGGGTGGAAAAAGCAGACTACAGAGGTGGGGAGGAAAAGCTGTGGAAGACTTGGTTTGTTCAGAGCCTCCACAAAGGTGAAACAAGTGTTAGAGAGCAAATAGCACTCTGACAGGTACTGTCAGTATTTTAAGAACACCTCCCTACCAGTGAATTCAGCCATGTCAGGCACTGCTGAAGTCACGATTGGGCCATTGGGCAGTTGCCTAATGGAAGGTGCTGGGTGCTCCTTATCCCAATTCTCTCCCACACAGAAGTGTACAGTTTTCAAAAACACTTTTTTGACTGGCATCCTCCTTGGTGAGGCCAGTGTCTTGAGCCAGCCTGAAAGCTGGAGTCACTTTTAACCAGCTGGTGAAATATTAGAAGAAAACATCTGCTTGCTGCTTGCTCTTTATATTTCTTTAAATGATAAGAATGGCAGAAAACTGTGGACTGTAAAGGTACAAGCTTAGTAGAATTGCACATTTTAGCTGTTTCCTTTAAGAAGAGTCATTCAAAAGCTCTTTTAGAAGGAAGAACCTTCATTTAGTTGCCTTAAAGCAACTATGCAACAATATACTGAAGAAATATTAAAAAGAACAGCAAGTACAGTGCAGTAATTTTAACAAATAATAGAAACAATTAAGATGAAATAAATATAAGCAAAGCTTGAAAGAATTATGGCATACACACACACATGAATGCTATGATTAATGTAAAGGGAGATTACATATTCTGTTATAAATGTTTAGTGCCTTTATTTTTAACATTGAGGTTTACATTATGGATATAATAGCCTTTCAGAAATGGCAGATAAATGACAATTTCAAGCTAAGAATTTTTCAACTACTTAAGGAAAGTTTGAATGCCAAGTTTTCTTACGATTTTTATTGCACTATATTTACATTAAAAGCTAGAGATATATAAACTAGAGCAAAGAACTCTTTACTCAGAAATATAATTTGTTTGGAATTCCTATGGCTCTACTCTCTTGCAGCAATATGCATATATTTAGATGACAACAATAAATCTTAAGAATAAAATCTCAACGCTACCAGATTAAGACACATGATATTTTAACAAAACATTTTATTTTGAAAGCTAATTTTATAATTCAGCTGATACAAAAAATGCATGCAAACATTTATAAGAGGCTATTAAAAAAAACCCAGAACTTTCTTTTTTCTATTGTTTAAGTTACAAAGTCGGTTTTGTATATTTTTGCAAACATATATATTTTCTATTGATGACTTTTTTTGTATTTTTGCATTACTATGGGTTTTATTTCCTCTCTCTTCAAGACTAAAGCAAATAAAGGAACTGTTGATCTGATAAGAGAGAAGACATATTGGTGTATCATAGAACATGGCCAGGAATTTTTTAGCATTGCTGGAAAGTATTTGCTAGAAAAGGAAATAGGCATTTTTGGAGAGCATGTTATTGCTATGAACTTCAAAGCCCAGTTTAGGAGACCTTTTGCATAAAAATACCAACTCCTTCTTAGGACCATGGAAATGTAAAATGGGCACCATTGTGATTACAGAAATTGTGAAAGACCCAGGCTAAACTTAATGGCCCCACTGAAGTAATTCAATTTCACAGAGATCTTCAGCTGGAGTGAATTAATGGGATCACTGAACTGACTTTTTCTGTGGAATGAATTTTTCATGTACCACCTGATCTGCTCTGTTATGACGGTGCTGCAGAGTGATGACATGAATTCAGAGCAAAGTATTGTACTGAATAACCAAATGCAAATGATAACAAACTGTTTTATGTATGTGCAAGTGTTTGTGTGCTGCCTGGAGTTTAATATACCTTCTCAAATTTTATGTTTCCTCATAGTACTTGATCTGGAGTTAGGAGAGATGCTATCATGTGCTGGAACTCTCCTATGAATGACATAATTCACCCCTGACATGTAAGTTCGTGGTGAGGAATAGAAGGCTACTCTGCTTTTGATCAGTTTGTTATGCTCTTGTCTAAGGCATTACATAAAGCCTCTTGGGCAGAGCAATTAAACTAGTCAAAGCACTTGAACATGACTGGTTTGCTGGAAGCACTGTGAGGTGGCCGCATGGGGCCACACACCAGATTTACGATGATCTAATTCAAACTCGCGCAGCTGCAGGAGGTTTTATAACTTTCCTTGCTTTATGCTGCGTTATGTGTGGCGCCACTTCTCTTGGGCTGGCAGATTAGCTTGGAGGAGGATCTGGGGTTGTCTTTCCAGTGGTTTAAATACTTTTTTTTATATTTGGAGCTTACATTAGGATAAGAATCTACTAGAATGAAAAAGTAATGAAAATGACAAGCAAAGTGGATAAATTTACCTACTCCATCAGTGATTTTGGTTTCCAAGTGTTTATAAGCCTCTGGCTAGAGTGGTTATCCTTAACTGAGGCTGATGTTCCCTAATTAACTGTTTCTATAGTGATGTCCTTCAGCCTCCCTTTAACGAGCATCTGTTTTGCAAGTACTGGCAGTGGCAAGATAGCTGCATTGCTATGACATCACACTTGCTGCAAGTGGGATTGTGCAAAGAGCAGGAGGATGATACTGCAAATTTTCACCTAGTGTATATTTGGATTTATGTCTAATGTTGTTGTGTGTTACTTCATAGTTGACACCATTCTTGATGAGGGAAAAATAACTAAGGACTCTCATACTTACACAGTTAATGTTGTGTTCTATATTCAGAGAGGGCTGTTAAAAAAATAAATTCAAAATAAAAGAAAATTATTCAAAAGCACAAAACTCACTGTTTTTCAATAGGTTGTCAGCCTGGACTTTTTGCTGGAGTGAAGGAGTCTTTGGAGCTGCAGGGGCAATCTGACAATCTGACATATGCTAAGAGCAACACAAGCAGCCATCCAAGCCTCCCCCCACCCTGGTGGGCATGGAAAGGACTGAGAATGGTAGTCTCCTTTTTGCCAAAGAAAACTGGTTGCAGTCTGAAGACAAGGCTCCATTTTCAATTACTATACAATGCTGTCATTGTCACTCTTTGTTTAATGTGTTTAAAGCAGTAGATAAACTGGTTAACTGCTTTCCAAATGAGTATGTTTGCAGAGGGCTTAGTGCTCTTAAGAAAGCAGTCCGCAGAGATTTAATGGGATCTGTGTAAAGAAGAGGCTTGGTACCAGTTTCTCTGTTCACTGATCTGTGTATTTTCTGTGGGATTAATTTGAAGTGCTTTACATGTTTCTATTTTATTTCTTGAACTATTTCTTCGTGATGTGTGCTTTATGGACTTTTCATCTGGAATGATTAATTAGAGAC
>VZTN01022700.1:56853-73289 GCA_013400515.1 Erpornis zantholeuca | reverse complement strand
AGTCACATTTGATTTCTAAACCTACTTGTGTTTTCAGCAATTCTGCTCTATATCTGCAGACCCCAAATTGATGTGGCTGGTTCTCAGATTTTCTTGTCTTGGGCTGTTTTTCAATCAGTACTTCCTGTAACAGCCTTCATTGGGTGATTGTTTTCTGAGTACCTTGGGAGTCACAGAAATTAAAGATCAGCATCCATCAGCTTTAATTGATGCATAATGCTCCCCTAGATACCTTTGAAAGAAAAAGAGTAGAAGTGAACAAATTTGAAGTGTAGTTTTTTTGGTATTGGCCAAGTAGCATATCACAAAACAATGGAAAGATCTTGGACTCAAACAATGTATTCTGCTTGAGATTCTGTTCTCACACATTTCTTGCTACATCTTATCATTGCCCACAGAAAATGCATTCTTCAAAACAAGCAAAAAGAGGGTTATAATCTGTGGTTGACCTTTGATGGAGATAATGATACATTTTCTTTCAAAATCTGTGTGAGGCAGAGTTATTCATAGCTTCATGAAAATGCCCTGTTTAAAAACACTGCATTGTTTTAAGTTTAAAAAAAAAAATCACATTTGATTATAGCTTACAAATGTCACAATCCCACCCTGCACACAATAGGGAAGCTATGCTGCTGTGGAGATTCAACAAGAGCCCTTATGGAACAAGTTGAAGAGGCTGTGATCAGTTTTAAATGTAAAATACATACATAAAAATAAAGCCAAGAGAAAATTCATGTTTTTAAGTTTAGAACTGGACCCATCAGATAAACAGATGGAGAGGGAAAAAAAAACGGAGAAAATGCATCATAAGACTTTGTATGCTCTGTAGTATTTCAACTGAAAAGCTCTCCCTGAATCATCTGACACAAGTTTGGTGCATTCAAAATTCCAGTGGAGTTTCATATAATGTATTTTTATCGAGGTGCTTTTCTCATCGTGTAAGGCCCATTGTCTACCTTTCCTCTCTGACCAATACTTTATGTAACAGCCCTGATATGTACAAAGATTCTGAAGGGCACAGCTGTGGTCAAACTCTCCCTGTAGAACCAGTCACTGTTAAAATCAAGGTAGAGTTTACTTGAAGATCTCAACATCAAGCTCTCTGTTAACTCCTTCTCTTCAACTCAGAAACTTTTTATTGCATTCAAGTATTCCTGTTAGCAATTAAAATACAAATAAATCTTCTGGGAGACTGATTTTATGGGCAAAAGTGGTTGTAATATTTCTTTTCCTCAGTTGTTCAGACTTGGTTATTTTCCTGACATTCTGCAATACCCCCTTCAGTTAGTGGCCTTTTTTTTAGATGGCATGACAGGCTGAAAAAGTGCAAAAGTGCAGTTTGTGTTTACAGTATTGTAGAGTTATATGCCTCTGGCAGTCAAGAGTAGATTTCAATGTTTAAACATATTTTTTAATGCTGTGTTAGCTTAAATACTGAAAGGGGTGCTTGGAGAATGCAGGTTACCTGTATGTACATTTTCATCACACGGATTAAAAATGATTTTCACAAGCAAAGGTCTATTAATGAAAGATTTTAGGAGCTTCTACATTATTAATGCACCTTGTTAAGCTTCTGCTATGCTCCAAACATTTCATTCTTGTGAATGCATTAAGTTTTCAGGGGATGAAGGAAATGGGATTGAAGAAAGGGGAGTAGAGAACTGAAATTTTGTGTGCCTGGACTGTTTAGGAGGTGGATTTCAAATTCTAGGATAAACAGTAGCCACAAGTGTTTGCAAAAATAATGAGCATAAAGATCTCTGCTAAGACAAATTTAAGGAGTAATTAAAATGTCAGCATTATCACCCAGTCTATGTAAATAGGGCAGGCTGTTCAGGCCTCTGGGTTGCTGGATCTGATATTTTACTGTGACATGATTTACAGCTGTTTTAAAGAAGTATAAACTAGGTATGAGGTCTTACCACCTCATTTTCTGGGAAATATGGCCTATTGATTGAAAAATAAGGCAGAATTTATTTAGGTTTGCAGAAGCACCCCTGTAAGTACTTTATTAGCAGGGATAGATCATTATGAATCATTATGCTGGGCAGAGACAAATTAGGCTTCTAATATACTATGTGCATTAGAAGTAATACAGCCTTTCACATACACAAACCAAAGTTAGAAACTAATTTATTTCAACACATGCTCATCTGTTTCTAAGGGATACAGACATACAAGAAAGTCCATCATCTTGGATTTGTTGTAGTTTCATTTAGATATCAGGTTAAAAATAAAAAGCTATCAAACCCTGCTGAAATGTTCTGTATAAGTTTACACAGACACACCAGCTTGATGGTCCTGGAATCCATTTCCTGTTCCTCTCCAAGACATACCTGAGAAATTTTTTTGTTAAATAAAAAGTTGTGGGTTTTTCCCTTCTTTTTGTCAAGATGCAGTTCACAGACAAATATAACATTTTAAAAAGATTTTGTCCAGGCTTCAGTATAAACTCAGAAAAAAAAAGGACGACCAGAGTGGATGGGAAATGATCCTTCAAAATAATAATTATGTGGTGCCTTTTCATGCAACAGAAAATGAAGGGTTCGGTTTTCTCAAGCAAAGAAGGAAAACAAATACATTTTTGCAGTTTCTCAGCTGCTGCAAATAGATTCAGCTTCACTGACTTCAGCAGAAAAAGCGGGGCCTGCATTTCACTTTATCATTCACTTTATACTATCAGCATGAAGATATAATACAGCCCAAAGGTAGAAGAAAGATAGTAAGGGTAGAACCCTTTCTCAAAGACAGGCTGTAAGAGGTCACAAAGGCCAAGACTGGGTAGAGGGATAAAGAGCAGAGTTAGCAGATGCTTTCTGCTGACACTGTACCACAGGGAAAGGCTGTGCATCTCAGAGCCCAAGTGCCACTGCTGCGGGTGAGAAGTGTGGAAGCACCATCCAGAACAAGCACAAAAACATGGAGCTGTGATCCTTCCAGCAGCAAAATCCTGGGTGAACTTTCCCCCTTTAAACACCACTTTTAATTTTGCCCTCTCTTGGGCCCCTGGGGCTGTACTTGAACAAAGCAGAGCACAGACTTTCGCCATACATGCCCAGAGCTGTCCCAGTCTTGACAGGAACAAGCAGCTCCAGGTTAGTGCCTCCTGAATTTTTTGCCATGCTGCAATTCATTTTCAGTGAGGCAGGTGGGTGGAAAGTTTTATTCCTATCTCATAGCCTGATATGCAGGCTGCTCTTTTGAGGGTCGTGGGTTTGAACCCCTCAGGCTAAGAAGGCAAATGAATTCTATTCTTTTACCTTTAGGATTGTATATTGGGACAAAAAAAAACCCCAAAACATTCCCCCCAGACGCAAGAAAATCAACCCAAATAAAAAACCCCAACAAGTAAAAGATCAGTGCTATGAACAGTTTTTTCTTAAAGATAGTTGCAAGGAGAACTGTTTGGCTTTTTGAAGGAATTTCACCTCCTGTCTTTCTCCAGGCTGAGAGAGCAACAAAGACAGAGGTGGCCACCTGCAGCTCTCCTGCCCTGCCCTCAGTGCTCCCTAAAATGTAAGTTTCAGCAGCTGCCTGCTGAGATACTGATTTCAGCTGGGTCCAAGCTTAACATGTCGAGAGTTTTGGATTTCATTAGGATGTACCTGATCCTCCTCTGAAGATATACGGTGATACAGATTTCACTCCAGGACCAAAGCTGGCAGACCGTGCTCTCCTGGAGCTGACATTTACATGCACCCTGGGAAAGAACTGGGGATTAAAGCTGACACTTAAACAGACCTTCCTTTTAAAATACTTGTGAATTCTTGCAGGATAAAACAGGGGCAGTCCACAAATTCCGTCTTCTGCTGCAAATATATTTTTTGTGAAAGTAGGCACAAAATGCTTCATCTGTGTTCTTATGCGTGCAGCATGGATACCAAGTCTGAGTCTGCTGTAATGGAAAAAGTCAAAAATCAATCATATCAGGACAGGTTGTTGTATAAAGTTTCCATCATACTCTAAAGCTGCTGTATACTTTTACCTGTCTCCGAAGGTCCTTCTGCCTCCATTAATAATTATCACAGATTAATTCATTTGTCAAAGAAGGCCACATATTTGCCACTTTTTCTTTTAGCAAAAGCTATTTTATACAACTGGTAGCCTGTATTCTAAACTGACTTAAGTCATCTCACCTTAATAAGTTTGTTGGTTTTTGCTTGCTTATGTTCCTGCCCCAAAGTGTCTGCTGCCATTTCAGGTAACACTTGCTCCAAAGTGTGCTGAAGGGGAAACAGCTCTGTTGAAAGAACCAAATATAGTAATTTCTGACAGAAGTTTCATGAAAATTGAATTATTTTGAAAACCAAAATGATCATTCCTTAGCCAAAGTTTTTTTTCAGATGTCATTGTTAGTGTGTTCTTTTTAATGCAAATATAGTGTTTTCTAAAATTAAAGGCACAAGATATCTCATTACTGTATGATCTAAGATTCATGCAGCCCTTCTAGTAAGCTCAACACAGAGCTTCCAGATGTTGGACTTGATCATCTGAGAGACCTTTTCCAAACTTAATGAGCAAATTTCATTTCCCAAGGTGTGATGTTGTGAAGGATGTTATAAAAACCAGTTGATCTGTAATCTTATATGAAGAAAGGAGGCAGTGATTTTAATCTATCACTACCAAAGCTAGATTGTGAGTCAGTTTTGTAGGAACTACTAAATGTCAAACAAATAGAATAACAATAAACTTAGGTAAAAGCCTTATGAAGTACCACTTTCCTGTCAGTGCAGACAGCTCATTTTCTTCATAGAATAAGAGAAACATGGAATCACGTAATGGTTTGGTCAGAAGGCACTTTTAAAGATCACCGGCTTCCAACCAGCCATGGGCAGGGACATCTTTCACCAGACCAGGTTGCTCAAAATCCTGTCCAACCTGATCTTGAACATTTTCAGGGATGGGGCATCTTCTCTGGGCTGCCTCTTTCAGAGTCTCACCACCCTCATAGTAAAGAATGTCTTCAATGTAAACCTCCCTCTTCCTGCTTAAAAGTGTTACCCCTTGTCAGGGGTACAGCCTTGGTAAAAAGTCTCTCTCCAGGTTTCTTATAAGACCTCCTTAAGTATTGAAAGACCACAGTAAAACTTCCCCAGAGCCTTCTCTTCTCCAGGCTGAACACCCCCGGCCCTCTCATCCTGTCTCCATAGGAGGGGTGTTCCAGCCCTCTCGTCATCTTCATGTCCCTCCTCTGGACTTGCTCCAGTAGGTCCACATCCTTTTAATGTTTGAAGTCCCAGAACTGGATTTAGTACTCCAGGTGGGGTCACACAAGAGCAGAGTGGAGGGGGAAAATCACCTCCCTCAACCTCCTGGCCATGCTACTTTCTGAGAAGCTAAGAATGTAATGCCAAAAAATATTTTCCAGGCACTAGAAATGCTTGAAAACAATGGGTTTTTCTGCACTTACTTTGTGGAGAGTTTTCTCTTTCAACTGAAAAAAACCCATTTATTCCTTTTGTTATTATCTCTAGCTATCAGCAAGGCCCTCTAACTTGAGGTGTGCAGGTGTTCAGTGCATAAAAATAGCAAAAGCATAGTTGAGTAGTATATAAAAGAGCACAGCTGTGAAAGCTTCATGCTCCATGCCAGCCGCAGGTTTTTTCAGGCCATCCTCTCTCCCTTATTGGGTCCTGCAAGGACAGTGCTCTGCAGGGCTAGACATCTAGACACAGGCTGGTCATGGTCCTCACCTCTGAGGGGTTTCTCAGCTACACAGGGCACTAGGAATAATGCAAGAGGAGCCGCAGCCTCCAGCTCTATGCTGGAGCTGATAGAAGCCCTGCCTGAGCTGAAATGCTCTACAAATGCAAAGGATCAGTGGAGGAGGAGTAAACAGTAATTCATTGTACATGCCAGCAGCACCTGCCAGCTCAGGAGAACATACACACGAGATAGTATTATTTCAACAACAGTTGATTCTGCAGCATTAGACATTTAGAAAAGTTTCAGTTTGGTCACACAGAACAGGCTAGCATAACACTTTGGTAATGAAATGTGAAACATCTGTATCTGCAGAGCAGCACTAAGATACCTCAGCTATATTTAAACAGGCTTTGATATTGGCAGCAATCTGGCCATAGCAAACCTGAGCTGAGCACAGGCTGATTTATCCTTGTCAGGGGGAGTATTTGGAAGTGGTTATAGTGTAGTCAGCTTCTATAACAGAAAAAAAAATCATGAATTCTGAAGACAGGAAAAACAAATCATGTATGACTATTGTACTCAGAGAATACTGAAATTAGAGAGACAACACTGCAGCTTCTTTATAATGAAAAGGGTCAAAATTAGATGAACATATCCCTTATAAACAACCAAATCAAAATGAATTCTACAAACTGTGTTTCATAGTTATTTATGGGGTGAGTATGGATCCCTGGCATTAATAATATAGCCCAAACAGCTCCTGAGGGGTAGCGATGAATGACTGCCTCCAGCCAGGTCCAGCCCTTGTCCTCACCTGGTAAACTGCACAGGACGCACTCATAAACCTGTTCGTGCAGTGCCTGCCCTCTCAAGCACCAACCCCAGCTCTCTCACTAGCCCTGCCATAATTAATTCTCTGCGTGGGGAGAGTATGAAGACATCTTTCCTACCTGTTTCTGTCAGTTAACTTGTTTTAATGAAAATTTTCTGTTACTTGGCACATCCTTAATGTGTTTCTGAAGAGAATGCTGGCAATGATATATATGTATTATGCATCACATATTTCAGTACAGAAATCGGCTGGTGGACAATTGTGAGTGCTCAGGCCCCATCTCTCTTGTCTAACCTGTATCCCCCTGCTGGGTTTGTTTGGCAGTAGACAAAAGAGGCAAAATGCACTGTGGATTGCATGGACATGCAGACACATTGACATAGCAAGTTTTACTTTCACTGGAAATATGCCTAAGGAAGACCAAGAAGCACACTGAAGATCAAGAATTAATCTTTGAACAATGTGCTTGGGCGGCCAAAGGACTCACTCAAGCCTACGAAGTGAGGTGGTGGTTTGGCTTTGTGGGCCAAGGAATACAAGCTATCCCATGAAAATGGACACAAACTGAAGGGCACTTGAGTGTCACGTGACTTCACTGCTAGAAACTGGAGAGTCACTGGAGACTTCCATCAGTCAAGGCCAAACAGAAACCTCATTGTAAGCTGGGTTCCTAGTGGCTGCTACCACTTCATGAAAATTTTCCTGGGAAACAATTGCTAGCAGAACTGGACAGCCCTGGGCTGGAAGGGTTGTCACAGAGATAGACACATATTACATAGAAATATGCAACTTGTTCTCCAAAACCCCTGAAAGAAGAAATCCAGTTCATGACTTTCCTCAAGCAATTTGTCAAACAGACAATAGCTTCAGCAAGCTGCAAGGGGCGGAGATCCTGGGCCACGGGAAATGAGGACAAGCAGTGTCCATGCTTCTGTGGGGACATGGGGTGCTCAGTGGTCTCCAGGGGATGGCTGCAGCTATGGCAGTGTATGGGACTGCAGGGCAATTGGGACATGGAGCATGATGGCTGGTGTATGCACTAGAAATGCTGCATTGGAACGCTGGTCATTGTTTGGTGGTGGTGTTCTTTAGCTTCTCTTGGGAGAGGAGTTGCTGAGGAAACTGAGCCTTCATGAGGCCCTTGAGGGAGCCAGCCAAGAGGAGTAGCAGTGGTGTGCAGAAGCTCCAGTGACAGCATCCACTGAGGAGAGGTGGCAAAGGCACTGGGTTAAACTCACCTCTGCCACACTCCTCATTCCACGGAGCAGCACTGGAGAAGCCCCTCCCCATAGGTGCTCCAAAAAGAGCAGTTGTACATTTGACCGAGGACACAACATTCAGAAACTCCTTAGGGGAAGGAAAGGGCATCGAAACCTCCTTTGCCTCCTCCTACAAGGGCCATAACCCCTGGGAGGTTCATGCTCGCTCATGTTCTCCACAGCCGTTGTGAAGCTGTGGTTTGCTCCTGTAGGATGGAAGAGCTTCAAAAGGCAGGGTGGAGAGCACTTTCACCCAGAACAGCCCCGGCCTTGTGGCAAGGGCGTGGGTTTTGATTTCCTCAGGCACAGGAGGGTGTAAACCCCAGCTTTCCCACATCTAGGGTAAAAGCCCTGACCACAGAGCTCTTGAATGCGGCAGAGGAGAGCAGCAACAGCTGCCACTGCGCTTCGCAGAGCAGCAGCTCTCTGTGTTTTGGGAATGTTCATCAGTGCTACCCCTTGGGCAAGATGGGTGCAGGTGCAGGAAAGCTGTCTTCGTTGGATCTGTTGGTGCCAGAGTGTGAGTTAACTGGCTGCCATGACATGAGAGGCATTTCTGGACATGCCCACAGCAGAATTTCAGGAGTCTGGAGAATTTTAATGTGAAAAGCTGGTGCCTCCGGAGTTTAGGCGCTTCCAGGGTGTGGCAAAAAATGAGCAGGAATTTAGTAGTCTGCAGTTTTGAATGTAGGTACTTCATCCTGGTAGAAACAAATACCTCCTTTCCTTCTGTTAGGCTGGATACAGCTCCCTGAATTTGCATTGTAACTCCTTGCTGAGTAGGAACAGTTTTTCTCCAATTCAAGGAGTATTATGCCTAGGAAAAGAGTAAAAACTATCAGTAAAGATGACACCACAATGTTCTGACTCTACAAGATTTATGGGGCTGTGGGAAGCTAGTTTGGATGAATCATAAATAATTGCATGTAACTTACTAATGTAGTTGCAGAGTGGGAGTGAGTTTAGTTTTATCCATTAATTCAAAAGACTCTCCTTGTGTGCATTTGGGAAAAGTAATTTAGCAAATTCAAGCATGAGTCAAGGTAACTTAAATTACAAAAAGGTCTTCCTAAATGGTTAAAAATTAAATGAAAAAAGAGGAAGAAATAAAACTAGCTGTCACAATTTAAGAACACTTTTTTACATGAAAGGTTCCAAAAAACATAGCTCTTAATATATTACTGCAGAGCAATTCTTTCTATTTTATAAAGATACCATGTGTCATTTTAACACCGATAATAAATTATGCATTTAGCAATACATGCAGCACATTAATTGATAAGTGCTTTGGGTACAGGGCTAGAGTCAACCATCTTTGATATTAAAATCACATCTCCCAGACTCAGTGCTTTGAGAGGCACATTTGACCTAATGCCCAAAACTCCATACAGCCAAGTGGAAAAAAAATTACCACTGACAAATGACTTGTCAACTACTAGTGTTTCAAAGGTTTGATATTTTGCACTGGAGGCTGATTTTATCTCATTGACCTTAGCTTATGCTGGTATTCCTCTGTGACATCAAAGAATTTCTTTTGGTTGTAAATAGTAAAAATATCAGTCCCTAACTAGAAAAGTTCCTGAAGGTGAGAAAAGCCCCATCCTTTTTTGTGTAAAAGCTCAAAACTATTGCAAGGAGAAAGAGAAATCTCTGAACAATGGAGACGGATAGGAGGGTTGCACTTAAAACGAGAGTCTGAGAGTTGTGCTGAAGGAAGCTCAGCCTTGTTTCCCAGAATTGGCTCTTCAAAACTTGCCCTGAGAAGATCATATTCCCACTGCTACAGCCTCTCCTCCTACTGTTGCCTGCTCAGATCTAGGCTGAGAGGTCCCCTGAGCCTGATGTCGCTGATATGTCAGTATTGACACTATGGGGTGTCCCAGGTTTGGCAGAACAGCAACAGACTTTAAGGCAATGCTGTTATGCCAAAGGTTTTTAAAAGTTAAATGGGAAAGACACAAAAGGAAATCAAAAAGGCAAGGAACTGGAAAATAAAACCTGGATCAGTCAGTGGCAGAGCCAGGACTATAATATAAATATCCTGCTGCCTACTCAAAGATTGATTTTTTGGATATCTCTGCCTGTCATTCCACATCTGCTTTTTCCAACAGAAGGATGTATATAGCATGTGATTTGCCCTATAAATATGGCTCTATTTCCCCCCTTTCATGTTTCCCTGTCCAGAAACAAACTTACAATTAGAACTGGCTGGGAACTTTTAACAATGTCTTTTTCCACAAAAAAAAAAAAAAAAAAGTTTATTGTCAAATTAAAATGAATCCACACTATAATATATTATTTACCTAGAAAGTAAGGCACCTGGCATCAAGCCTATAGCCTATATGAGCAAGAACAAGGATTTGAATCCATTTTCTTGAATGCCCAATGAAAGCATATTCTATTGAGTGTTTCTATTTGCCTTTATTAAAAAGAGAGTATAATCTGATGTATAAACCTAAGAGACTTTTTGTCCAGTGCTATGTCTTTTTTAACACCTGTGCTTTTCCAGTAAAATCTACAAGTGGATACTTTCTCAAACACATGGATTTTAGAAATTCTACCATATAATTGCCCTGAATAATTCTTGCCCTGCAGATTACTTGCAGTTAGTGTGTCGTGACTGTCATGCATTCAAAACAAGAAGTTTGAGTTGTTTAAATTATGTAAGGTGGGAGAAATAGGTCATACAGAGCAGTTCCATTCTGACTGGCTGGGGTCTACACTTAGATCCAGGTTTCTGTTTCGGAACTCATATTCTGCACACTGTTAACGACTACTAGTCTGTGCTTTAACTTTGCTGTTTGGAAATGTCTGACAGTAAAATAATTTGCTTGAACAAAGGAGGGTATAAGCAGAGACATATTTTCTAAACATTTGCCTGATTATTTTTGCAAATAGTTTTTGCAATGATTTCCCAGACTGTTTAATATCCAGATCAAGCACCTTGAACTTTAGAATGGGAATTCAGTGTGAGAAGATATTAAGGAAGCAAATGCAGATGTAGAAGTAGATTTGAAGCAATTAGATGGAAGCCAGTTTATCCAGATCCTCTATCTGCCTGGTGGGTATCACAAGGAATTTGGTATTCTGCTTTTCCACCCCTCACCCCCAGCTGCATGTCATGCTATGTAGACTTTAGGTATGCTGCATGGCTGAGACAATGTAAAGAAAACCTAAATCTGCTCTAGTGTCTCTTTGGGACCAGACAGTGGCTCTTTGATACCTTGCCTCAGGAGGTATTTATGCCACTACAAAAGGGCAGACATGATCAGACTCCACTCCCATTCCTGCCAGTCCTGGACTGGGGAATCTGCTTCAAAAGCACCACAGTGCTTGAGCGGGAGCCACCTGGCACCCTGAAAGAGGATAGCTGGATTTGCACTAAGTGCCTTTGTTGAGCAGACTGGCTGCTACAGTGTTATTTATACCAAATTCCCCTTTGGATGGTGCAGTCCTCCATTCTCTCTAGTTTTCCTTCCCTCACAAAAGCATTGGGAAAGTGATATTCCCAACAGGCTGAAGATAACTATATGTGATAAATCTGTACAGAAGCTATGTAAACATATGTAGTGCAGCCTTAGCTCTCAGGCAACATATTTTCTGCTCAGCAAGGCTTATCCACTCAGGTTCAGCCTGGCTTCTACTTGTACTCACACAATTTCTTACCAGCCTATAATGGGCCAAGTTCTTGTATACTTGCAGTGGAGGCAGAGGAAACTCATTTCTGCCTGTAGATTGTTGATGTTAAAATACTTTCAGTGCATAATTAGATTATTTTGTCCTTTTTTTTTTTTTTTTGAAGAGCCAGACTTGAAAGCAATTGAAATGCACATCTGAATCTTCATCTATCAGAAGCCGGAGAAGACTTTACCCAACAGCCACACTAGTGCTGCTGATGAGATGTCTTCTATGGATAAAGACTATAGCAAGAATTTGCATATCCAATCATGTAATTGTTTAGGTTGGAAAAGACCCCTGAGGTCTCTGAGTGCACCCATTAACCTAACACTGACAAGCCCCCCACTAAAGTGTGTCCCCATTAGGCTGTAAGAGTGGCATTGTACACCTGAATTCTTTTCCTTCACTTTCTAATGCAGGAAGCAAAAGTCCTAAGAGAGCACTACTGTAACATTTCCCAGAAGTTGTGTCTGTATTTTGATGAGGTTAATCTCTTTGCTGTAACAGGGTTGACAATGCATTAAAAAGCAAATGCAAAATCCTTGCCTTCTCCAACACGCCGGAAAATACTGTTGCTAATCATCCTGAAACAAGCTTGGACTGGCTGAGACACACAAATAAAACATAATTTTAAAAGCAAGTATTTCTTGAATTTGCCAGTACCCTTAATTTCTACTTTACATTGAAGGTGCCAGGGGCTCTTTCCTGGACTGATCTTTCTCCTGATCGAGGAAACAGTAGACATTCAAGTAAGCCTAGTCACGGAGGCTTTTTGTCAGAACTAGTTCTTGCTTATAAAGAGCATTTTGCAGAGTTTACATAAATTCTAATTTATTAAGGTGTCAGATTCTACATTAATGACATTTATGCAGGCTAACAGGAAAATGTTAGGTTTAGTATTTCAGTACTTTTTTCATTACATGCCTGCTGTGAGCAGAAAAATTTCTCTGGAATTTTGTGACAGCAACAAAACTGTATTTTTTTTTAAGTTCAGGGTCACCAAATGCATGTCAGTCTAGTTAGCCATATTCAGCAAATGTAGATTTAGATGATTTAGCAAAATATTGAAAGGAAATAAATGTTACTTTTACTTCTGTCATGAAACAATAAGTTATATTGGGACCAAAAGCTTAGTCTATGTAAAATATATAGATAGATTAATTTCTGGTTTTGCTTAATACTTCCCCTAAACTTATAAACACTTATAAAACACAGGTTATTAAACACCAAATATACTATTTTCCAAAGACCTCTATGAAGTAGCCATGGGTAATGACTGTACACTCAGAGATGTGTATGTTTCAGAAATTTAATTAATTTGCCAATTTCTTTGATTTGCTAAGCATTTACAAAGGAAAAAAAATCTCTTCTAAAATTATACCCTATGTTTTTCCTCACAGCAATCCAAATTTGTTGGGCGGTCAACTAGTCATCATATTCATATGACTGGTTTTGTGGAACAGTCTTTAAAACCACACAAAATAGCAATCCATACATGAATTTGAAGCTTTGTAGCTTCATATTATTTTTAATAACACATCTGTGCTCTAAAAGTAAGTGTGAAACTCTTGGGATCCCAAGTACCATAAAGCAGTAGTGCTCAGAGAGGGTCATGGTCTCTTTAAAAAACAAAGAATTATTTTCCTGGGGGGTAGATTACTAGAATGTTGGGCATCCTCACAACTGGATTCTCTAGGAGGAGGAAAAATCTATGAGCTAACTCGAATGATGAAGGAACTCTGTAGATAGTCACAGATTCTTCGGGTTATCCTTGGGCTGTAGTACTACTAGAAATCCTACTAATAAGCTTTGTCCTATCTCCTTGTGGCTGGTCTGCACCTCCCACTGCTGCCTTTCCCTGGTCAGAGGAGTGAGAAGGCAGAAGTACCAGTAAGACAAGTATGGCAAACAGAAAGGTTTCTTTTGCAGAAGCGATCATTTGTGGAAGGCAACATGTTCACCTTCTAAGCAGAGAAGTAAATACATAAGGTGAATGGTCCCTGTCTCACTAGCCCTTTGCACTCATCAGAAAGTTGTTAAATTTACTGCAAAAAGGGAAAAGAACATGAGACATGCTTTTAGTGAAATGTCAGTCTTGGGTGCAGTTTTAATCAAGGCACTAAGGAGCACAAAGGAACGGAATGTCTTAGATTGCCTGTGCTAGGATCCAATGTAAAAAACAAGAGAAATGAGAACTGCTCATTTTATGGGCTTAATTTGACTTAGACAGTATTAATAAATTTGTAAAGATGTTCATGACTTTAACCTGAAGTTATAGAACTTAATACAGAAAGGGACCAGCTGAGTAAATGAAAAGTGGTACTTTACCAGAATTAAGCTATTTGTGTCTCGAGCAGCAGCAATTTGGAAATAAATTATTGATGATATTAATCCTTACCAATTAATGTTCTAGTGAAGAATACTCCAAGTCTGCTGCTGAAAACCACACCGAACTAGTAAGCAGGATGATCATCTCCCTAAGCACTCCCACACTATGCAAGGGGAATTGTCAGACTGAAGCATCTGTGAAATTCCACAAGGTCTTAGAAGCAAATTTCCCATCCCAAAAATTACCAAATCCAATCACAGAAATGCTCTTTTAGGCTTCACTCAACAGGTGCAGTGTACTACTAGAATGATCAGTAATCATGTACTCATATATATTATCTGAGGCATTATATTAAGCAAGCCTTCCTTTCCCATCGTGATTCAATATCAGCAAATACAACAGAAAAATCTAATTTAATTCAGTGAGCTTTAATGATACTTTATGTACTTATACTCTCCATTTCTGGCTAATATATTACTACTCATCACATATAGGCCTCTCTGGCAGTTTGCTTTACTTACACGAGTAGTTCAATATGAGTCCTTTATTCCAAGGAATTTTGGGAGTCACTAATAGCTGGACAAGGGATACTGATTACTGATTTCCTGGTTCTGTTTTCAGCTTAGAACTGACTACTATGTTTATACGATACAAAAGTCAACCACAGGATGCCTAATTCATACTTACAGCACTGCATGTTCCTATTATTTTGTGTAATAATATATCATTTACTTTATAAAGACTTTTCTCATTCTATTTTATCAGTGGTTCACAGACAAATTTAGAAACAAGTTGAACATCAGGACTTGTAATTTTTCTAAACCTCTGCTTAGAATCTTTTTCCTGTCCGTGTTAATTATAAATTGCATTCATCACACTGAAGATGGTTTATTTGCTTCTTCTGTTTATCTGTTTTGCTTATCTGTAATGCCACAGTGGGAATGGCATGTACAATGGCAAGAAAATGACCTATGTCAAACAAATAGATGGTTTGCACACAGATAAAAAAAGCAAAACCAAAATATTTGCAACATAAATCAGATTTTTTTCTTTCCATCTCTTGCCATAATTCAATATGAATTAAAGATCTAAGCTGCTACCAGAAATAATTCTGCATCTATTCCTCCAAAATGAAATGTGATATTTAATAACTTTCCTTGCTGTTTCTTGTCTAAGATCTGAACTGAATTTTTATTTCCCCATAAAAAGGGAAACTGTATTTTAGTGTCCTAAAACCTTAACTCAGCTTAGTCTGATTGTATTTTTTTACATTAAATTTCTTAAATTTACATTAAATTTCTCACTCTTCCTGTTGTACTTGTCATTAATACATGATATTTCTGTTCATGAAAAAAAAGGAAAGAACACAGTGCAGAGGAAAGAGGCAGCAGAGGGAAATGCACTAAGTATGAAGGAAAAAATAAAACAGTCTGCAAAAGGCAGGGATGAGCTGTCCTAATACAGGGCCCCATATTAGCACTTCAGTTCTGTCACAGAACTGCAATATCATACTAAAAAAACCACCTTAAATATAATGATGGCAATTTTTTCAGTGGTACTGGCAGGTATTTACTTTCAGGTTTTGTTCAACCAAGTCACCAGTTTAAGGGACCAAGAGGGAGCTGTAAATAGCACTTGAGTTCCCAGAGTGTAATTAAGTTCCAGGAGAGAGGTTCAAACAAGCTGTCCCTGATCCATCTGTGTCAATGTAGAGTAAAGCTCTGGATCTCCTTATCACAGCTTGTTTCAAATGCTGAAAGTTCACATGCATGATTTAAAAAGGCAACTAGACAAATTCATATAGGAAAAATCTATTGGGAGTTATTGTATTTAATACAACCTGTGCAAAAATTCAATGAGGCACAAATGATTGAATGATGGATGAATATCCTTCAGTGGCATCACTTACCAACTTCCCTAGGCATCCCCTTATTTGACTTTTTTTCATAATAGGACTCTGAGCTGAGGTGTGACCCACTCAGACCAGTCTCATGTTCTTATGCATCAAAATATCTGAGATGGCACATGCATGTTTCTGATAAAAGATCCCCAACACAAGTAGCTCACTGAAAGTGAATGTGTTCAGTAGATAGGCTGCCCAACTGAGATGGTTAAATGACTATTTCCCACTTAGCTCCATCTGAGAATTATTAATAATGCATTCTTAATTTTCATTATCCAGCTCTTCTGGATGGATTTGAGTTCACTCCCTGTAGGCACCTTCCCTGAAGAAACTGATTGATACCTACCTCTTGAACAATGGCCTAATGGCTAGAGTACATCCAGGGACTGGGACACCTGAATTTTGGGCAAGCCCCACAAGGTTAGACAACATAGTTACCACCCTCACAAAGAGCATGCTAGTCTAGAGTAGGAGGTTTCTGTTGTGCTGGGTATTTTTTTGTCTGAGTTGTAAGCTGGGATCCCAGGAGTGCAGATTCAGGCAGGGAGGGAAACCTGGCAGCAGTGAGGCTCTCTTGAGAGGAAGGGAGAGTACCCTGGCAAAATTCAGGGGAGTGATTTTCCCCCAGCCCATTGCTGCCATGCGCTTCATCGACAAGCAAGAGAGTAAAAGTAATGAGGAGTCTAGACAGCAAACTCTTGTATCTCTGTGGGCTTGAAGATATATGGAAATTCTCTTAATGTCTTCTACATACGTCTCTACTTTTAAGTCAAGGAAAAGCACAAATGG
>VZTN01022700.1:23686-51707 GCA_013400515.1 Erpornis zantholeuca | reverse complement strand
TCTATACTGTAAAATCAGAAAATGAGACATTAGTGTAGAAATGTCAGGGTGAGTGCAAGACTATAAAAGCATAGAACCTGTGTGAAAAACTATATACTGTGTTTTGGGCTTCAACTCTATGAATTTCAATGAAGTTTGGTTATTTAACACTAAAATAGAGTTGTCCGCAGCTTTGTGGTTAGCTTCATATTTAGATTTCAACAAACACTGAAAGCCTGAGCAGACACCTATGTGCTCCATTTGTTGGCACAGATATTTTCTCTCCAGATCAGTGAAGGTATACAGAGGTATACAGCTTTTTTAGAAATATTTGGAAAGTCAGCCCATGGTCCCTTCCAAGGTAATGCGAGAGAGGCTTATGTTGATTTTAGGNGCACTACTGAAGAGCTGTGGTTTTAGAGGCTTATGCACAGCCAATGTTGAGGACATGCACACACGTCAAGAAGGCAAATTAGACAGATTGCCCTTCCTTTCACTCCATTTCAAAGCCCTTAGTGGGTTCTCTCAGGGTTGAGAGAAATTTGGCTGTTACTGTTTCAGCCTCCACAAATGCCTGATGTCATTTGCTCACAGAACCTGGCAAAAAAACTCTGTCTGATCTCTCACAGTTGTGCTCTCTCGCTCTCTCTCTCTCTCTCTCTTGCACTCATTCTCTGTCTCTAAGGAAGCTTCATCTAAATGGCTATTTTGTTCTTTGTATTCCATCTCCTTTTCTATCCCTCCCAGGAGTGCTGCGACATGACTGACCAGAAGCACCACACCACAGACTAAGGATAGTTTCTAAGAACAGCTGTGCAGGAGTTACGTGGTGATGTGGCACTTGGCTGAGAAGTCAGCCTTCTGAAAGCCAGCTCTGAACACCACTAAAATCAGCAAGGGTCTTCCTGTCAGTCTAGGGCAGCTTGGATCAGACCCATGTGCACATCTGGATGCAGTTTGTTCAAAAGTGCTTGCACTGTCCCACCTTTTATCTGGTATCACTTTTTACAGCGGTAAAGGAAAGCCTCAGCCTTACATCTGATGCTCTGCTGTTTCATGATCCTTTTCCAGTAATGAGATTAATATGTGGCTTTCTCATCTGTTTAATTTATTGTTGCAGTAGAGTTAGATTTTTTTTCCTCTGCTGTCAGTATATTAACCTCAAAGAATGTGCAACCACTTATTTCAAATGCACAAGTTGCTTTTGGAGAGTTTGGTGAGGGGCTTTTTGTTTTGTGTTTTGTGTGGGTTTTCTAAAGTAGAAATCTACATTTTTGCCTGGGCTAAAAGCAGTATTAGCTATCTAATACTAGCTAACTAGCTAACTATCTCGCAGTATTTCCATTTAATCAGAATAAAGTATATCTGGGCAAAGTGAACTCCTTGGCACACCTGATGCAGAGAATTTTAGTAGAAAAAATATATCTTAAAACATTTCTGTAAGTCATAGCAGGAGTTAGTCCGTACTTGGTAAAGTCTGATGCTTTATTTCTTGCACCTATCACATGGAAAACAATGCAATTATTTTAGAAAGTTCAATTTAAAGAATTGAATTGTTTCTGTGAGATTTTATTCTCACTAGTGCACAGTTATAGATGACAAAAGGAGCAGAAGTACAATGTATTTGCACTTCATGACTGGAAATTCCTCAGATTTCAAAGCTGGAAACTTTTAGAAGTGGCTACTCAAATGTGTGATGGAAGAGATAATATCCTCTCTGTTTACCTTAAAAATGTGGCCCATGAGTAATGTCAAAACACTTTTATTTTACTGAAATATGACTCAATTCTGTAATTCTAGCTTTACTTAGGGAAGAATTGTTTTGTTAAAGAATTCACACAAGCCTATTTTCAGCACTTACAGAAATGGGTGGGGAATACAGCTTAAAATAAGGTACAATATCATCCTTATATAGAAGATTTTAGCAACACCCAGAGTAGAATCAAGTGATATTTTTGTATTTAAAATGCAATACTGACATGTTTTCAAGGCAGATGTTACATATAATTTTGTATTTTCCTTTGATGTTAGTACACACTGGTAAAGAATTTTCAGAGTGCATAGGCTTGGCACACAGAGAAGAAAGATTTAGAATATGATTGCTTCAAGTTGGAAAAATTTCAAATCATGAGATTTTTCTATATTTGCAAGTGGCTATTGGCAGGAATTCTTCACAAAACTATTGGAGTGCACACTTAACCTGCTTGTACCTGTAAGAAAACCAGCTTATTCTTGTAATATGTTAGCCATCCATCCTAAAGAGTTGTGAAATATAATTGTCTCCAACATTTCCATATAATTCTTTTCTCCTGGACTTTTGAAAGCATTTTTCCGCGTACCGAAAATTGCCAATTATTTTTTTAAAGCAGTACAGAGGAAGGGCTTTTGTATTTTGCACTATGATTTCAAAGTTTTTGTTCCTCGTAAACCAAAACAGCCCTTTTCAACTTTTGCACCATGAATGAAGAGAAATTCTAAAAAAAGTACCCTATCTTTTGAAACATCCAATACATGCTATTTTTGGACATGAGACAGTTTCAAACATTAATATTTTTTACTGTAATAAGGTTTTTTTTAAATTACAGCATTACAAAATTAATATTAAAAGAAATTTTGAAAAGAAAATTCCTATTTATCACCTCTTCAGTCTTATTTATTACAATGTATATTTTTCAGTTATTTTCTTAGATTTTCCTTTCAGGCAAAATTTTTGCTCTCCTTTACACAGTGTCTGGTTAAATTTTGAATGGGAGAAATAAATAAATCTTTTAAAAGCTGATATAAAGCTTATTTGGCAGGACACTTCTATTCAATAAAATGATAAGGAAGTTGCGGGAAGGTCAGGAAACACTGAGAACAGAACCTGAAGATAAAGGCTGAAAAACCGGAGAGGGGTGAAGATTTAAAACGTGTAAGTGCTGGGTGTGAAAAGGAGATGGTAATATAACTAGTAGGCAGGTGAGTGAATTGAAAAATATGTTAAATAATTTAATTTTTTTTAAACCCTGCTATCAATTATTTGTTCACATCCTGCCTATTTGTGTGAACTGAAGAGAAAAATTAGATTAAGAGAAAATGACGACGGTGGAAGAGGTTACAGTGGGTAGACCAGAGAAGCAGTTGGTGACTGAAGTTATGCTGAGATAATATATTAACACCACAAATAATTACCATATGTTTTAGCATCTTTTACTTTTCTCCCAAATGCCTACCAGAACATCCTTCCTTTTTTGTTTCTCTTTCATAAAACAGTTTCTTCTCTGGTATTTATTGCCCTGCTTGCTAACTGTCCTTCTCTGACCAAAGTTCATGGGTTTTCCTATCTGACCAGCATGGAAGAAGCACCTTCACATGAACATGGAGTCAGCTGTGTGAGCCACCTCACCCTGAGGAGCTGACACACATCCCGTGAAGAATCACGTGTGTGTCCTTTTCATGGATCTGACAAGACATACTGCAGCACAGAGCTCATCATAGCTTGGCATGAGCAGTGGTCTCTTGTTTCAGCATCAAGCTCATTCTCTGATTTTATCCTTCTTGCTTCCAAATATTAGACTGTGTCAGAAGAAGTTGCATACACTTATGCTTTTATCACTTTTTCATTAATAGGAGGAGAGGTAGTCCAGGCTGAATGTGGTTGAAGAGCCATGCAGTCAAGAATATTTCACTTTCATGTGACAGTGTGTTCAGTGTCCCTTGACACTCCCCTTAAGCATCCTTCACAACTTTCAACCCACATATCTATAAAGTTATTGCTCCAGAGACTGGTAGTCCAGAGAGTGGAGAGCTGGGAGCTCCATCCCTGAAAATGCAGTGGGAGGTGTCCAGCAACTAATGAAAACAATGGTGGGAGGAGGACTGCTCTTAGGGACTAATATCTGTAGGGGGATAATCACAGGCTCCACACACCGCTGAAGCCAACTGCGAAGGTTTCCGTGCTTTCAGTGGGGGAGTGGATGGTGTCCTATGGGCAAGAATAGTATGAGGATGCTTAGCACAAACCAGCCAAAACAAGTTGGTGTAGGTGAGCTCTTTGTATGGGCAGAGTTTTATGGGCTGCTTGAGTCAGCTGTTTTGGACAATTACACTTAAAGGCAGCAACAGGCACTGAGTCACGTTCCGTTCGTACATCTGAGTTCATTGCAGAGCAAGTTGCTTTAGGCCCTCTCTGTGCATTGTCAGCCTATTTTGCAGCCTACTCCAAGGACAGAGGGATTGGTGTTTGCCAAGATTGCAGTTAATGTGCTAAATATATTAAGGAGTCATAGCTTATTAGCAAGGAAATTTGGGATCATAAACAGAAGAGCTGGTGTTCAGCAAGCCAGCAAATTTAGCAGCTCGATATTAATATTATAAGTATTATCAATAATAAACACGTAACAACTTTTACTTTAGATGCTTTACCAGTCCAGGTTTCGAACTAAAATAATCCCTGACACTTTAAAATAACTTTATTAAAATTGCCTTGCAAGTCTGATATGGAAGAAAAGATACATAAACTGTATTTGGTTGATATGGAAGACGTAACCAACTGGCACTCTTCAGTTGGGTATGGTTTGGCTAACTTAACATTCAGTCTTCAAAATTCAGGGCTAATTTTCCCAAACTGCAACTTGCAGCTGCAGAACATCCTCACAGCTGCCAGAACATGCCACTGCTTTCATGTCCCTGTATTCTTTATACATATAATTTTCAAATTATGGACCTTACTAATCCACAAATACTGCTTCAGACAAAGCAGATAGGTGCAGTAAGAAATGCAACAGTGATTGCTCACAAACAAAGCAAAGGGATTTTTGAAACCTCCGCATAATTAGGAAACAGAGTAAAGCAAAATGGCATGCTGTGGTGCATCTCTCCCACCCCTGCAGAGCAAAGTTTCAGCATGGGGATGGTCCATGCTGGGGGAAGAGCTGTTTGGAAAAGCCCTTTTGTCTCTACGACCGGGAAGGAAGCGCTCCTTCCGGAATCTCGTCCAGGTGTAGAAGCAGGGTGAAGAAAAAACAGGGGAAGGCAGCTGCTCACACTTCAGCAGCTGAGGTGAGAAACCTGTGACATGAGGTAAAAATAAGGGCTCTCCTGGGAGGAGAGAGTCAATTGTCCAGACAGGACACTCTTGCATCTTTGCCAGAATATTTATTCCATGAAGCAAAGAAGGAGATGGTGTAACACAGGAGACTCAGACAGAAAAATCTTAGTGAAATAGATCACTCAGCACATTTTACAGGTATTAATTGTGACAGGAGAGCACTTTTACTCAAGGCTGTAAGTACTGAGGATGCTCAGGGGTGCCTGTGTGTGACAGGAGCACCCAGTAGAGCTAGGTTCCCCTTTGCTGCTCTGTAAATACACACCTGTTAATAACTACTTTGACATCAAAAGTCCTCACAGGAGTATAGCTGTAAGCCTGCTAAGGCCATTTTAGTGCTTTTGTTAGGATAATACTACTAGTATAAAATTGGTAAAAGCCCCTTTTTTCAGAAAATACTTTCCTGTAACATAGTATCTCTTACCACACCCTACAATAACCTGGATTGTCATGAGTCCAAATAGAAACTTCCTCAATTCCTACATGGTTTCCAGACTGGTTTTATGAATTGTTGGTGTTGTTTGGGTACCTTTTGGCCTTTCAAAATATTTACAATTCAGTGGGAAGTCTGCTGCATATACACCTATGGAAATATACATGTGGGAGCCCAGCTGCCAAAGGAAATGGAGTTGCAGGAGGCTGCACCTTAGCTCAGGGTAAGGGCACTGGTGAGCACGCAGTGTCCTGGGGCTGGCAGAGTAGGTAACTCAAGTACATCTGCATGTGATGCAATCACAGCTGTGCCTGCAGTGTAGACATGCCTTTGTAGTGACTGCTTCCTACTCTTAATGCTAAAAAGCCAAAGAGTGGCGTCTACAAGTCTGCCTGTGGGAAGGAGAGAGAGAGAGGGACTCATTAAGTGTTATTATCTTGTGAATAGACTTGGTCAGACAAAACAATGGGATAGCTGAAGCTTAGGGGAAAGCTCCTCTGTGACACATTGGGGTCTACATCCTTAGCATTTCTTCGGTGACAAAGCCAAAGAAAAAAGTTCTGTTACAGCCCTTTGAAAAGAGAAAGGACAAAGAGGTGAATGTAAGGACACACATGGGGATGTGAAAGATGGACAAAAGGTAGGAAGGGGAAAGGCTGCTCTTCCAGCAGTGAAATGCTTCAATCAAATTATTTGTGACTGAAGAAGCAGAGAAAGAATAAGGTATTCGGACATCTACAAGAAGGAAAGAAAGGAAGCAATGTGGAAGATGAAGGATATCCTCCAGCTTTTTTTAAAAAACTAAGAAACTCAAGACAGGAAAATATGTGTAATTCCACTTGGACTGATGCATTTCCCATACCAATGAAAACAGAGGAATTCTTGGAATTTCCCTAAGTGTAATATGCAAATATTCCATGGATTTACAGGGTGAATGTAAAACGTGGCATGACAAAAAGACTTTTGCTGTGGAATAAGATGCTGTGGAGAGTCAGGATATGGGTGGTACTGGGTAACCTCTGATTTAATTTGCATGATGAGTAAGAGAGGGAAAACTGTCTGATAAAGGCCTCAAAGATAACATTTGCTGCTTAGATCATCACACTGATTCCAGTGGAGATCTGGGATACAAAATAAATTTAGTCAGAGTACAGTCATAGAAGCTTGGTGAAAGAACCATAAAAATTTGAATAATAGTACTAGTCAAGCCTACTTACAAACAGTGTTCACAAAAAATTTCAAAATAAAACAACAGAATTACAAAGCATAGGAAACAGATACGTGCCTTACCCACTATTAGAATTCAGTCTGTATTTGTTGGTTTTGACACACTAACTATTTCTGAAGGAGGGAAAATAAAACACTAAAATGCACTGCCTAATTTCACAGGAGAAAGCATATTAAGAAGACAAAGTCCACTCTCTGTGTATTAGTTTATCACACTCAGGCTGTCTTTCACTTATATCACTACCTCTGACAGCTGAGAGGTGGAGGCTATCTGGAGACAAAATCTTCCCTGCTGTCATCTTCCTCCTCAGATCTTCTGCCTCTCAAGGTATCTATCCACAAGTGCTGCTGAAGGACATTGCACCAGCACAGGCTAAAAAAAAAGGCTTTGTAATGAAACAACATGAGACTGTTTGGGAAAAAGCATATGAAAGAGGAAGAAAGAAGGAAAAAAGAAATCATGCTGGAAAAAGAGACAGCTGAGGACACGGCCCTGCAGATGGATTTGAGGGCAAAGGTCTCATCATGCTGCCAGCCCCCACACTCTGCACAGCCTTTGAAGAGCAGGACTCTGTGACTTCAGTTCAGCTGCAGTGGACAGAGACACCCTGCTCACTGCCTTGCTAGTGAGGATAATGTGTGCAGAGCACTACAGAAGAGCAAGGAAGGTGGGAACACCTCAAGCGTTTGGGCTGGTTTGCAGCAAGGCTGCAGTGCCCTGATTCAATAGGTGATTTTACTGCATGATGAAGTGAAGTAACTTTGGCTCTTCTACTTTGACAATAGAGCAAGGCCTCCTAAAATAGCAATAGTTTGAGGCACTTAAAACAAACATGCCATATGTCAAAATCGTATTTGCTTCACAGAGATGATTGATGAGTGTGCTATTTTGTGCTAAATATGACAACTTTCTGGAACATTCCTTGTTGATGACCTTGAACTTTGGTCCTTGCAAGGCCAGCTGAGGCTGCAGAAGTATAATGAGCTTGTTCTTAGCGGTGGCATTGACATTATTACTTCTGGAAAACTCTCTGATTCTAGATAAATATTTGCTTTTTAAAAATGTGGGAAAAGGCCTTGAATGTGCTTAGAACACTTTGCAAAATCAGCTGTCTGAAAACTAACTGTTATATCAATTAATATTTGTTTACATACAGGAAATCTTTAGCTGTGTCCGAGCCAACTGGTTGTACATTTTGAAGGATAGGAAAAGTCACTTGAATGCTTGTGGCTGCATCAAAGACCCTTTACTAGTAGCCCGAAATTGTCATACAATCTTTGAAAGAAAAGCTTTTCCCTGCCTGCTCTATCTTGTCTGAGGCAGCTGACATCAGCAGCAAAACCCGGAGGACCTTTCTGTTAAATATATTTTTGTTGATCAAAGGAAAGTGTTTTTGATGAAGAGAGAAAAGAAAAAAATATTTCTAACCCCTTTTGGCACCTCTTTTTTTTTTTTCCTGCTCTAGAATGCTCTGCAGCATGGCACATTGCAAAAGCAGAAAAGCAACACCAGTTTTTGGTTATTCCCAGAAGAAGAAGCAGGAGAAAGTCCATGAGACAGAATGGATGCAGTCATTCAATGCATATTGCTGGCTCTGGTTCCTGTTTGTTTAATATACCCTCATGTAACTAATTTATTATCTGTCATTTCCTCACAAGCCTTCAAAGGCTTAAAACCTTTGAGTGGGCTGAAGCATTACCAGCATGTCTTGCTGGTACCAAGATCACAAAGCCTCTTGGATCCATAACTCTGAGGATCCAAGCTCTTAGGTCTTTATCATGGGTTGCAATATAATTAGAATGATGCAGTGAGTTCAGTGTCAATGGAAAATTAATGAGATGGGTGTTGCTTGTAATACCCCTACTGGTTATCTTAATTTTCTTGGTATTAAGGTAAATAAAATTTTAAAAAATTAAAAATTTTCAGAACAGATGGAGAGTTCACACATCTCACAAGGTCAGCTTCTGTAGCTGACAATAATGGCATGTACTATAGTAATTTACATTATTGTGCTATTCATAATGGATTAAATTATCAATTTCTGTTATACCAAGATTGTTACATCTAGTTTACCTAATAATATCTGTTCATAGCACTGAAAAATGACCGACATGATTTAGAATCTTTGATTAAGTAGAATTCTCCTTGCTTTTAGTGAAAAAATGAAACCAAAATAGAATCACAGGAAGCAATACTCCAGTAAAACCAGTTTTCATTCAGAAAAATCTCTTCAAACATTGAATGGATGTAATTTTTTTAATCTGTTATCTTGAAATGTACACAGTTTTCTCATTCTTTCTAATGGAGCATATGGTTAAATCCAGCTCTTGGGTACTTTAAAGAAGTCAATTTTCTGGGAAAGTATTTCAAAATAAGTTGATTTTCTGGGATGGTATTTTGTATAACCAAGGAATTAGGAAAAAAACCCAACTCTTTCAGAGCTTTACTTCTAAATCCAAATGGATCACAGAGAGAAAATCTGCTTTCACCACAAGTAAAAAAATATTCAATGGTAAATTTTCAGCCTGGACAAAGTAACGTTCCAAACATAGAACTGGACAGAAATGTGACAGAAACAGAACCATTCCAACAACTGAGTGATTGGCCAGGTACCACCTGCATGGTCTGTATCCCTCCAAATTTATGTTACACCTGGGTGCTTGAAAACTGACCATGCCAACAGGAGAGGTTCAGCAGCATCTACTCTGGCTGTGTTCCTACATTTCTTTATAGCCTCTCTGGATCGTATTTTTTCTTCCTAGAATGGAAATGATGGAGTAGCATGTGTTGCAGTGATTTAGTTTGCATGGAGCCTGGCCTTACTCCCATGTGCCACAGCTAAAGGGATCAGAGAACCTTTCTGCCCATTGTTGGCCAACAGAAGTTGTTAGTGATTTGCTCAAAGTAAGCTTTGTGCTCTTATTTGGCTGTGTCTAGACAGCCAAATACTTTCCTGCTATCCAAGGAATGTGCAGCTAATGTCAGTGATGTATTCACAGGAAGCATTGGTTCTGGAGCATAGGCTCAACACAATCAGTGCAAAGTGTAGAAGCCAAGAGGCAGGGTATTCTTCCTTGAGCAGGCTATTTATTATGGGGCTTACTTAACTTCCACCAAGAGAAAAAAATAAGACTTGCAAAAAGTTACTTAAAATTTCACTAATTAAAAATACAGCTAATATTCAATTTGATAGTCATACGAGAAATTTAGTTAGGAGGCATTTTAGACATATAAACACACATAAAACTGTTGTATAGTCCAAGAATTACAAGCAAAAGAAGAACTACCTCGTGTTCTTCACTAGCAAGTGGAACTGTCTGCAGATAAAGATTTATGATCTGTCATGAGTAACTGTATTAACAGTTGACAGGTGTTTAGAAAAAGCAAAATGACAATCCAAGAGGTCAATATGAAAAAAGAAAAACCAAACCAAACAGCGCTAGCATATTTTGGAAAAGAGAATAATACCCTGGGAAAAGTTTAGTTTCTGTTAGCTCCCAAAGGAGTTATGCCTGCTTACAGAGATCCCCACCATACCGTGATGGGTTATCCTTTGATTGGTTCTGAGGGAGAAAAGTCAGCTATGGCATTGTAAACTACAACCAATCCCATGAAAGATCAGGAAACTATCCCACAAAGAATTGAAGAGATGCAATAATTTGTGCCAGATAATGAACATTGCCTCCATTTATCAGCTGTGCAAGCATAAGCACAGAAGAGACAACTATATTGTCCACAGCCATGCAAGGAGAGTTAAACATGGCAAACTTTCTAGGTGAAGGGTGGAGGCAGCAGACCAGAACATGAGGTACTTGATGTTAGATATAATCCTAACATTGCAGTAGCTTTGTTTTTAACTCAGCAATGTATCTGGCATCTTGTCTCTCCTATACATCAAGTGCAGGAAGACAATATGAACAGTTTCTAACTCAACCTCATAAACTTCCCTGAACAGGCATTGGAGTTACAATAACATCTTTGTTGGCAAACATTTTCAGGCACTGTAAATCTGTCTGACTCTACAGGAGAGATGGCTGATGTGCAGATCTCTAAGTCACTGTTGTTAAAAAACAGAGCCCCTGTTCATCCATCTTGGGCCTTATTTTATAGCACTCCATATAAATGAGAACTTAAAATAGTTCTTTATCCTTCCAAAGTGCACAGTCACTGGAAAGGATAACACAACCAGTTTAGCCTTGGGAACCTGAATCAGCTGAGAAAAGAGCAACTGAAGGACAAATCTGTATTTGCCTTTCCCTATCCAGAGGCAGCCTTTGCAGTCCATACCTATGCCAGTGTGCTTTTCCTCGCTTAACAAATTGAATCTCTTCACACAAATATTCACCAGACCAAGACAAGGAGTTGTAATCTTTATCACTTAGCACGAGGGAAGAGGCACAGTATTGTACAAGAATGTTCCCAAGGAATGTAATAACATGAGCTGGAATGATCTGCCTTCTTATGACATGAGGCTGTGGAGAGAAAAATAGCTGGTTTTGCTATTATTCCTCCCATAAGCATGCAGAAGGACATGAATCTATACTTTGTTATCCATGCTGTAATGTGCATTTATTAGTAATAGCACAAAGATTTTCCTCATGATTTTGACAGCATCTTTGACATGGATGGAGAGGATTTCCACTTTTTGAAGAGGTTTAAGATTTTGAAAGATTTTAAGAAATAAAAGCAAATATGGGTTTTTTTAACAAGTGATCTCACAATCAAGAAAAATAAGAAAAATATTGGAGAGTTAGGGCTATCATTTACTATAAATTCTCTCAGTTCCTCACTCTGCAGTACTATTCTGAACAGGATTTCCAGGTGAGACATGCATGGAAAAAAATCTTCACTTTTTTTTTTTCTTTCCCCCAGCAGCTCCACTGCAGAGCCATATTTAGAAATGCTTGATCGTAAGGTGTTTGGATTTGGCAGGGAATGGCTATGATGCACTTTCCGCAGGGCCTGGGAAAGAGAAGCAGGCTGCAAAGAGAGCTTTCACAAGTTGCTTTGAAAGGCAGTGTATAATTATAGAGGCTGGCAATGAAAGACAGAGCAGCCTTCAGGGATACCCCTTTCCCATTCTGCCACTCACAGGGATTCTTGCCTTTGCAGTCAAGTTCTGTCGTGTCCCGCGTAAGGAGCTTGGTCAGCAGTGAATGAGACAGCTTGCATCATCCTTCTCCTTCAGCTAAACTATTAAGAGAAGGCAGCTCTAAGTTTTCTTTTTTCTTGACAGACCTGTGACTCATGAACACCGCAGAAAGGAGAAACCAATAAAACTCTATTTCTACACTTCAGCTTTTGAGCTTTCCTTTTAGGGATCACGTAAGGTTGAGTGCTCACACCTTTTGTTAATAGTGTTATTATAATTTATTATTATTATTATCATTATTACTAACACTACTACTACAATCTTGTATTTAGGCACCTTACATCCACTCTAAGAACAGGTTTAAATATCCAGCAGATCCATGTGATGATGCCTGCAATCTTTGTACTTTTGAAAGCTCAGCACTAGGGCCACCTGCAGAGTTTTCTGAGAAATGTACACCACCTCCAAAGACTGTTTTCAAAACCAATATTGGCTTCCCACAGACAGGACCTGTTCTGCTGAATGCCAGAACCTCCTTGTACCAGACTCTTGTATCCCTTTGTGCTGTGCAGTATGTCTGCTGTAGTTCTGTTGGCAGAATCGGGAGGGAAGCACTATGGAGCTTTCACAAACCACATTTGTGTGTCAGCAGCACCTCCTCCCTCAAGTTTACACCAAAACCAGTGCCAAGTCTGTGGCTTGAGCCCATCTCTGCACTGGACTCCCAAAGAAACTAAAAAAGAAAATATTTAATTGCCCCCACTTCTCTCTGCTTTATGCTATGTGTGAGTCAGATATTATGTGCCACATTTTCTTCAAAGCAATTAAAAAAAAAAAATAAAAGCATACCATGGGATGGAAGAGACATGAGGAATGAAGAAAAAAATGGGCTAAGAAATGGTGAAAGAGAACACACTGAAGGTTTAAAAGGCTTTCTCATTCAATATTTTTATTGCCACTTTCAAGTTAAACCTGAAACAGTTCAAATGAAATGTATGTCAATATATATGGCCATGTATATGTTATGAGTTCTAATCTCTGTAAAGGCTGTTTCCATTAGTGATGTAACAGACAGCACTCGCTGGAAATACAGAATGCTCCCAAATTCACTTCTCCTGGTTCTTTTTTCTGGAGTGCAGGATGCTGCAAAAGACCCTCCAGAATTTTACTGTGCTGCTCATGCAAATAAATACAGCTGAACAGAAGTGGAGTTTCTGTCACATTTATTCATTTCAGCACCTGTTTACTTTCCAAATTAGAACAAAAGGTCAAAGATCACTGTGCTTGACAGAAATTATAAAACCTTTTGATTTAGAAATACTAAGCTACTAATACTAAATTCATGTCGCTGTTTTTAAACAAGAAGAAGCATTTTGATGTTCTATTAAGTAGATGAAATCATCTAACTCAAATTATTTTGTTTCAGTTTTCAAAAACTTTGGTTTTTTCCTTGAAAATTAAACAATTTCCATAAAAATCCAGACATCTGGAGACTTGTTTTCCTATTCTGAAAAGAATTTCTGAGCAGCTCAACAAAAACCTCATACCATAAGCACTCTGTCAAATGCTTCTCTACGTTGTACTGTACCATGTATATCCTTTGTGTCTGTGAGGAATCCTTACTGAGATTTCTCTTTTTAGAGAAATTATCTCCCTTGTTAATATTAGAAGCTAATTATTACTCTTAGGGAATGTGTTAGGATTCTGCACAGCACAAAGTCCTGCAGTCATGGGCAGTCATGAGTAATTGGGACAGGACTTTCTGATGTCACTATTGCTTTCTGTTGCAGAAGGGATGGGAGAAATGGAAGTTGCTCAGCAAGTTCTCCTTCTGGTAAAGAAGGTGGAACAGAAATTGCAATGCACCAGGTTTTCCTGCAGCTAGTGGGTATAAAGGTACAAGTTTCCCTTCAAATAATATCGAATCACGCAATTTAATTAGAATTACCTAAATACTGAAAAAGGAGACTTGACAGCTAAAAATTTAAAGGACAAATTTGAATGTGATTTATTTTTTTAGGGTCTGTTCCTTGACTGTTGTATCAGCTTTCTTTAGACCAGTGCCAAGTGAGTGAAAAAAAAGCAGTTTCCCATAAAAGATTCCTGAGATCAGATGTAGATAATTTACATCACTTTTATCTCTCCTGCAACACTCCAGGAAATTCTTTAAATAAGAGTGTGGGATTTTAGATACTGTCAGAAACCTAGGCTCTGCTTTACCAGAACACTTAGCTTCAATCAGAAAGATAAGCTACCCAGTCTTGGGTTACATATTATACTATAGTATAATAGTAAGTTTCAGCTTAAAGGTCTTCCTGTGGTGGCACAACCAACAGCAGAGTATTTGTACATTTTCAGAGAGGAGTTGGAGATGCTGCAAAGAAGACTCACACCATGCACATGAGAAAATTCCCCAGGATTTTCCTTTTCTTCACCCCCCCCTCCCCCAAATCCAGCGAGTGACTTGGATGAATAGCTCAATAACCAACTATAATCATACATAATTATATGACAATCATTGCACAGATGTATTAGGTGTTTTTAAGCCTCTAAATGTCCTAGCACTTGTAGACAAAATACATAAAAGAAGGGCAAAACAATGCTATGTCCTTTTAAGACACATCCCAGCTTTCACACCTGCAGTTTGTCACGTCTAGGAGGCATAAATTTGTATATTAGTCAACATGTCTACTGCAAATTATCCCACTACTATGATGTTGAAATAAGTAGTTCAGCATAAAGCAAAGAAGTCCTGACTTTTCTCTTTTATCATCATAGGAGACATGTCTCTAAAAATGCAGTGGAAAAACAATACTTATTTTAAAATAACCATTCAGAATCAAAGCTATGTAAAAAATAGCAGAATTTTTCCTTTGCTTTGGTTCTTCACCTTTTAATGAACTAATGCAACTTAAATATACTCCATCACATGAGTGACAGCTAATACGTAGTTCTCTACTAGTGTATTTGACTTGAAACTGGGATACCTGAAATAATTGCAAATGTTTCACAATTGCTTAATGTATAAACACAGGTAGCACTTTTTAACATGTGAAATCATACAAAAGCCCAAGTCATTCAGATGTATTTTAAACAGTTGCAAGCTTTAATGCTATATCAGTATTCAACAACCTGTCTTAGTAGAAAAACAGCAATTTTATTGGGAAGAATTGTAGAGGTATAAGAATAGCTACATGGTTAGTCTTGATGAAAATAGAACTGATATGGGTGGAGAATTAAAATAAGAGTAGGATAACTAGCAGAGACGTAAAACACCAGGAATCTAAATTTAGGAGGGTTTGAAAGCTCCAAACTTAGTTTTCATTGGCTTTTGTGTGGTGTTTCAAAAAGTTATTTGGATGGTGCTGAGAGCTTATAGCAAGCACAGTCTTTGCACAAAACTATTCTGTAGAAAACCTTAAATTTTTTTCCCTAAAAGTTGTTAACAAAATAAGAATACAGATCTTTATAACTTCGCTTTGGCACGGCTGTCACAACAGTCTAGATTGCAAAAGTGGCATGTGAGTTTACAAGTTGCTATTTAATGCAAAAGGAAAATTCTCCTCATACAATTTTACCCTCTCTTGTTTAATGCCAAGCTGGTCTCTTCTGCAGAACTGTCTGATGATCATTTCTCTTTTTGCAGCTTGTTCCTTAAAACCTAACTGTGGAAAGTTAGTGCTGGAACTTTATGGCATTTTGCGTGAACAAAGGAGGGAGAGTGTTTCTGTCCTCCTCAGTGAAATATGCCCTGATTCCTAAAACATGCAGGAGGGACCTGTGTCTCAAAAGGAGTACAGTGAGAGCAGGTGCATGTAGGAGGAATGGTTTAAGCTGTTTTTTGTCCTGTCATTCCTTGTCTGGGATACCACCCTGCAAGCTGAGGCTGGTCTGATGTCAGCCACGTGGAGGTTGTTCATCTGGTCTGAACAAATCACATAAGCTCCCTCTGGAGACAATGGAGGAAGATGAACATGTCTGGAGAACTGCTCCAGACATTATAGTAACTGACTTACTAATTAGAAGGACCTCTTTCTTGCAGTCCGTAATACAACCCTCGAGGATTCTCTTGAACCCCTGACTAGAGACACTAGAGACCTGTGTTTCAGATGGCTAGAGCTAGGTGAGAGGATTCTTATTTTCCATGAAGAAATGTCTTATGAGTACACCAAAAGATTGTTTAGATTCACACTAGGAAAAAAACAATCAAGGAAAGTCAAAACTGTGCACTAAGTGGAGCTCACAGCTGGGAGTTTTCCCTACCTTTGCAAAGTAAAGGGAGTACCTTTGCAAAGCTTGTTCAGGAAGAGATGGAAGACAAATACAAAAATTGATGTGACAAGCAGCTTTAGAGAGAATAGTATTCACAATTATTTCTTAGGATCATGTTATGCATTGCTCCTTATAAAAATCTCAGTCTATCTCTAGTTTTTTATTAATCAATAAAAATAAAGTTATTCCTTTCTAAAGAGTAGAGATAGGTGTGACATTACCTGACATAATCCTCATTCTCAGTGATCAATTTCTTCAAGATCCTAGAACCTGATGTGTGTTCACCAAAGAGAGAACTGAAGGCTGGAGATGGAGATCAGTCAACTGTAGTGGAGGTTTCTTGTTCAAAGGACCCAAAGAAACTTACCTCTCTGTATTTTCATATTATGAAAGAGAACATACTTATTTGCCTTTATAGTGACAGCCCAAGAGACAGCAAATTGCTTCCTAAAGTGAAACTGTAAGGGAGAACTTTGCCTTGGAAGGATATATTATGGCACCTCTTTCCTAGGAAGATGTTCAGAGCCGCGCATGAGAAGATCTACAAACAGGTAAGTGATATGTGGGAATAAAAAGTAGGAAAAGAAGAGATGAAAGGACTCAGGTGAACTCGGTGTGTTTACAGACAAAATGAGTCACCACTTTCAAGCTTTGTTTGTCTGCAATCCGGGCACCTGAATTGCTGTAGCAAAGACATGGAATTGTGCGCACTTTAAAAACTGTTTGCACAGTTGCTTGATTGCTATAAAGGAATCCAGATTTGATCCTTCTTTGCTTTTTACAAATCCTTTAATTGACCTATTGTGGATTTTGTAGAAGTAACACAAATATTCCCCCAGGCAATTCTAGTTAATACTCTGTATCTTCATGTGTACTTTATTTATTTACTGATGCTGGTGGGTGGTCTGAGAATTTATTTTTAAAAAATTGACATTATCTATCTGGTCCAAAAAATGCTAACACAAAGAGTCATTTTTGGATTATAAAAGATTTACATTTTCCCTTGGTACCTGCTCCACCAATTTGAAAATCTCTTTGTTTTGACACTTTGACAAAGACAGCAGGGTGTGTGGTTTAAAGAGGCAGATAAAACCCTGAAGACTTAAAAGAAAACATCTTTTTACATTTCATGATCACTAAAAAAATGAACTTTCCTACTCAGGAGGGAATGATAACTTGGCAGGGAGGTAGAGATTAAGAACACTTAATTTTCTGTTTTCTAATATTTTTTAAATGAAAGGTTCTTTTCTTTTCAAAGCATGAGTCTCTGTGAAATTAAAGACTTACAGTTGTTTAAAAAAAATTATTTTATCTGCAAAGTATAGAACCACGAAAGGGAACGTTTGCATAGAACAATTCTATCCATGAAAATAACTTGCTCCTGCACGTATGGTAGACAAAGAAGGGCAACAAGTCATAGAGAACAGCTCATCATCAGTAATTTTATTTTGTTGTTGTCAATTTAACTCATTTAGCTCCCTACTACTTTTCTTCATTGTGACATTTAAAATTTTTATTTTGGAGACTGTATTAGTTGGGTTTCACAACACACAGATATATGTTTCCAAATTCTTGAAACTGAGGTTTGGAAATGGTAACAGTTTTGCAAGTATTCGAGGTGATCTCTGTTAAGGAAGTATTTGCTCCATGAAGGCAGTTAGATAGAGTGGGTTTAGTAACTCTGTTGGTCCTGGTGGCATCTCTTTTTATTTCCTTTATTAAATAAAATTTAACAGTTTGTTTCTGTTCCAGTTCTCTCATTAGAGAATGCACTTGCTGATCCCTCGGCCTCCCTTTTTTTCTCAGCTGAGCTGAGGAACCATGGCATTAGCAAAGTGCCTGGCTGGTTCCCGGTGCTTCACAGACTTCCAGAGTCTCTCTGCAGCCAGTGGAGCCCCAGCAGTTCCCTCTTGCCCTTCTGCTGTGTTAAAACTATACACAACTACATAGGGAGCTATATAGCTCCCAATAAACATTCATCTCCAGTAAAGTAGTGGTATCCATTTTCTTAAGCTTGCTGGAATCAGGTTTTAAATTACTTTATCCACAATATTTTAAAGATGTTTCATAATAATAGCACTTCAGATCTCAATTTCCTTTTTTTAAGCTACAAGTGCTCTGAAATGTCATATATCCTTTCCTAAAATATTTCATTTTCATC
The DNA here is from genome assembly GCA_013400515.1 of Erpornis zantholeuca. Taxonomy (NCBI): domain Eukaryota; kingdom Metazoa; phylum Chordata; class Aves; order Passeriformes; family Timaliidae; genus Erpornis; species Erpornis zantholeuca. The sequence goes on along the minus strand of VZTN01022700.1, from coordinate 33,453 downwards.
ACAAGGAAAACTACGTTTACATTGCCTACCTTACAAATAACAAAAGGCAAAACTTCTGGCCTTGACTGACTCAGTGAATAAATTGCAGTGTTATTCCTCAGAGCACAACTTGTTTGCACCAACCCATGGGGAAACGAAAGAATTCATACTAATTCCTCTCTACAACTCCTTGCTTGGTGGCCCTTGATCACCTCCCCCTGATTTCTGTGGGGTGGAAGTGTTTATGATACATGTGCTGGGAACAGACTCACACCAAAAATAAGTAGAACCCTTGTGAGTCTGTGAAATCCTGGCCCCATTTCATCAGTGCCTATTGTGAGTTAGCATGTTCCAGAAGCAAAGTGGGAAGTGCTGTAACGTTTGAAAGTACCTAGACAAATTTGATAGAATTCTATTATTTTGACTGGATTTTTCCTTCTGGTCTCCCTTTCAGGCTTATAAAGATAATTGAAGTTATTAGGGCAGTGTCTCACCTCCTGCACTGGATTATCTGCTTGCAACAGAAGAATAAAGACAAAATGTTCAAAACAAAGATAACACAGACAGAAGAAAGAACGGAGCTTTTGGAGACATTACTGCTCTGCAGTTATCATACTTAATCTTCTGTGTTACAACACTGTACTCTGAGTCAAATCTCTCTTAAACAAGTTCTCCATTGTATTTTTTCTATTCTGCTATTTCTATTCTAGTATTCATGTTTGAATATTACTTCTCAAATTCAGGGCATTTAAACAATGATTGTCCCCCCCACCCCCCATGGTTACTACATCAATACTACAGCTGTAGTGACAGGAAAGATTTGTAAGAACAAAGCCTTTGTACAAACACAAAATTATTTACACATTTTGTTGCCAAATGGAAAACACAATAATTATGTCAAGGTTTGCCCTTTGCCCAACAAAGCTTGAGGTAAGTGGACAAGCTAAGCAACCCAGCCAGTTTCAAAGCTGACAGCAGCTTTTCCAGTTTTTTAGGATCCTACAGCTGATACTATGACTGAATACAAAGCACAAGGCTTACCTGTGCAGTTCCCATTAATTTAATTGCAATTTTGTAGCTAAATACCCTAGGTAGAACTAAGTAGCTCAGCCTCCATTACCAAAGTCACAGATTAAAATCATTGTCCCTTGACTTCAGAGAACTGATATTTTCTTTTTCATAAAATAAATGAAATGTGCACTGAAGATCATAATAGTAGGCAATTCTTTCTTCAATTTGAAATACACTTTTATTCTATTACAAGAGGCAAAATCATCTGTTTCTGAGTGCAGCTATGCTATATCAATTTCTTATGGTGCAGTTAATGATATTAAAAATTCTATGTTAAAACACAAGACAATAAAATACAGTAAAAATGAATACTAGAAGAATTATATCTTTAAAGGAGACATAAAAGGAATGTTTAGCTGTTAGCCTAAAGGTGACAATTCTGCTGAAAAGAAAAACACTGCATATTTTCAGCTGATGTAGCATTTTGAGCAGGTGAACATACCTTCATGTCTTACAATTTCAGTAATTTACAGCAGAGTGCCATAGAACAAAATAATTGGACAGAGAAATTGGTGTCAAACTTCTGAAAGTCTAAATAGTTGAGCCAGAAAGAGGGCTATAATTTCAAGGAGAAGACAGTAGCAATTGCAGGCTGCATGTTTAAGGATTGACTAAAAATCAATTAACATAAGTAGCTAAAACATGTTTTTACAGTATTAAGTCTCTAAGACATGTTGTCACTTGCAGGATTCATTTATTTATAAATTTAATTCTCAAAAGTGTGCATCAGAGTGGAAAACATACTGTCAGAGATCTGTAATGGAAATACTTCCAAATCTTAAGTGTTTGAAACCTAGCTGCAGAGGGAAAACTTTAATAGTAGCATTAAAAAAGCTTAAGGTCTTTGGCAGAAGGCTGTGAAGTCATCCAGGTATAATCAGCCACACAAACTGCACATGACAGTGTGATCCTGTGATCTGAACACTCAGAAAGATCTATTTCTGCTTCTGAAAGGATTCAGATATGTTGTAGTGCTCTTCCATCTTTTAAATGTAAGTTATTATATTGTGAACGTAAGTGTGTGTGGAGGTAGGGAAGGAATATCACCTTGTCTAATACTACTGACAACCTAGTCTGAGATTTATGTTGAGAGCATTAACAAATAGTCATCCTCCTTTAAATGGTTAAATATAAAAGGCAAAAAAAGTAATAAAACTGAAAAGCTCTAAACAGCATTTTGGTGCATGTTCCCACACACATAACATGAAGTTTATGCATTTGTACACAAACATAGATGTACTCAAATTTATTTAAATATGAACTGGATTCTCAGCTAAGTGAAACAGTGAATCACAGATTAATTTTTTAGTAAGTGTTTGGACATTATCTCTGCTTACTAATCAAGAGAACTTCTTTCCCTTACCCATTTATACCTCAGCAATTGAAACGTGAGCAAATGCCTTTGGGAAGAAGGAGGACTTTGATCACTAGATGGATGGAGTAGTGAGTTTCTGTCTTCTCACAATGTGAAAGCAACATTCCTTGCAGGACCACCTCCAAAGAAGTTCAGCAAACTCTCTCAGACATAAATGTAAGGTCCTTACTCAGCAAATTCTAGTCCATAACTCTCTGATTCAATGTCAGTACAAATACATTAATTCTATTAGCAGTTTTTGTCTGGGAAACTTAGATGCTTTTCTGACTTCTGTTTTTTCCTATTTTCATCTTTTTTATTCTTTCTTTTGTCATTTTTCTTTAATCTTGTTGACTAGATTGTAAGGGAAAAAAAACAAACAAATAACCAACATAGGAAGGATGTAAATGTGTGATACCAAAGCAGCTGAATCACTATCAGGAGCATGGGAGCTTTGATCATCCCTTCTCAGGAACTCAGAGTTCAAGAGAGGGTGCCAGCACAACTCTTGTTAGTGTTGTCCTTTGGGTTTGCTCAGGCTGTGCAATTTATTTGGTTTCCAGGAGGTTCAGTACCTTGAACTTGTTTTTACTTGGCAGGCTGTGAATCAAGGTAGCCATCAGTCTTCCCCCATAATGAGTGATATTTAAATAGTTTGCTCGTACTTCTAACCCAGACAGCTTTTAGTTACAGTCATTAGGCAGCTCTGCCTCCAAACATCATAAAATATAAAGAATGACTCCTCCAAAGAACAATATCTTTTAAAGTGAACGGTACATTAAACTGCATTAAACTACTTCCAATTCCATGCACTTGATTTCTATTCATTTGAACGGTGGACTTAAGCAGTTTTAAGCTTGCTTAGGACAGAGGAACCTGTCAGGAATATAATCACATCAGTTATGCTTTCCTTCCAGATTCTGAAGGTGCTTTCATGAGCCTACTTAATTAGTTACTGTACTCCTAGCATGGAGAGGATAATTACAATCATGAGTCACGCATTAAGTGGGATCTGGAAATATCCCAGAAAGCACCAAGTTTTCTCAGATTTTCAATATTTGATGTTTCATGACTCTTGTGGGGTTTTAAAGGATTTGTAATTTCCTCTAGGAGTGAAATGAGGCAGAATATATCACAGCTACTCACAACAAACTAAGGGCCTTAGAGGCCCAGCACTAGCTCCACAGAGATACTTCTTAGTTTTCCTCTGTCTTCCCTCCAAAATTTTTTGAATTATGTTAATTTCTTTATACATCCTCTGTTCTAGAGCACACTTTTATGCTATGGTACATGAGAAGTACTTCCTCATTTCACATATACCCAAGAAGATTTAGTTCCTTTCCTTTGAATGAATGGTTGAATCAATGGATATTGGGAGTTGACAGAAAGAACTTCCTTCTGCTTGTCACTTCACAGCTCATTCATCCCTGGAGCACCATCCGTCCTCTCAATGCAAGCCTTAATTAACAAGGGTTATTTGATCATCCACACAAAACTGTTTTATGTAGTACATATGCAACAAGGGTGAATATATAATACCATGATTAGCTTTTAACTTTTGAGGGCTTGAATTTGTTTCAGTAAATTTAAATATATGAATAAAATCTATGCATTGACTAAGCTACCTCAATGTCTAAAAATATAATAATTTTTTTCCCCTTTTCTTATTTTTCCCACCATGAAGATACTCCAGACCCCTGCCCTGAAATAAGTCCTCGAAGTACAAAAATATTGGACACTGCAAGTTGGTGTTGCAACAAGGGTGGAGTATCACATAGTTTGCACATTTATCAAAACTTAAATGTGCAGATGACTAATATTAGCATATATCAAGAGATGTGAACTACCATCAAGACAAATTCTTCTGATGTTTGCTTGGGTTTGAATACATGCATGCATGCTGGCATGTCATTTCCTATGAGAATGTAATACATATTATGAGTACCTAAATATTTTTTAAAAGCTAGGTAACTATTTTTTAAGGTACCAAAGAAGTTTATTTTTTATAACTTCTCTGAATTTACGTAAACATAGGAATTGTGTCACATTTTGGCATATGCTATTTGGATACACCTAAAAAAAAATTCATGGAAGAAAAAACACTGAAATCATTTATCTTTTCCAGGCCCAGATATCTTTTGTTATTATATGGGGAGAGGCAGTGATTAAACAGCCTGAAACACCAATTCTGATGAGAAAACACATGCATTTAATGTACTGTCCTGCCCTTTGTATTTGCTGTAGTGTCCTACTGCTTCATTCCTTCCTTTTGGCTCAATCCAAAAGCTATTGAATTCAGTGGAAAACCACCCACTGACTTCAGTGGGGAGTAGATCAATCTGAAAAAGTGTTTAACAGTACAGGGTAAAAACTGATTTAATGCTACGTGTTATAAATCTCTCTTCCACTGCAGAACTTGTAGCTCTGTCCCAATAGCACTAAACAAGAGTAAGAAAGCAAGAGGCAAATTAACTTTCAGCTGGGGAGACCTTGGGCTTACTAATCTCACAAAAGAAGTACATTTTTTTTAAATTGTATCCAGTATCCACACCATGGATTTATGGGCAGAGGGGCTGAGTTGGAGGCACAGACCAGTCACACTACAGTAGCTGTGTAAAACCAAGCAGGTTAAAAGTTAGAAGCTCAAAAAACAGATAAAATTGCTCATCATAGTTTTGGGGGAAAAAAGCCACTACTGGGTAGGTTTATGCTGTCTTTGCTGTGTTGAGTGATACAAGTCTGTGATATTGTTCTGAAATCAATGCAGCTTGATTTACCACCTTCTCAGCTATCAATCCCTTCATTCATGTCTTCCACTAGGGCTTAAATTTTTAAAGAAACTGGGTCAGATTTTAAATATCTTTCTGTATGGTAGATTTGATAACAAATTGGAGGAAAAAAAAAGATTAATGTAAATGTAGGCTGGAAATGTTCCACAGCAGCCTGGGGATGTCATGCAAAAAAAGTAGCTGTCATAGGTTATGAGGTTAGACACTAATAGAATCAGATAATAATTAAAAATTGAAAATTTGTAATTTTAATATTGTCAGTACCGTGAGGGAATAGCAGGAATTTCTCCTTAGTATTGTTGGACGAATATAATTTCAATAATTTTCACGAGATCTCATTCACAGATTCAGGGGAAAATGGCCTGGAGAGCAACAAAAACTCAGTGCATTTTTTGCACTTCTAGGACAATTTAATTTCCAGAATTTCAGCAAAGATTTAGAAAGTATTATAATCAGCTCTAAATTACTTACCTTATTTTTTCAGCATTTTCTGGTTACTCAGAAAGAACATGCCACAGGGAAGGAAAGTTTGAAAGGTATTCAATCACTTTTGAGCATGGTTAGGATTCTGTTCATGTTGCTCTAATCAAGAAAGGAACCAGATTCTCCAAGACAAAGTGTATTATACTGTAGTCTGGAGCTCTGGTGGATGGTGTTCTTCATGGGTTGAGCCCTTCATGGATGGTCATACTTGGCATGAGTGAACTCACAGTATAGATGACACAGATAAATCGTGTGCAGTCGTTCTACCTGAACATTCTTACTCCTTGATTTTCACTTCCATTCTCTATCCTTAAATATACTAAATTAAGATCTCTTTGTGATAGCTATAGAGTGCTTCTCATTACAATGGGAATTACAATTAATTACAAAGGAAATTATTGAGGAAACTGATCTGGATGAATTCCCCCCCCTCTGCTGGGCTGTTGGAGAGCACCAGCACAACTGCAGCTTACTCCTCCTGCAGTTCACACTGCTCCCAGCTGACCAGTCCGGCTGATGCATGCTAGTATGGCAGGAAAAGTTCAGGACAAGATTTTTGATTCATCTGCTTTCACACTGGGGGTGGTTTTTGTCTCCCTAGTCACAGTCTCTGGTCTTCAGGCAGTCTGTATGACAAATGTCTCATGGAGACTCCTTCACCTTGGGGGCTGCTCTAATGGAATTTTTATGAGCCATCTAGCACAGTCCTCAGCTAAACTTGACTCAGGTACAGAAAGAGAGAGAAAGAATAAATTACCAGGGTCCATTGACAAGTAGCAGGGACAATAGGCTGTCAGTATGATGTAAGTTACCCCAGTAAAACACAAGACTTAGAAATACTGCATGTGTCTTGAGAGAAACTGAGGAGCTACTGGAAATCACAAAAAAAAACTCCAACCCAATTCAGATCCTGTCCTGACTACTGAGTCTGCAGCAAAGCAGTCTTAAATGAAGAGCAAAAATACTTTAGAAAGATGTTTATGGTATTTATATTTTAAGTATAGGTCAAAACGTTATCTATGGAGAAGGGAATTGAATAAAAATCAGTGTAGACAGTAGCAGTGTTTCTACTGTCAGGAAAGCATGAAAATTTCTGGAAATGAATTGCCATGGTGTATATTGCGGTGTGAGAGAAAGGACTGCACTAGAATCATAGAATCACGTACACTGAAAAAGATCTCTAAGATCATTGAGTCCAACCATTAACCCAGCATTACTAAATCCACCCCTAACTTCATAAGAAACAGATAAGTTCATAAGAAACATTGAGGTGATATACATTCTAGAGATTGTTTCCTATTTAATCACTTAATTGTAAAGTGTCATGAATGTTGTGTATTGCATCTCCAGAAATTTCAACAAAACATTTTGTTTAATACTGTAGATTAGCATACAACTGTGGTAAATGTAGCAGTCAGAAAGTTCACAAATAGAATCCTAAACAGAATGAACTGCTTAGCAGAGATAGAGGAAATGCAAATCTGAGTGCTGGCATTCATTTCTATATCCTTTAAATAAAAGTGACACATAGGCAAATAGCAGAGATGTGCAGACATGACCTTGGTCTGACAGCCATTCCCACTGCACCTCTTCCAAGGGCAGTGCTTAGTGTTGAAGAGCACAGTTAGCTCTGGGCACATGCCTGCTTCCTGGTATGGAGCTTGAACTCTCTGCTGAAAGGGAAAAGGGTGGGTAGAGCCGTCTGTAACTTAATTTCTACATCCTTTTTTTTTTGTTTGTTAAAAGAGCCTCTTGAACAAGTTTTTGTTACTGAAAACTACAAAACTCATTGTTCTATTTCAGGGTATTTGGATTTTTAACATTGTGAATACAGTGAACAGTCTGTGGTACGTGCTAGTGGACCATCCATGAAGTCCTTGGATAATTCAAAACCAAATAGCTTTATAGCTGATGTTGAATTTACCTGACGAAGTGTCTGTAACATCAGTGAAGGAGTCAGGGAGTTGGTACTGACGTGATTTAGGAAGACCAGCAGCCAGATGTGGTGCAGTGTAGTCATACCAGAACATGAGTAAATACACCTAAGTTTACTTAGAGCCCTAACCCCAAGTCGAGGTGCTGAAATTGCCATGGTTCATATGAACTGTTAATTTGGGCTTGCAAATACTCTCTTTTGTCTTCATTGAAAATATAGTAGTGGCTGAAGCCTGGAAATATTTGCAGTCTATGGCAATGGTTAAGGCTACGAAGCGACCTGAGGGCTCACAACACAAGTGAAGGTCACAGAAATGGGTAGAGAGGCTATTAGAGCAGCTAAGCCATCTTTTTTACTTCAGAGGACATTACCTGAGAACTGGAGTAAAAAATATTAAATAATCTGCCCTAACCTAGAGCCCGACCCATGGCACTAAGAGTGAAACTGTAGCTCTCTATCAAGCTTTTTTTTTCTGAGAGGTGACAAGCCCTACAAGGTGCCATTCTCCACCTCCTTGTAGTCCTGAAGGTATCTATGCCACCCTGTATAAAGCCAAAATGCAGTCAGGCCTCTCTGAGGGCTTGTTGTAGCAAGTTTCACAGAGTCCATAATTATTTGGATGGAGGAAGGAATATATTAATGAGAGTTAGAAAGGGAAAGGAAGGTCACAGTGGCTCACAAGGCATCTGTGCTACCACAGAGTGAAACTAGCATGAGTTGAAATAGAAGGAAGGAAGAAAAAAAAGTGTGAAGGTTATTGAGACTGATAAGTTTATCTTGGCCTCGTGTAATTTCCACTCAGGGTCAACCCTTTTGTTGACTCAATGACAATCACACAATAGCAGTGGGATGCGGTTGGGCTGGACTTTTCCTGAATTACCTAGGGTACTCTGCCACAGAAAAATTCACAGGGAACTTGAGTCACCTTTGCTGTTACTGTGATCTAGCAACAAGATAATTCCACCCAATTAAGGGAAATCACATAGTAGTCTCACAGAAATAAATGTATATATACCTCAGCCACACTGATTGTCAAATAAGCTGTTATAAAGCAGAATATTCACCTGGTATCTAAAGTTCACTCGAAGCAAAAAGAAACATTCCCATCCAAAATTATGCTTGGAAAATAAACCCTGCCATGCCAGTGGTAACATCAAAAACCCAACATCAACCAAGCAATATGACACTAAATCTATTCCTTGATAGTAGCTAGATAGCTATGGATGCCATATATCTGGATTTCTGGTTTCCCACAACATCCTGCTCTCTAAAGTGGAGAGAGATATATTTGATGGATGGAGTGCTTGGTGAATGAGGAATTGGTTGGAGAGTTTGGACAGTTTCATCCAGACTGTAGTGGATGGTCAATGGTTCAATGTCCTGATGTACATTGGTGACAAGTGGTTTCCCTCAGGGGGCCATGCAGGGATCACTACTGTTCAATATTTTCATCAGTGATGTAGATGAAAGGATCGAGGGCACCCTCAGCAAGTTTTCAAATGGACCAAGCTCAGAGTCCATTTCAATGGTGCAGCTGACAGGTGTAAGGAGTGGGATGGCATCCAGAAGGACCTGGACCAGCTCGAGCAGGGGATCCACAGGAACCTCATGAATTTCAACAAGACCAAGTACAGGGTCCTGAACTGAGTCAGGGTAACCCCTTGTACCAATGCAGAGTGGGGATGGAGGGATGGAGAGCACACCTGCTGAGGAAGACTTCACACTACCAGTGGATTAAGAGCTGGTCATGAGGCAGCAATGAGCTCTTACAGCTCAGGAGGACAACCTTATCCTGGACTGCATCAAAAGAAGTGTGACCAAAAAGGCTAAGGAAGGTGACTCTCCCCTTTACATTTCTCTGGTGAGTCCCCATCTGGAGTACTCAGTCTGACCCAGGTCCTGAAGAAAGTCCAGAGGAGGATTATCAGAGGGCTAGAACAGCTCTGCTGACAACAGGCTGAAAGATTTGGAATTGTTCAGCCTGGAAAAGACTCATTGGGACAACAGATTGTGGCCTTTCACTATTTAAAGGCCAAGAAATATGGGGAAAAGACTTTGTAGCGTGGCCTGTTGTGGTAGGATGGGGGGTAATGGTTTTCGACTAAGAGAAGGTAGATTTAGACTACATATAAGCAAGAAGATTTTTACAATGAGG
>VZTN01022700.1:0-23240 GCA_013400515.1 Erpornis zantholeuca | reverse complement strand
ATTATTTGGATGGAGGAAGGAATATATTAATGAGAGTTAGAAAGGGAAAGGAAGGTCACAGTGGCTCACAAGGCATCTGTGCTACCACAGAGTGAAACTAGCATGAGTTGAAATAGAAGGAAGGAAGAAAAAAAAGTGTGAAGGTTATTGAGACTGATAAGTTTATCTTGGCCTCGTGTAATTTCCACTCAGGGTCAACCCTTTTGTTGACTCAATGACAATCACACAATAGCAGTGGGATGCGGTTGGGCTGGACTTTTCCTGACTTACCTAGGGTACCCTGCCACAGAAAAATTCACAGGGAACTTGAGTCACCTTTGCTGTTACTGTGATCTAGCAACAAGATAATTCCACCCAATTAAGGGAAATCACACAGTAGTCTCACAGAAATAAATATATATATACCTCAGCCACACTGATTGTCAAATAAGCTGTTATAAAGCAGAATATTCACCTGGTATCTAAAGTTCACTCGAAGCAAAAAGAAACATTCCCATCCAAAATTATGCTTGGAAAATAAACCCTGCCATGCCAGTGGTAACATCAAAAACCCAACATCAACCAAGCAATATGACACTAAATCTATTCCTTGATAGTAGCTAGATAGCTATGGATGCCATATATCTGGATTTCTGGTTTCCCACAACATCCTGCTCTCTAAAGTGGAGAGAGATATATTTGATGGATGGAGTGCTTGGTGAATGAGGAATTGGTTGGAGAGTTTGGACAGTTTCATCCAGACTGTAGTGGATGGTCAATGGTTCAATGTCCTGATGTACATTGGTGACAAGTGGTTTCCCTCAGGGGGCCATGCAGGGATCACTACTGTTCAATATTTTCATCAGTGATGTAGATGAAAGGATCGAGGGCACCCTCAGCAAGTTTTCAAATGGACCAAGCTCAGAGTCCATTTCAATGGTGCAGCTGACAGGTGTAAGGAGTGGGATGGCATCCAGAAGGACCTGGACCAGCTCGAGCAGGGGATCCACAGGAACCTCATGAATTTCAACAAGACCAAGTACAGGGTCCTGAACTGAGTCAGGGTAACCCCTTGTACCAATGCAGAGTGGGGATGGAGGGATGGAGAGCACACCTGCTGAGGAAGACTTCACACTACCAGTGGATTAAGAGCTGGTCATGAGGCAGCAATGAGCTCTTACAGCTCAGGAGGACAACCTTATCCTGGACTGCATCAAAAGAAGTGTGACCAAAAAGGCTAAGGAAGGTGACTCTCCCCTTTACATTTCTCTGGTGAGTCCCCATCTGGAGTACTCAGTCTGACCCAGGTCCTGAAGAAAGTCCAGAGGAGGATTATCAGAGGGCTAGAACAGCTCTGCTGACAACAGGCTGAAAGATTTGGAATTGTTCAGCCTGGAAAAGACTCATTGGGACAACAGATTGTGGCCTTTCACTATTTAAAGGCCAAGAAATATGGGGAAAAGACTTTGTAGCGTGGCCTGTTGTGGTAGGATGGGGGGTAATGGTTTTCGACTAAGAGAAGGTAGATTTAGACTACATATAAGCAAGAAGATTTTTACAATGAGGATGGTATAACACTGGAACAGGTTGCCCTGAGTCACTGTCCCTGGAAACACTGAAGGTCAGGTTAGATGGGGCTCTGAGCAGCCTGGTCTAGTTGAAGATGCTCCTGCCTATTCCAGGAGTATTGTACTAGATGACCTTTAAAGGTCCCTTCCAACTCCAGCTATTCTATGTTTCTATGATAGTGTGCCAGCACTCCAACCATCAACTAAATGAGGTTTTAAAGAGCAAAGTTTCCTTTTCTGTTCCTACAAAGTTACTACATGCATACACTAAGTCAAGAAAGATGCATTAAAATTCTGAGGCATGTGCTAGGTTATTGCATTGTTCCTTTGGGTTTTTCTTTGTTTGACATTATGAGTGTGTGTAAATAATTCTTCAGTGAGAAGGTCATATGTGTATTCCAGCTGGATGGGGAAAAAATTAAGATGTGTGTAGAGTTAATGGGTTTTGGCAACAGCTTTTCCCAAAGCCCTATTTCACACAAATTCTGTGTTCATTGCCTGTTTTTGAGAGTGCATGTAGGAAGGAAGATCTGTTTACTATTTGATTTCATTACTGACTTGAGGAATAAGAAAAGTAGGTTTTCATCTAACTTGCAGTTCTTTTTTTATTGCATTAATTTAAACTCTAGATTGAAGAATTTGCTTTCAGCTGTAGTTTTAGGGGCTATTCAAGCTTTTTATTTCCAAGCTTTTAACTATTTATATATATATGAGAATACTTTTTTCTCCAGTAGAGATAGACTTGTAGGCTTATAGCAACTTTTTTGGTGTAGGGTTCCGCCCTGTGTTGTATCATTTCACATGTTAGAAAGAATTTTTAAAGTATACATTTTACTTAGAAGCATACAATTATAGAACTTAGTTTAAACTGGTCCTTTTCTTTTAATAATGTATTGTGCATGGTTGTGGCTGCTGCTGTTTTGATTTCAAGAACAATGGAAATGTTGAGAGTGATCTATAATCCCAAATATGTTTGGAAAGGCCTAATTAGAGGTAACCTTTAAACAGAAAAAAAATGCATTCCAAAATTCATGCAGTCTTAATACTACGTGACAAATCTAGATTTGCACACTCCGTCAAAATCCTGAACTTTATTTGTGAGATTTGTGTGACACACACTCAGAGGCATTGACACTCCAGAACTCTTCCATAGGCAGGACTCGGGGATGGGACCAGACTGGTTCCCTGACCACCCCCATGAATGGAATGCTACAGGAGGTGGCACAGGCCACTTCTCATGGCGCCAGATTTCTTCTTACTGAAAGTGGGTGCATGGCTGAGTTTAGGTTTGGCCTCCACAGTCTGAAGATAATTTACATCTTAAAAAAAGAAAACGTGCTTAGTTTTAATGATTTTTGTCTTTTATCAATGACCCAAAGTATGCCTGTGTAGCAAAGGTATCAGTGAACTCAATTTATTTTCTCCACTAGGGAGGATTTCACTCTTGATGCTCCAATTTATCATTCCTGGTCATTCTCACGAGTGCTGTTAAGGAACCACCGAGGACAAAAGGAGTGTGTTGTAGGGCAGAGGGCAGTGGAAGAAATGAGAGGAATGAAGTCTTAATCTGGGAGTCTTAATCCTCTTTGGAGGGAGCTGGAGATTGGACATTTTTCTCCTTGAGGAGGCTGCGTTGCAGGTGGGAGCCAGACAATGTACTTACCTTGGCTGTAACCACGAGGAGACAAACGGAGGACATAAGCTGTGCAGCTGCCAGGACCATTGGGTACATTCGAGATACATTTGTGTCCCAGTTCAACCTGTGCACTTTAAGCCATATTACATTCAGCCTCAGAAAAAAAGGCACTGGGTTTTCTCCATGTAGGAAGCATGTTATCCGCTGCGATACACACTGAACTCGATATACAGAGGGAACAAAGGGCAAATGTTTTGTTGATATTGTTTCCTCGTCCGCAAAGCTGAGAGGTCCAGAGTACTCAACTGTCTGACACATCCAAAAGGTGATGACCAATTGTTAACAATCCTGTGAGCAACTTCTGCCGGCAGTTCTCAGAAAAAGCAGTGCTGTGACAACGGAAAGGCACAGGATGTTACAGGATCCGTCAATGGCTTCTGGGATGTGGGAAGCAGAGAGCACTCTGTTTTCGGAGGATGCATGGCTGTAAACAGGAAGCTTTGCAGGGCACAGCTGAGTCCTTGGGCTCTGTGCAGGACAGGGAGAGAAATCTGCTGAAGCATGTAGTGGTAGCCAGCATGGAGTTGTCAAAGCATAGACAGGGTATTCGGATTTCCTGAAAGTACATCATTCAATCTTATCACTGATAGCCCGTGAGGCCAGACTATGCACTGTTTCAAACCACTGAAAAAGAGCTGAGTTCTAAAATCAAGGGTATTTGGGAAGCACTCTAAAGGTAAACACATGCTCCCCTAAGACTTTCCATTTCAGAAAGCACCTAAGTTAACAGTGAGTTGTTAAACCAGTATTATGCAGAACTACTGCCAAAATTTCATTGAATTCATTTACTACTAGTTCAGTTAATTAGAGTCCAAATAATTTCAGCCAACCCCCAACATAAAAGGTTTGACCAGCTGCAGGAAAACTGAACAGGGAAGGGGGAGGAATGGGGTCCCTAGAGTACTTGAGCAGACCTCCTCTGAAACACCCAGCAGTCAAAAAATTCAAATAAAAATCACTTGTCAGAAGAACCTTGTATTTTGGCTGTGCAGGGAAAAAAAGCCAGGGCACTTGCACAGCACAGACTTAACCTTCTGAACCCCACCCCTTGCGCTTCCGCAAAAATCATGTTGCAAAATCCATTCCCCAAATTATTCTAGTTTTGCTGGCACTAAGATATATGAATTTAATAGGTTGACAAAGGATCATGGGAAAAGATAAGTGCTCCAGCACGTCCACTATTGTGTTTTGTGGTTTGGGCAGTCACTGTTGCCAAATGACCTCTAAAGAAAGCAGCGCATCTGACAACAATGTTATGCCACAGCACTAATGAGTAGAGAAAAAGACATCACTCTTGGAGTTTACATTTTAATCATTACCCTAAAGACAATTTCCTAAGACTAAGATAGAAGAATCCAGAGAGGAACTGCAAGGCTATGCCTTATAATTTAAACTGAATGCATTCACCACAATGCCCCGTGTTTTTACCCTCTAAGGCAAGCAGCTAAAACTCATCCTGAGCTGGCCACTTCTTACTAAATCCTCAGTAACAAAGGCTGGCTCAGGGAAGATGACCCTGCAGGTTAGGGCTGAGTATGTAGAAATGCTCTGTCCTCTCACCAGCAGGCACTACTGCTACCATGGAACCTCCAGAGGAAACCTGGCAGAAGCTGGCACCCAGTACCTTTCCCCACTACTCAAATATCACAGGCTTTGTTGTCCTTCAGTAAGACCCTGAAGAAATAATTCAGCAGTCTTTTTATTCAGCCTGTGTTATAAATAAAAAGAATATATTACTTGGGAGTGGAAATAACTAAATTGTAAAGTAATTTTTTGTATAGGAGGTAGATATCCACAGTGATTTATATACTTTTCACAATAGATTTTGAACTGGGAAATAGTAGGCAGAGAGGGAAGCAGCAGACAGCCTAGGAATGGGAATAATGATTAATAATTCCCAGCTTGCTCTAACAGAAACTAAGAAACATATTGTATTTTTCAGGCAAGAAATATCTTGCAAAAATAAAGTGTTCCTTCATGAGCAGTTTGTTTGGCCAGATCTGTCTCCTAAAAATTGCCATACCTCTTGAAACTCAGGGGTATTCCTTAAAACTTTTTAAAAGTGTAACCCTCAAAAGGCAAACAACGAATGGGGAGAGGGGCATGAGATGAATCCTGGAACACCAGGAACTACATAAAGTGCATATTAACACATGATCCTTTCTTCAGTCTTAAGCAAATATGCAGGCACCTACATGCTATAATGGTATTTTCTGTACAGCAGCTTTTAGTTGGTTTAAGCCCTAGCAGTATCTCATTACTTACAGATGGAAGAAGAAAGGAGGTTTTTGTCTACTGAAGGAGCCCATAAATCTCCTCTCTCTCCATGACTTCAAACACCTGGCTCTGTTTACTACGCCGACAACCAGCCCAATACTGTCTCTAGCTCATTCTCTCCTACACTATAAAACTTCCCTACTTTATCTCTCACCTGTCTCTCATAACTACTCCTTAATAGGTACCAGGTTGAGGACAGTTGAGGCTGACTCTTCCTACCACAGATATTAACTCCTTCCTTGCTTGACTTGACATTACCAGTCTATGCATTTGGGTATGTTGTCCTTTGATGAGACCTAAAACAAGGTGAAGGAACCTTGAAGAGTCTTATGACCCCACAAGCAAGATGTTACCATCCTCTTTCTTCCCACTTCAGACCAGAGTGGTGAACAGAGGAGTGAGTTCTGCCACGGAATGGTATACAACACTGGCATTATGGAAATGGAAAGATTTGATCAACATGAACGTTTCTAAATTAATTGCTATTTTCACACCAATTAAATAAAAATCAATAAAGCAGTGGTATAGAAAAGATAAAATATTCCGAATAAACATGTGTTCATGATCCACAACAGCAACAAAAAACCATTACCGAAAACAGAAAACAAACAAACACAACAAATGCCAAACCCAAAACACTAAGATAAGATGAAAAGCATGATTTGGACTGCAAAATTACAAAGGAATTATTTTGAGGTAATTGTAGCAGTCACATGCTGCATTCCGCATCCCAGCTTCCATTTCCTTGTAATTTGAGAGTCAATTTAATTTTTAATTGTGATCTGCAGCAGACATATCTGGGATATAAGTGATTTCAGTCACACCTGTACTGACCCTTGTCAGATTCAAATGAATCCATCAATGACATCCCTTTCTTTTTATGTTTCACCCTGTTTTGTGTTTATGATGTTACAGTTAATTTTTATCCTCTGAAATCAAAATGCTTATCTCACTCTATCTTTAATTGTGTAATGAGGATGAACTCTTGGATACAAGACACAGAAGAGATCTAGAAGACAAACATTCTTTTACAACACTTAAATTGTTGTATATTTAAAAATAAATGACAAGATAAAACACTCCCTAAGACTAAAACAAATAAACAATAACTTGATTTAAAAACTTGGCAAATCACAAACGAACTGCAGTGAGCATTTACTCTATGTGGGTGAAGTACAAAAAGTAGATACTTGCTGAGAGTGAACCTCTCTGCAAACATGCAGAAGGAAGAGGTGGGGACTGGCAACTGCTGGGGATTGCCATCATCCCCAGCAGTTGCCAGCCCTTCAGCTGAGCAGGCTGTGACATGTGGCTAATGTGGTGCTTTCCTCTCCACACCAGACTCATTTCCTCCAGATGTGAAGATGGCAATAGTGTTATAGTGTCCTTGAACCCTGAGATTAAAAATCACTGGGCTGATGGCTTGTGGAGTTTTTTTGGCTTCGGCTTAGTGGCATAAACCACCATAAAGTTGGTTGGAATGACCACCTTTCTTTTCCAATTTGAATCTATCATGACAATTAGACAAGGCTCACAGGCTGGAACCTGCCTAGCACAGAAAGTATCAGACTGCTGGCAAGCCACTGGCTAGGATGGACACTTGTTTGGAATGTATTTCATCTTCTGAAGGCAACCACATATATTATCCCTCTCAAGAAAATCATGAAACTCTAATAGTTTTCCCCTGAGCTTAGGGGGAAGAGTATGGGAGATGAGTGGTGAGGCAGAGGTGATTTTTAGCCCTTTTTATTATTATTTTTTGCTTGTATTTTTCAACAACTTGTGGAAATTCAGTGGTTGGACATAAAAGAAAAAAATATACAGGTTCCCTTACATGCTGTTTTCTAGGACAGGAAACATACCCAAGTGAAAAAAAATGGGGAGTTTTAAGGGAGGAGAAAAGATAATTCTAAAATCAGAAACAGTTTAGTTCGAACATATATCCTGATGCAGGGGTGGGTGGGTGTGTCTGTGTGCATCTGTGTGTGTCTGTGTGTGTATGTGTGTGTACCTACACAGGTATGGGTTTGTAATTTATGTCTTTCTGTGTATTTAGCCACCACCCTTAGCTAGAATTTCACTTGATGGAGAATATTTGTGTGACTGAGTCTTTTAAGCTGCTTTTCTTTTCTTTTCTTTTCTTTTGCTTTGGGCTGGAGTTTTTAGGTTTCAGCTTTGTATAGTACCTTGCATATGCTCTTCTTTTCTGTCTCATTAAGAGACAGAAATTCAAGGTTGCCCTAGCTGTATGCCAGACCTACATTATTGTTTACTGTCATGTGCTGTGATCCAGGTATCTGGGCATCTCATGTAGCAATGAAGATGGAGAAATGGAGGAATTCATGCTACCCTGGACAGCTGGCTTGCAAAGTTGTATGTTTCAAGTCACACATTACTTTACAAGTGACTAAAGAAGAAGTCTAGTGTTTTCCATTAAAGCATGAGGTTAGAACTATGGCTGGTCTTTAGGGTTAATTGATTCCATAGAAAGCACAGAGCCTCCTCACAGATCAGAGACCAAATGGCACAACATGAAAAAAAATTACATAATGCGTCTTAAATCATAATTCATTCTGAAATGACAATTGCTATTTAACAAAACCATTTGCTTTTGTGTGTGGTTAAAGGAAGCTGGATTTTTACATTCCTTTACAATCTTTATTAATGAGTCCCAGATATTTCAACCATAAAAAGCCCAGTTTTCTAAAGGGAGGTAAAATATAAGGAGAACTTTGTGACATTTGGTGTCAGCAGTTGCAGCAGCTACCCACCCAAACTACAATGTACGTCATGCCTACTATTTAAACATGCAAACAAGGTTAACTATGTAGCAAATTTTCTTTATATTTGGGTGCAATGCAACTGTGTGGGACTCAGTGATCCTTATGGGTCCCTTACACCTTGAGATATTCTATGACTTTGTACATTTTACATTCCATTCCAGAGCTGTTCAGTGTTACATGTGTTTACTATGTCCTTAATAAAGAGGACTCAGAAGACATTATCAATTTTAAAGGAGTGGGGGGGAAAAAAGGAAAACATTAGTTTTTTCTTTTGTATGTTTTAGATTTTCACTAAAAAGCAAATCATCAAAATGGAATTGTATGACTAATAATTTACTGTATAGTTAAATGTGAAGAAAAACATATAAGCAGCTCATTTTTCAATTCATAATTAAAAAATAAAGTGACGGGTTTTCCTAGCTGCTTTTTACAGAAATGGGGAAAACAATCACACTTGCACCAGCAAGGAATGGATGAAGAGGGCAACACTCTCCTGACAGCTTTTGTAGTAACTTCTGCTCTTCTCTGCTGCTTACAGTTAAAGGATGTGAGCATGAGTAGTTGTGAAGTACCTGTTCCACTGTATCCTAAAATGAAACCAGCTGTAGGATTGTGCTGTTCTACAGACATAAAATCTCTGCTGTTTTGAGGTATTTTCATACATGTGCCAAAAAAAAAATCATCCTTGAAAGCATGCAGTTTAAAATATATGTTTGTTTTTCTTAAAAAATGTAGACTTAGTCTTTAGAATAAGAGATATAATGAGGAGTATTAAAACAACAGCGTATAGCACCATAAATATTAGCCTGTTTTCTTTGTAGAATAAAGGAATTTTTACTTTTATCTAGTTTCAAGAGCATAAATAACATTCATGATCTATTAGGGCAATTCATCAGTATATACTCATATGACTAAGTATAATAAAAAAAGATGAAAACAAGTATTTTTTTAAAATTACACCTTTATAAAGTACAATTTGAAAAGCAAATCACCTAGTTTACACACTTAAACAAAAATCAACATTTTATAACATCCAAATATTATATACTCTATGTAACTACTAAGAATTAAGGGAACAAGGAAAATCATCCAAAGTAAGGGAGCCAGGCAAGCAAAACTGGAAGGAAGACGTGCTCCTGACCACCAATGAACTGGCAACATGTAATACGTGTGGTATTATGAAATATTGAACAAGTCTCAGACCCAACAAAACTCTACCTTTTATTTTTTGTGTGTGATTGTCTCCTGGCATCTAGGGACAAGCTATATTAACCACTCACTCTGTTTACCTATTAGAAAAACATATGGCTCCCCATGCTTCTGTGCATTTCTTATCCTTTTATTTGAGAAACTGCTTCTTTCCTCAATTCCCTGCCACAGAAATGGGACAAAGTGAATGATCTTTCTCCCTTTTGTCATGGTAGAGTTGTTCCTGTCCATTTGTGCCTTTCGAGGAGTGAGCTCCGGGGTCATGGGCTGTCCTTCGGGAAGCTTTGTTTCCTGCACTCGCAATATTTACTTGAAGATGACAAGTCCATCCTTCCAACAGGATGTAAGTGATGTGGGAGTCACACAGTATGAAGTGCACTTGGTAATTGAAGCCAGTCCTGCTTAGGGCTTTGAAAGGAAGCACGAAGCCTTGCATTCAACTGTTGTCAATGGGGCACCAGTGAAGAGAAAAAAGACAGACTCTCGTGCTCTCTGTGGTCTGTGTCAGTGGGTAGATGGGCTGCTACAGATTTGAAACAGCTGTAAATGTGATCTGAATGCTGCAGAATTCTGATTGCAGTTTCATTCTCTCTCTGGCTTTTCTCTGCAGTCTTACATAAAGGCAAGGTGGTGTGAAGCAGGAAAGAAATCCCCGGACAATAATGAATGCAGGAACAGGGGTCCAAATCTCAGCTGACAGGTCTTAACATATATCACGACATAACTTGTCATCTGTTTTCAGACTCCTTTGCAGGCAATCTAAAAATTTACACAGAGAAAACAGTTCTTCTTCTAGTGGAGATTCTTTTCTGAAAACACGGTGATGATGAAAATAACACATAGTGGTGTTTTCAGTGCCACATGTACATATGCAGTGTATCATCCACATTATGTTCGTAGTTCCTCTTATTGCCTTGCTGAAAGCACTAACTGCTCAGAGTAATTCAGCATTAATGTGAAACTTTAATTACAATCTTATGCTCTGAGAAGACACTTAATATTAGGTTATACTTTTCAGGTTATACTTTTCATTCACTCTGACTGGTCTTAACCCCTCCAGTGAGATGAGCAGCCCTATGGACTTGCTCTCAGGTCTTGGCCTGCCAACTCATTGAAATCACTGCCCTCCATAAACATATCAGAGTCTATGGACACTTTCAGAAAAACACACTGGTATAAACATGTGTCCAGTGGAACTGTCATTCACAGAAGGATTTTTACTTGGAGTACTTGGTGAATCATAGGTAGTCCTGTAGACCATTTAGTTGTCTTAGGTAAGCCTGAAAGGAAGAACATTCCTGGATCAGGTGCTGCCTGGGTAAACACAAGAAGTCAGCTAAACCACTGCTGGCTCTGTGACATCTCAGTTTAAAGTGCGCCATAATGCTGAGTAGTGGTTCTGCCAGCTGAGGCAGATGAATTTGAAAGTGTCAGGGTTTCCAGCCTGCTTCCAGCTTCCACTCCTTGGCTCTCTTTATGCTTTGTAGCATGTGTGAAACCTTCCACATCTATATTACAGATCTAGGAGGCCCCAGGACAGTCACCAAAAGTGAGCAATCCATATTTCCCAACCCTGAGTAGTGACGTGATCTAGGTCTTAATGCTTATAACAAAGGCCTTCATACAAACCCATCTGAAGTTATAATAAAAATGAAAGCTACATCTGCAGAGCAAATGTGTAGAGCTTTTCAGAAAGTATGTTTCTTGCTGTGATGAATAAAGTCTCAGAGAAACTTACAGGAAGGCAAGAAAAAAATACCCTTCCTTTTCCTACATACATCTTTGTTGTAATAACTAATCTTGATCAAATGTGTATCTGCCATTTTTCTCTGTTATCTCTCCTATCTTTCATAGTGAGGAGATCAGCTGTGACTTAGGTACATCTGCAGTTATTTTTTTCTCTCAGATTGTTTTAGTTAAATGGAAATCACGCTCTATCTGGTTTGCTGAGGCAGCTCCTCCCTTGTGATTGATAGCATTTGACTTTCATGTTTGCATACCTGTGGCTGATGTCTCCTGCCTTGCATGACATCAAAGGGAGGCAGCATTGGCTGGCATCTCAATTCGTGGCTCGTGTTCTCTCTGCTTGACTGGGCCAAGTGCTACACTTGCTGAGTTTTCTTCCTGTCTCTGTGTGTGTACTGAGTGACCTTGGCTGCTCGCATCCTCCCACACAGGGCAGGTTCCCTGATGTCAGGGGCATTCCTCTGCTCTCATCTTCTGATACCCATGAGATAAGGCTGGCCTCACGACACTTTGTTATTTTTGCTGAGCCTTTAATGATGTGCAACACTTTTCTTGGGGGTGGGCTAGTGTAGGGGTGAAGACCTCAGGTCTGTTCAAAGATTCAGGTCCCATGACAAGAACTGAGCTTGTCGAGGCTTGTACAAATCGGGCTGTGCTCTGATATAAAGCGAATTGAGCGTTACTTGTGCACTCAGATGATGAGAAGAGATTTCCGGAAATGTCAGGGTCATCTTTTTATTTGTGTTTTGGTAATGCCTCAGGGACCAGCTATGACTTAAAGTTCATCCCAGAGATGATGTAAATATGCAAAGAGTGTGTACTATGAAAAACCCTAGAGCACCACAAAAAGGTAGGAAAGTAAGGAAATCCTGCTCCTATGCTGACAAGCTATTCTAGGAACACAGGACTGGAAAGAACCAACTCAGTCACTAAGTCACTGAGTGCAACACAGCCACGGGCAAGATGTCTAGGTGTTCACAGACAGCATCTACTTCAGAGTAGAGTTCAGCAAATGAATTGCATGCCTAAATGCCCTTAGTGTGAGACCCAACATCCAGCAAAGAGATTTAGGATAATCTTGTCTAACATTTCAAGGAAATGTTTCTTCAGGGAAGAAAAATCTCTATATAATGCTCACGTCTACTGAAAGAAGGTCCTGGAACTGGATGAGGGCAAACCCAGATATCAAACAGGCTTGGTGGAGAATGGATTTGGANAGGACAAGGGGTAATGGATTTAAACTGAAAGTGGGTAGATTTAGGTTAGATACTAGAGAGAAATTCTCTCCTATAAAAGGTGGCTAGACTCTGGAACAGGTTGGCCAGAGAAGCTGTGGACACCCCACCCCAGAAATGTCCAAGGTCAGTGTAGATGGAGCTCTTGAGCAACCTGGTCTATGCATGACACNCGGGTGTCACTTAATGGGAAGCTCAACATGAGTTGGCGATGTGCACTGGCAGTCCAAAAAGCCAACAACATCCTAGGCTACATCCAAATCTGCATGGCCAGCAGGTAGAGGTGATTCTTCTCCCCTCCTCTGCTTTGTGAGATGCCACTTGGAGTACTGCATCCAGCTCTGGGTCCTCTAGCATTAAAAGGATATGGATCTGCTGGGGTGGGTCCAGAGAAGGGCCACAAAGATGATCAGAGGACTGGAGCACCCCTCGTATAAAGACAGGATGAGAGAGCTGGGGTTGTTTGGCCTGGAGAAGACAATGTTCCANACACTCAAAAGGATGGCAGGGATGGTAGGTGGTAAGTGGAAAACACCAGCACCTTGGGTCTCTGGTCTCTGCCTGCTCCTTAGCTCTAGAAGTTTGACTCCCCAGTACGAGATACCAAGAGAGACAATACTAAAATTCTATGAGATTTTCTGTGAAAACACAGTTCATATCTCCAAGGCAAGTCAGAACAAATTGGAATAAGAAAGGCAGTATTTCTAGTCCCTGTGCTTGCAGATAGGGAAGAGACTTTTTGCTCTGTAGAACACATTAGATTTTTCCACAGATACAGTGCAGAATACATAAGCAATCTTGATGGAAAACTGTAGCTGAGAGATAAACTGAAGACAGATAAACTTCAGATTCTGAAGGCCAAATCCTTATAAATCCTACTTAACTATGGCATTGAAGCATGTAGTCAACTCTGTCTGGAGAGGAAATTTCAAATCTAAGCACTTCCTACAGGCTTTTTGAAGCACCCCCGTTCCTAGCCATGGCTGCTGAGTATGCCAGTGAAGAAGCCTAATCCCTTTCAGTAAGAGATCTCTCATAGAACTGCCTGTAAAAGCAGCTTAGCTTAACTAGTACTACTTCTGGGGCTGGGAGGCCGCCTCATAGGTTCTACTATACTGTTACAGCATCCTAACTCCCTCTGTTAAAAGTTTTCTTCTCCAACTAAATGACTAAAAACATTCCATTAGAATAAACTT
Source organism: Erpornis zantholeuca (assembly GCA_013400515.1). Classification (NCBI taxonomy): domain Eukaryota; kingdom Metazoa; phylum Chordata; class Aves; order Passeriformes; family Timaliidae; genus Erpornis; species Erpornis zantholeuca. The sequence continues at coordinate 9,551 of VZTN01022700.1, read as the reverse complement.
GAAATTTTGTGAGAAGATACCAGCCTATTACTTTAAGCATGGTATCAGTTTTCCTTGAAAAAAATCTCAGTCTTAATCAAATTCAGACCCAATTCATTATTTCTTCTACAGAAGCTGTTTGAGTGTAGCATTTAAAGACACTGTTTAAAAAAGTTATGCTTCCCCACAAAAGATCTAAAATATATGTGTGATATGCAATTGATAGTGCATTCACAACCAAAGGGACTTGGATGGCTTTGTTAGTTTCTTATAATCTTGGAGTATAAAACTAGGAAATCAGTGGTCTGTGGATAAATATATGATCTTCCTGTTTTCTCTGCTCCTAGAGTCTCGGGGTTTCAGTTGCACAGCATCAGGTTTTGTCTAGGAAATCAATGAGGTTTGCCTAGTTGTAAGTGGAAAGATTTTGGCCTAGATTTTGTATTTTGTGTAATCTGAGTTTTTTGGTTGAAACCTTCAGGATGCAAAAACTATGTGGGAAGGCAAGCCTCTTTACTTTTGGAAATATCTTCACATCTGGCCCAGACCACCACTGATTAAAGATCTTTTCTGTCTTCTGCTAGATGTTGCAATTTATGAGATAAATACGGATGGAATCTGCTCAGTTCCAGCTCTCAAAGTTGCATCGCACTGGTGATCTACCTCAGGGCAGACCACTGCAGAACCCAGAACTGCTTACTCTGCCAAGAGTGTGGGATTGTTCAGGGTTACTCTCAGAAAAATGTTCATTTGTCCTCTTGGTGCCCTTACCGGACTTCATCTGAGACGAATATCTCTGGTTTCCAAGATTCTGTTCATAACCATAAACTTCACTTTACATTTCATAAAAGTAGAGAAAAAAAATACCATATTCCAAGAAACCACAAAGAGAAACCAAGAGAGCATGTTACCAGAAGAAAAAACATAGCATCTCCACATGAATATTGGTCTTGGCATTGCAATGTAGTATCGCTGATCTTGTTAAAATATCTCAAATTACTGCTCCATCAGTATTATTACCTGCAGGGGAGGAGAGAGAGAGAAGTTCGTGACATAGTTCAGAAAGACAAACTGTCAGAAAAACGGTAATGCATAAGGGTGGAATTTTTAAAATTGGGATTATCTGATCCATTTTATCCCTTTTGAAACAGAAATTAAGTCCAAGCAAATCACGTCATCTGCCTTCGCATGCAAGGATAAAAAACACAGGCATTTTCATATTGGTATTTATCCCATCAGTCCTAAATGGGATTTACTGTTGGGAAAGGCTTGTTTCTATCTCTTGAGTCTAGGGGGCTAATGCAGCCTGGATGGCCAGTTTTTAATTAGGTTAGGTATGACAAAATGGATTTTACCCCGGATGATTCTGGAGAGTTCCCATGTCTTCATACCAGTGGCATTTAGCAATCAAACTAACTTGGTGAAGTAGGTTCAGTTGTGCAATAAGTAGTTTAGCACAGAGAAATGAACAGTCATTCATTTCAGTGTATGCCTTATTTATAAGAAGAGGGATTATGACCAGCAAAGCAGTGATGGTGATATAGATTTCATGTTTCTGGTAGGTAACTCATTAAACATGAATTCCTACAAGACAAAAACACTTAGGGAGTAAATATCAGTTTTAAATGTATATACAAATTAGTGCCTGGAAAGTGTAGCAGATGATATAACCTCTTTATAGAATATTACTGAGACCATTACTGCTATCTCTTTCCAGCTCTGTTACCTTTCCTTCAGAAAGGGTAACCAAAACTAAGAAAAGAAGCTAGCAATGCTTACATTACTGAGTAACAAAGAGCATGCTGGAAGTCTCAGGGATTTTATTTTGAGTTGATCCAGAATATGATTAAAAAAGTACTTCCTCACCTTCACTGAGAAACAAGGAGGAAAATTAAACAGTGGGTGAAGGTCAAAATGAAACTCTGTAACAGCAAAAATATTTTTGCCAGTTAATTGACCACTGCTTCTTCTGAGCTAGTTTATTTGAGATCTGGCAGATTTCCAATGGCTGGTTTTCTTTAAGAGAGGGCTGATAGTGTGACAGAGATGTTAGAAAAGACGCAGATCACATCCCTTTAAAAAAGCATGGAGATTGTTTTCCAGTCTAGCATTGGTCTGCATTCATTTCTCCAGAAATTAAGACTAGTCTAAAAAGCTTTGGTAATTAAAGGCTCACTTCAGACCTGAACTGCATAAAATGTTCTCACTTCTCTGTGCTGACCTCTCAAATCCCAGTGGAAATGTCCTCACTGTAGATTTTTACTATTTCTGAAATGTGTTATGGTGCCACAGCATTGAGGAATACTCTTGTNGCAGGAAAGACAATAAACATTACTTTCAAACCTTGCATATTCATCAATTAACTAAGGTAATGACACTGTGAGAAAGATATATTTTCATCATTGTAATCTACCCACAATGTCTTGGAGTAAATATTTAAAAGCAGAGAAAGGGACAGGGATTACTTCCATTCTTAGGGTCCTTTCTCAGCCAACTTTTCCGACACCCTTTTCAACAAGATACATCTATCTTTGTTTATAAAACTATGCCAGCATTGGCCATTTAAAATTCATTTATCTAACATATAATCATATTTTGTACAGCATTTCTTAATAAAGAAACTATTATATAAATAAAACACAAATCAGCACATACCTTTGAACTAAGTAAAGGGGTAGTAAGAGGAAAACATTTAAAGAGTCCTAATTCAGTTGCAAGAGAAAAGGAGAAAACATGAAGGGCAACAGAAAAAGAAGAGATTGCTGTAATTTTTTTTAAGGGTCTGATTTAATTCCCATGCATATCAGTCAGATTTCTTTTTATGACTTTGAGATATGGAAGACAGATAAAACTTCCACAAAGACTGTACTGTGTGTTTCTGCATGGTAACAAGTTCCTTTCCGATTTACATCCTAAATTAACCTCACCAACAAAAATAACCCAGCATGACATCTGCAAAGGTCAGGGACAGAAATCCCCTCTATTGGGAAGGCTTGCGAGGTCGCCTGCACGTGGTGGACATCCTGGGCAGGCACAAGGGCAATGAACATGTAGCTCAGCTTCCCATGTGCTTCATCAGCTATTGTTCTAAACACAATTACCTGATAAAATTATTTCTTCAGTAAAACAAGTAGAACATGCTGAGTGATTGAAGAGATGCAAAAGGAGAAAAGTATCTTTTCTTTTTCCTCCTGCTAATAATTTCAGAGGCAAGATGCTTTTTAAAATTCTTTTCTTTTATCTGACAGAAGGGTAGTGATAGCTTTTATTTTTCCCTCTCCATAATAAATATTATGCCTGCTAGATCTCTGTTCCTTCATTATCGGCCAAGGACAAATGAGGCAAACATGTAACATCCATGGTGCTACCAGCACTCACTAGGACTAAATGTTTATTTGAAGGACAATACAGAATTCCTTCTACTGGTCTGAATATCCATGCTGAATTAAAATCCTAAGAACTTACAAATGAGGAGATTAATTTGCTCTGCAATTATTTGCTGCTTCGGGACAATAGCAACAACATGATTCGTGTAGTTATATGTTGACATAACCATCAGACAGTGACTTCTCAGCTAAATTCTCCAACTTTGAAGAACTAATAGAAATTCTTTGTTGCCTAAGTCACTGAAAAAAAATGTAGTCTTTGGCTTCTAAAAAGTCTTTCTGCTAAAAACCTGAGAGTGTACAGGTATTCTTGGTAAGGAAAGCACAAAATGAGGAGGGTAAAATTTATTTGAATTTAATAAGAAGCTACTGGAACCTATGCTGTCAGAAACTTGTTTGCAAGGTTTTAGAAAGCTTGAGAACTTAAACAGAGTTACTGTTATGATTTTTACTGCTTCCTGTTTAAGGGCAAGACAAGAAGTGGAAATTGCTCAAAAATAGCTTCTTGGAAGTTGCTTCCACACCAGACTGAGTGTGTTTTTGCAATATTTCCAGTCCCGTTTTCTGTATCAACAAGTTCTCATAAATAGTACTTGAACAGCATGTTGCTGATTAGAACCACAGCAAACTTGTAAGCCTTGGATCCACTCGCAAATGCAACTTTAGTGTTTGAACCTCAAAGTGTAACTGACAAGCTAAAAGCAACAAATGAGTACAAGTCCTTGGAGGTATCAGGGTGGAAGATAAGGTTTTTTCAGCGCAAATAATGGGTGCTCACTTAACCCTAGCTTGAAACATACATGGTGATTTGTATTTTCTGCGTGCTCAACTGGTTGTTAAAAAATGTTTTCTCCTGAATAATAGCATTTTATTTCCAGAGAATTATTTTTTAAAATATTTGCTTTTCAATTATAAAACTGTGTAATATGGTCCTAACTAATAGATGTATAAAAATGAGTGATGAGATTTATATCAATCACCAGCAGTATCTGGCAAGATAATATAGGGGACGATATATGCAGAGATGCAGGAAATCAAGTGTCCTTTATGGCCTTTTTATGTTCACCATTATCAGAGAGGCAGTATGGCTCGTGGAATCCATCTAAATCTCACTGCACCACTGGGGATCAAACCAGATTGACTCAAAGACCTGTCCATCCCATAACATTATTTTCTTCATAAACATAAAATTCCCATTGTCTGTTTTAAAGGCATTTTCCTCTGTGTATCTCTTAGGGACAGTGAGGCAAACTTAGCTCAAAGTAAATAGTCAAAAAAAGAGAAGTAGAGAGAAACACAACACCAACATGGTTCTGGTGACTGCTGTATATACACTGTCACAACTAATGTTACCCACAAACAACCCTTTTCCTGCAGCTTGCTGCCTGTGAACATACACAACTTTTTAATGGACCTGACCAAGACCACCGTTATCACATTTGTCTCTGTTCTCAAATGCTCTTCTTTCCTTTTCTTTGTTCTTATTCATTTTCCTGCCTCCCCCACCTGAGCAAGCTGTTTGGCATTTGAGTTCCATAGCTACTGCTTCATGGTATTTGTGGTAAAAACCAAGTCTGGCAGATGCCTTCATATTCAATCAGCTTGTTTTCTTTTTCTTCAGAGTGCCCAAGGTGGGAAAGGGGAGAACCCCAACAAAACCTAGATGTCTGAAGTGAAATCTTTTGGCAGGCTGACTTTATTCAGCATTTGTTTGTTCAGTTCTGATGCTCAACCAGGCATAATAATCACTAGGGTGACTTTGGAGGATTAAAGTCTTAAGGCCCAGTGGATTAGTATGTTCAAACCTACATCTTTCAGCTGTCAGAAGAAGGGTTGCTTCAGGAGTAGAAATTTTTTGTAAGTGCTTGCATGCAGAGAGCCCAATTTGTCAAAGTATTGAGCAGCTCCCAAGAATTAACGAATTTATCTTCCAGGCTGCCTGGAGAAGTGGAGAAGGATTATCTCCAATTTATAGTTGTGGAAGTAAAGCACAGACGGATTAAATTACTTGTTTCAGGTCACATACAGGGCACTCAGGCTTCAGGGGCACTTGCTGATTTGGAGCAGAAACAAAAGAAAGTGGTCCTATGAGTTTCTTCACTAAGAAAGTGGTCCCATGAGCTTCTTCAATTCCTCACCTTTTACAAGATGGGGAAAACACCTTCCTCATGCCTTTGCCTCCTGAAAGTTTTTGGAAGGTTCTGGCAAACTCCAGAACCCCTGATCTCTCCATCAAGGACTTTCAGTAATGGTGCTGATATTAGCCATTGAAAACAGCAGAGAAAGGCACTGGCTTGGTGCCCCTGATGTAAAGAACATCTTGGCTGAAAGAGGTGAACTGGGCAATGCACAAGAAGGCTTTGATTACCCTCTCAGCCCATGGGTTTTCTTCAGTTGGACCTGTTAAGGGAAGGAATGCTAAGTAATGGGTATAGACCAACGCCCCTGGGAAAATTAAATTGGAGGAGTTAATATCAGGTATTTTGCATGTAATACATGACTCATAGAACTCAGTTTTAGGGCTGTGAGTAAGGGAGGTGTGCTAAAGTGCTGAAAATGTCTTCTGTTCTTCCACCTGCTCTTATTATTGTTGTCAGTCAAAATTATATCCTTCCCACTTTTGAAATAGTTGACAGGAACTGGTGATCATTCTGAAAACTGGAGATCAGGCATTTTTCTCCATGCTGTTATTTTCTTGCTGGTTTTGGATGTTGTTGAGATTACTTCAAAATATTTGGAAGATCTGGAACCTTCATCTAGAAAAGAAGCGTGGGAGGCATACCAAATATACATGCTGAAAATAGTTACAAACATTTTTTTCAAATCTAAAATCTGAAGGGTTTTCAGGGCATCCTTTAAAAATATGCATTCATAATACTACATAATATGAAAAGAAAACAGAAAAGAAAAAAGAAGGAAGTCCTGAGTTTGGATATTTACAACCTTTTGTCACCAGAGTGACAACACATACAGAGTGATGGACACATACAGCCCTGTTGACATTGTAAAACTTCCTCTCCCATCTTTCTGCGAGACTGCTGAAAAGGAAATAAAATCATCTGGATTATCTCAAGCCAGTAGCATTAGCCTGTTATTGACTTAAATCTTGAGAACACAATGATAACACTCTGCTAATGCTGTCCTTTTCCAAGGATGTCCTAATAGCATCAGTAGAAGTCACAAATATTTCATTTCAGTTCCTACAAGGGATGTAAACATATATAAGAACATTCATCATCATTTGAATCTGGGAAAGGAGTCCTACATCTGTCTCCCCACTTCTTAATTTCCTTTTTCTTCTAACCTCACCTAGCCTCACAAGCATGAAGCCCATTATCTGAATGTGCAGTATTCCTCCTAAAAGAAACTCAGACCTGTTTTTTCCTAACTATCACAATAGTAGAGTGAAGAAAAAAATCCATGATTATTCCCTGTAATGTGATAGTTGACTAATCTTTAGAAACATCACTAGTCTGTATAAGAGTTGTATGAAGCAACTTGTCTCGTGTCAGGTAAGATACATTCTGAGAAAAGTATAATCTTAGGAAGGTAATATATTGACCCTGTCTTCTGGTATGTTAATCCCAGGAAAAGTGAAAATCACATGTTCTGAACCATCCACACTTGTCTGGGTCAGAAAACTCTTATGGTTGCTGAGATTGCTTTTGAGGCTTCCTCTAAGAAGTCAGAACTTTACTGTATGTACTACAATGTAGCAGGGTTGGACCATTTTTCCTTCACGTGTGCAGGTAAGAAGTACTTAAAAATGTGGAAGGAGGTGAGCAACAGAAAAATTTCTTGCTAACTATGTGTCCTGAGTGGGTTAAAAATGTTCCCAGCAACACAGCACTGTATTGCTTTTAAGGATTTGTCTTTGCTTAGGGTAACCTACCTCTCTGCCTTTTACATGAAGCATTTTTAGAAGGTGTTTGTAAATGTTTATACAGGTGCTGGAGAGACAATGGAGCCATCCAGCTCTTCACATTCCCAGGCTCCCTACTTTTGGCCTCACAGATGCCCACAAAGCCAAAATGCACTGCATGCATGCAGACAGCTGTCCTGCACGGACAGTCTGGATCCTACCCCTTGGAGCACGTGGCACTTGTTGCATTTAAACACACCACACTGCACTGACAGTCCTTAGTCTGTCTGCAGAGAAGTCGTGCAGCAGGAATGGAAGCAGGTAACAGAGCACCTTTCTCCACCCACCATCAGAGTTTGCCCAGATGTAGCCACAATTTTGTCCCACAAATTGCTGATGTCTTTGATCAGTGCTAGTGCAGAGGGTGTATCTCTCAAAAACTCCTTAACAGCAAGTGTGTCAGAAAAAAATGTGTTTCATTTTTTATCTCAATATAAATCTGCAAGCATGGAAGAAAAAATAGGAAGAAAACAAGTTGCCTCCTCCACCATGATATTCATTCATCACAAAGATGAGACCAGGAAGGTATTCTGGTATATATTATATATTATTTTGTGGTGTAAATATCATTTTTCAAATAGAAAAGCAGTCCACATAGTCATTTATTCACATCTGGATAGAACTTTTGGGTCTGACTGAAAATCACCTAAGCCTCTTAATGCACTTAAGAATGATTCCGATGCAAATGCAAAGGGATGCTGCTTCACTTGGGTGTTGTTTCTTTTTCAAAAGGCTTTGCAATATCATGCATTTTTTCCCGTTGAAGGAGTGAAATTAATTTACCTCTGAATGTGCCCCCTTGGTGATACTGTACTTTTGCCAATACTAAGATTATGTGAGCACGTCTGGTGTGCCTTCCAGACACATGAAGAACAGGAATAACTTTGTAAGAAAGAGAAGTGGCTGAAAACAGTTGATTGCACTTTGTTCTTTCAAAGGGACCTGTTGCCCTAAATAATTATATGCATGAGTTAAGTATAGAAAAGTGTCCTCCTTCTCTCCAGATTATAGGCATCCAATTTTTCATTGAAAATCACATATGTGATGGTGTGGTCTCAACCTGTTTCACTGTAATTATAGGATCTGCAGAGTAAATGTGCCTGGCAAATGAATCAAAAAGTGCTGAATTTTAAATTAAATATATTTCCAGGGTGATTCTACAATGAGATGCACCATATATCACTTAAGCATAAGTTTTAATTCATGAGCTTTATCAGACTGTGGCTATGAGGCAGTGCCATATTGACAAATCTTTCTGTCAATCCGCAGAAATTACATCAGTATACATAAATCAGAACCTTTTTACTTATATTAGGAAGCAAAAATATTTTAGTACTCACTGAAGAGCTTTGGAAATATGTATTTATGTTACTATATTTTGGACTATATCCTCTTGTATCCGTCAAAGAATCTCCAGCTTAGGACCAATGAAAAAAAATAAACAGATAAATTTTTGTGCAGAGATTTCATGGACTGTAGATGTGGAGGTCTGAAGGGTCAGTTATATATGCTTGTTTCTTCCCCTTTTGTTTTGTTTTTCTACTAATCTTACCTGTCCTGCGACTGTAATTCATTTTTCAGCAAAAGAGAACAGTGTGTGACAATGTAATGTAGTTACAGTAATGAGGATGGAAACAATTCCCTTTCAAAAACACCTAAAACTATAAACATAAACTTTAATGAGCTCAGACCCTTCAGAGTCCTTTTCAGTAGTTTAACAGCCTCCTTGAGAGAAAGGTTTCAGATTGGATCTCAGACCCAAGCTTTTCAGGTTGGACAGGAGTCTGCAGATAAAGTTTCAACCTGGGCATGCTTGTAGGATAATGAATTATCGAATAAATTTCATGACTTCTGTCTCTCCTCATTTTTCTCCAACTACAGATACCCATGCATCATGAAAAATCTCTGCTGGGTGTAAACAGAATTGATTAGCATAATTTGTTGTGCTGTGTAATTAAACACAGTAATTGTCTGGAATTAATGAAAGTAAGAGGAGATGGAACCTAGCAGGTAGAGCCATAGGTTTTCACTGCTGCCGAGGTAAAATGTTAAAGAATGCTAAATAGCTAAATGTTAAAGAATGCCAAATAGCCACAAAGGATTGAAGGGAAAATTTTGAGAGATGGATTCTTCTTCTGTCAAATTACCTGAGAATTTGTGTATTGGGTAGAGACTGGGGGAAAAGAAACTCAGTAGGGTAACCTTCAACTGACTGCTGCAGTGCAATACATGCTAACAGATCATATATATATATATGTATATAC
>VZTN01022699.1:644877-754460 GCA_013400515.1 Erpornis zantholeuca | reverse complement strand
CAGCGTCGCCCGCTGCTCCCTCCCTTCCCCGGCGCCGCAGCCCCGTGGGGCTCCCGCCCGCCGCGCCCCACGGGAAGGAAGGGGACTGGAGGAGCGGCACAGGAAGGGAGACGCCGGGTATACCGGGTTAAGTTTTTATTTCAGGTTTACTTAACTCTTGTAGAGGACTCAGAGGAGCCCGGCTGCTCCCACATGCTAGGGGTGGGGGATGTTTTCCTCACACTACCCAGCCCCTGGGCACGGGGCAGCACAGAGCTGGAGCAGCACCAGGAGAGGTGCAATGCGGTGAAGGCGCTGAAACAGGAGCAGCAGGACGTGAGAGCTGCCCCTCGTCACCAGACAATAAAAACACCCGCGGGGCTTTTCGGTTTTAGGTTATCTTTATTTTACAGTTTATAAAAAGCTTTTCCCAATGCGTGTGCTCCATTAAACTTCTGTGCCGTCGTGCAAATTACTGTGGACTTTGACTTCCAAGTTCACCTGCTTCACTTTCCTGCCCTGCCCCTGGCAGACGCCGCTGTTTTCCCTCGGTGGATGAACGTTCCTGACGGTGCAACACCGGCTGCCCACGGCCTTCGGGGCGCCCCGGGGCAGCTCCACCTTGGTGTTCAAGGGGTGCTCCTCGGGGGCGCCCCTGGCAGCTGCCCGCTTCCTCCGCAGCTTCCGGCACTTCCTGGCGAGGAGGCAAACTCCGGACAGCACCAGCAGCAGCAGGGTGAGGGCGGCGAAGGCGCTGCCCAGGGAAGCGCCCGTTTGGGAGAGAGAGGCCGCGACGGCAGCTTCCTCCCTCTCCAAGAGCAGCGACTTCATGTTGGTGCCGTTCTTCACCTGGTCACCCTCGTTGTCGTAGATCAGGGATTCATCCAGCGCCGGCCTCCCGGCGCCCTCGGCCAGGTCCCTGCGGCCGCGCTGCCAGCGGCGAGCCAAGGAGCGCTGGACACGGGGCCCGGCCATGCCCTCCGGGCCGATCACATAGATCACTTGGAGGTACCACTGGTGTCCAGCTTCCACCTTTCCCCAAGGGAAGACATGGACAGAGGGAATGTTAAGGATGGCTTTTACATCAAGTGATTCTGTTAAAGGCTGGTGGGTTTTGTGTCCTGTTTCTGACAAAGTCCGCTCAGGGTTTTTCTAAGCACCTGCAGTAACACTGACCACCAAGTGAAGTGTCCAGCCTTTGCCAATGGCAATAATTCATTCAGGAACATGAATAATATGTTTTTAAGGAGCTTTTTCCTGAGTGTTTCAAGAAAAATACCTCTAAATTACCAGAGTAATATTCTAAGCTCCATTTCCTGTGTCAGAGTTGAGTTCTGAAGGCCCAGAGCCTACAGTGTACCAAGTGGTTGGGAGGTCCTGGACCGAGAAGTCAGTTTTGGGCTACCAAAAGCACTGGATACATACCTTGTAGAGAGCATCCACCTTGAGAGTAAATCCATCGACTCCAGGCATGCTGCTCACCGAGTGGAACTCGGACAGCTCAGAAGCAAAGTGGGCATCAAAAGGCACATCATGGAAATACTTATCCGTCACTTCTGGCTGGTTTCGGTCCTGGAAGTCAGAGAGGTGTCATGCGGGATGCTGTATGCTTTCCCAAGGCAGGCTGGAAGCCAGGGCACTACCTGCGCAAGGAATCTAATCCAAATGCCCCAGCTCCACGCCTACATGTGGGCACAGAGTAAGGAACACTCATGGACAAAGAGTGGGGAAAACTGATCTTGTGTTCACAGCTTGCACCAGCACCGCAGAACATCCACCACCTTTCTCTCCTCATCCCTTTGCAGTCACGATCCCTGCTTGTTGCCAGAGAAAATCCCAAGTGGGAAGCAGGAGCAGGGGACTCACCAGGAGGAGGAATCGGTGTTTCAGGTACTTGTTGGGCTGGATGCAGCCGTACTGGGGCCCCTCGTTGTAGACGGTGCCTGTGGGGTCAAAGAAGGGCACGTAGCCATCCCTGCCCGTGCACAGGTAGACCTTCTCCAGCTGGAGCTTGTAGGCAGCGTTGAGGTTTTGCTCTGGGTGCCAGAGCACGCGCCCATACAGGATTTGCCCTGGGGAGGTCAGGAAAAAGAGGGGCAGGTGAAATTCCCCAACCAGGGAAACGCTGCTAAAACCAAATGTGCTGGACTGCACATGGCTCTGGGTTTAGAGGGGTTTGGATTGTCTGGGAAGGGCTTGGTCTGTAGGGGTGGCAAAACACAGTGCCAGAGTACGCTGATGTTTTACAGGGCTGTAAGATGCTCAAAATGTCATTTGTTGCTGTGGAAGAGGCAAAGCCACAGCTGGGTTTTGCCCTTTCCTCTCCAGGAAATGGAAGCTGTGAAGGCAGAAACACCGGGCAGAAGCAGAACAGGAGAGGTAAATCCTACCCTTGGAAAATGCCCCTTTGTAATCCATTTCTGCCAGAGACATTTCGGATTTGGTGGGGTCCATTAGAAACACCTTCTCATTGTTACAGAGCTGAAACTCCGTGTTCAGGGAGTAAACGACTGGAACTGGGCGGTTTGTCTGCTGGAAGGCGATCGGGATCAAAAACCTGGGATTGGGACAAGGAAGGAAACAAGGAGAGATGAGGTTTGGATACATGTGCACGCCAAAGGGGCTGACCCTGCCCTGCTGCCGTGGGGATGAGGCCTCCTTACCGCTCGGGTGTGTGAGCTGTGCAGGGCAGGGGCTTGTCTCCGGGCTCTGCCCACGGCTGCGTGGGCTGCACCGTGCAGGGGATCAGGAAGATGGTGTATTCTCCAGAGTAATCCTTCCTGGGAACAGACAGGACACCCTGCAGTCACCAAGCAGAGCTCTGAGCTCTTCACCCAGGGCAGCACCTCTCCCTTGCCCCAGCAATGTCATCCAGCAGTCCCTGAGGGACAAGTGTGACCTTCTGAAATGCCCTGTCACCTATGGGATCAGTCTATCCACAAGCTTCATTGCTGGAAAATGCTTTTACAAGAGGATGAGATGATTTTTCTCTCCGTAGAACAGTGTTCCAGTCCTGACAGCAACTCCCCACATGCTCCAGCTCTGACCAAGCTCTTGAGCATTCCACACTATTGCTGTGGCTGCTGGAAGGGCGCCGGGGAGAACACGCTGCTGTGGGAAGCTGCCGAAGGGGACTGGACCCCCAGCCCTCACCTGTTGTAGGAGCTGGTTGCTCTCCAGAGCTGGTAGGGAGAGTCAAAAGTCTGAGCGCTCCACAGCAGCTGCAGGTCAAATTCGATCCCTCCCAGGTGCTCTGGAGTCATTAAAGAGGACCTGACGTCTGGCAGGCTGTGGTGCTCCATGACAAACAGCCCTGGGGGAGGACAAGGAGGTGGCAGGAGGCAGAGTACAGAGAGGCCCCATGCCCACCTCAGCACAGAGGGACTCGCGGTGGGGAGAGGGACTTGTTCTGCTGCCTGTGTGACACTGGTGTGTGTCCCTGTCAGGATCACTGCCCTCACCTCTGAACTTGGCCTGTGTCTTGAACTCGATGACCAGCCGGCCATCCTCGCGGATGTAGATGCGGATAATCTGCAGCCGTGCCGAGAGCACGCTGTCCGTCTGGATCCCTGCAAGGACAGCGGCACTGGGAGCCCACACGGCACACTCGCTCCTCGGCTGGGCTCTGCCAGCCCCAGAAGCATTTGGGAGATCTCCAAAAAGCAGGGTTTAATTGGGATCATCCTCCAGTGAGCCAGCTACATGCTTCCTCCGTTATCCTTTGGCTGCCTAAGCCCCCCATAAGCATAAAGGAAGGAAATATTCTGAGTTCTCCCCTCCCTCAGGACTCTGGTGGCAGAAGGGAAAAATATGAAGGAGGCACTTCTTCCATAGCCCTTGGATCGCCTCAGGCTCACCTGTCCTCCAGAGAACAGTGTCGTAGAAGAAGGAGAACTCCATCTCCGTGTGGTGCTCCAGGGAAGCCCAGCCCCTCGGGGCCGTCACATAGATGTAGGACACGTAGAGAGGGACATGGACTGTCAGGAAGGACTGGGCAGAGTCCCTTACCTAGCAATAAAACCCCAAAAAGGGGGTTATGCACCTTCAAGTGAAGTCAGAGGTGACTCTGAACATTCTTTATGTGTAGGTACCTCAGACAAACCTGTGTTTTAATTCAGGGGCAGTGTTAAGGCTCACTGGGGCCACGGGACAAAGGAGTTCTGGGCACAATTTCACCTCAAAACCCCCCAGTTTCCAGGGCTGTGAATTAAAAATCAGCAATTCTGCTTGCTCAGGCCTCCCACAGCTCTCCATTTATTATCTGCAGCATGCAGCTGTATTTTGCAGGCCCTGGAGAGTTCAGGGAGATGTTCCAGCCTGGCTGGTGCCAGGCTCCACATGCTCCACTAGGCAGTTGTTCAGTCCAACTAGCTCCTCTGGACTTGTGCAAACAATTGGAGCTATAAAAGGAAAGTTAATGAAGTAGTCCAGGCTGGCAGGAATTAAAAGAGATGATGCTGGCTGTAGCAGTGTGACTGGGAATTTAATGCAAGAACCTAAGGGAGACGGAGTGGGATGCACATGGATAACGCAGCCACGAGAGGGCAGCAAAACACCTCTAATAGTGAAAGCCACTCGTTTATAGAAGAACGTTTTTGGCTTTTGGTCTGCCAGCCTGTTAATTAAGAAATGAGTTAAAATATCCCGTGACCTCGCTCTGTTGTGGAGCATAGACTGATCTGCCTCTGCTCTGTCCTTTGTTCATTTCTATTGGCTGAGAACGTGGTCAAAATTATAAAAGAAGAGAGCCCAGCTGAGAATGTTTTGTATTTCTACTGTGGCTGTACATTAAAAAAAAAAAAAAATCCTGGTGCTCTGAATATTAAGAGAATAAAACCTGTGCTACCCCCAGGAAAAGAAATGAAATAAAGTGCACACAGCACTGTTCTCTTCCAGGTGAAAGGGGGGAAAAGCCATGCTCCACCTGTCCAGAGCAGAACAGCAACACTTGAATGCAACACAGAGCTGTGCCTGAGAACTGAGAGAGATCTGGGATAGGTGGGAGAGCTCTGGATGTGCTTCTCACCTGGAAGTCAGCAGTGACAGAGCCTCCACAGACATCAATTAATTCGGTCATGTCGTAATAAGCATCGAAGGTCCAGATGCAGCTCTTGAGGTTGAGGTGCTGGTACAGCTGGATGCTCTTGGGCTCCCTCACCGTGGGGTCCAGCTGGTAGGGGCGGTCATAGCCCGGGCCCAGCACGAAGCTGTCGTGGGTCACCTCATCCAGGAACCCTGCCTCTGGAGTGAGAGACAGCAGGACACTGATCCCTTGCCGTTTTATACAGCCTGAGGCCAAGTATGGAGGTCTTGTTTCATTCCTGAATCATGGGAGCTCCTCTCCCTTCATTATCCTGGAGGTCAAACTGGACATACTCAGGTCTTCACAGGGGAAGAGGTTACGGGAATGGGGTAAGCATCCTAAAAGTCAAACTTATGGACCTATTTATTCAAGGTTGAAGTTAACCTTTGAGACATGAGGAACAGGCTGAGTATGGAATTAGGAGAATGAAGTACAACCTGCTGCCCACCATGGCTCTAGCATGGCTCTCACTCCCTGGGGTGCCAGAGACACAATCTGCCTGCTCTTTTCAGCTCTGACATTTCCTTCAGCAGTGAATTGATTTTGTTGCCTTGTGGGAGACTTCAGTGACCCATATCGTGATCCAGCCCTGCAGATCCCTCTCTACCCTTGTGGATATCACAAGACAGATTTAAAAAGCAGAAAATCACCAGCAGAGTGTGATGGTTGTGTGTACAACCTACAATCTCCTCAAACATTCCTATGCCTGGAATCCCATCTCCAACAAGGCAATTCTGGTCACTGCTGCTAGATCAGGAAGATTCACTGTTGTTTACATCATGTCAAGAGAGCCCAGAGAAAGACAAAGCTGCCCTCTCTGCATTTCTTTCCAGGCTTCCATGTTCAGGAAGCAAAGGCTGGCACTGAAGGCTACCTGAGATGCCTCTGAGGTCTCTGACAGTGACCAGGTTGGAGCAGACGTGCTGGTGCCGGTAGATGGACTCGGAGAGAAGGAAATGCAGGTTGTGCAGCGGCAGCGTGGAGATGAGGGGCAGCATCCCATCCTGGTGGGGGATCTGCACCGAGATGTGGATCCTGGAACAAGCAGCACATGAGAGAGCAGAACAGAGCAGCCTGGCAGGCACAGGATCCCCACAGCAGCACAGCCCAGGCAGGTGAGCCTGATGTATAGTTTGAGCTGGATTTCCCCAGCTATGCATCTGCTCCTTAAGCTGTCCCACCAACTCCCAATTCCTGAGGGGAAGGGCAACCCTCAGCAGAGCTGGGT
Organism: Erpornis zantholeuca; assembly: GCA_013400515.1. Taxonomy (NCBI): domain Eukaryota; kingdom Metazoa; phylum Chordata; class Aves; order Passeriformes; family Timaliidae; genus Erpornis; species Erpornis zantholeuca. The sequence continues at coordinate 748,170 of VZTN01022699.1, read as the reverse complement.
GTGAGAAGAGAGTGGGAGCACGAACCCAAGCAGGCCACGCCACAGGAGGGATGTGTTTTCACACACACATTATCCTCTTGAGTCCAGGTACCTCTGTACCCCCAGGGGGGCTAGCGAAGGGCTGCACTCCCCCTTCTCCACACTCATACCTGTTGGGATGCTCCTTGTGCTTCACATCCAGGTACTTGAGCGTGGCAATGAACGACTGTGCCTGGAACCCTCGGGCTGTCCCCGCGACCACAGGCGTGTGACAGATGGCACTGTCTGTGCCTATGGTCACCACGTTGCTCCTCAGCGGGGTCCCCACGTGGCCAGCCTTGTCCACAGCCTTGGCCACGCAGCGCACGTGGAACCGCCGGCTGAAGTAGATGCTGTCCAGCACCTGAGGGAACGAGGAGGAGGAAACCAGTGGTGCTTCCAGCAGGCTTAAGGAAAAACAGTGCTACGTTTTCTAAACCCCAACACCCATGGCTCACACCAAGTCCCAAATCCAAGGAGATTTTAGGCTGTAATCTCTGTGCCCTTGCAGCCCTGCCGTGGCGGTGCCTCCCAGCATACCCTGTGGTTGACGCTGGTGAAGGGCGTGTTGTCCGTGATGGTCTCGAAAGGCGACCGGGCTCCATTCCCGTCCGTGGGGGCTGCCACTTCCCAGCTGAACTGTATGGAAGACTGGTTGATCCCAGCCTCGCTGCAGCGCTCCTTCATGAGGGCGTACTTGGGGAAGTGAGGGTCACAGGGGGTGACGCAGATGAGGGGGTAGCCTGGGGAAGGGGATTTCTTAGCACCTTCCTTGGTCACTTCTTCCACACGGTCGTAGTCAGCCAGGGTGACGACCTACGTGGAGGCAAGAGGGCAGCACTCAGCTGGGGATGAGGGAAAGGGTGGAAGAAGCCATCCTTCCCTCCCACGATGCCACTGCAGCTCTACATTTCATTTCAGAAATCCCACTGCAGTTTCCAGTCTGTGCTTGAAGAGCACTAAATCACATCCACTCACCACGGGTGGTGCTGGGAGAATCAGGCTCCCCGCTGCCTCCTGATCCAAAATAGTCACTGTGGCAGTGCTGGTGTCTCCAAGAACTGCTTCCACTGGGTCATCTGGGCCCAGCACCAGAGAAAAGGACTCGTGCCATTCCCGGTCTTCATTGGACATGATCTCCACCTTAAACATGATGTGGGCCACACCTGTGGGAGTGAGTGCAAGAAAAACAGAGAGAACTCAATTCATCATCAGAGACTGCTCTGAAGTTCTCATACAAACCCTGCGTAGCTGCTCCGGGCTGTGGCCATGGAGACATTATGATAAAATACACATTATAAATTTTATTTCCACTCATTGCTGCTAATAATTTACCCACAGGAATCTACTCTAAACATAAAACTCCAGCTATGACAACTGATCCAATCGATCTGGTGATAGATTTACTAACAGATGTCATCTGAGGTTTAATAATGACTGTCTTTTATTAGCTGTATGGAGGAAAAATCTGGGATGCAAAGCACATTTCCATCCCTGCTCTCCCTCAGACCAGTGTGCAGAACTGTTTGGTGAGGGCTTGTTGGTCCAGCAATGCGATCTGAGGTGTTGGCAGCCCTACATTCCCTGAAGAGGACTTCACTCTGCCAGGTGTCAGTGCTTCTTCCTCTGGTCTGGTCACCCTTCATTGACGCATCAGCTTTTTTGAGTAATAAAATTAGAGCAAACCTCATGGGAAAAGTGGCTTTCCCCAAATCTCCTGGATGTTCTGATACACACAAAATGTCCCTGGCCCCACATCTCCCCCTCCCTGCGAGGTCCCTTTACCTGGGCTGAACTTGAGCATCCGACTCTTGGGGTAGTAATCCACGCCGGCCTGGGCCGAGCCATCACGGGTGCTGCAGCGCACCTTGGAGGTCCTGTTCTGGTCCCCCCTGCGGACCACCGGGATGTTCAGCACAGCCACGCCCTCCGGGCCCGGCGGCTCCCGCACCTGGTACGCAGCCTCTTCAAACTCGATGGTGGGGGCTGCAGGAAAAGCAGTGAGGGAAAAGCCCCAGGTTTGCACCTCTGACCGGTTCGGTTCAGCTCAGCTCAGCTCAGCTCAGCTCCTTTTGGACTCATCTACACACCCTCAGAGCAAGGGGCTCCTCAAAGCAGGGGCCAAAAAGATTTGGGTGTGACTTAGGGCAAAACCTAATGAGTGTGTTGGGCTACAGAGGATGGCAAGTGATTCTCCCATTGCTGTCTCTCACACAGCCCCAAATCCTTGCCATGTGCTGGTGCTCCAGCCCCTGCAGGCTGTCACAGCAGAGGGACCTGGCATCCCTCTTCTCTCCCATGGATCTTTCCAGGCTGTGACGCTGTGGAGGGAGGGGGAACATCTCCCAGGGGAAGCACAGCAACTCCAACTGCAGGGGAATGGGAAACAGGAGAGGTGGTGGGTCCAAGCACTGTCATTCAACCCCTCCCTTCGTCCCAGCCCATTGAGCTGCACACTGGGCTGTGACCGTGGCACTGAAGGCATCCGCGTGTACTGCACTGATGGGAATGTGCTGACTCCCTTGGGACCAACCCCCACACCCTTGCTGAGCAGCCTCACTCACCATCCTCATCGTTGGTGACAGTTATGGTGGCCACAGCCATCTTCCCAACCCTAGCTCCGCTCCAGTGGTTCCCAAGTGGGCTACCCAGATAGACTTGGAACTGCTCTTCGGGTTCAAAGGCAGAGTCATCACTGATGTGAACACTGCAGTTCTTCACCTAGAGCCAAGTGAAGAGGAGAAAGCAGCAATCACTGATAAATCTGATAAAGCCACATAAAGGCGAGGCTGTGGCAACCTATCCAGGGTTGCACATCAGAGCACTGTCCATCCTGGAAGAAACCCTTCTATTTTTAGGGCTGCTACTTTAGTGTGGACAAACCACGCTGTTACATGATGAGACACAGCAGCAAAAACATCTCCTTCCACAAACCCACAGCTCTCTATACAACAATCCCGAGTCCTCCGGATGCATCAGATTTGCATTTCACAATTAAACCAGTTTAATCATGAAACACACAACCCCTTCAGAGTGGGTTATACTGCCAGGACAAGAATTTGTGTCATCTAAAACCAGCCCGGACAACTCTGTCAGCTCCCTCTGATGATGGAAAGCCAAGGAGGAGATGTGAACCTCTCTCAGCAATGGTTCTTGGTTCCTCCACAAGGCAGGTCCAGCTCACCTTCTCCCCTTTGAGGAAAGTGATGCGAGACTCCTCTGCGTCCCTCCTCTCCGTGAAGTCCTCCATGACCCGTGCAGTCTGGCTCCGGGTGTAGCACCTGACGGAGGACTCGTAGCTCAGGTCCCCTGTGCGGAAGATGGGGATGTGCAGGGTCCCCTCCTTCTCCTTGGCCGTGTAGGTGTCCTTGGTGAACTGCATGCTGGGCACTGCAGGGGGGCAGAAACACAGCCAAGCAGGGTTGAGGATCCACAGGGAGACAAGAGGCCAGAATGGAACAGATGCAGCTGCCAGGGATAACTTACCATCTTGGAAGACATCGTTAATGGCCACGATGGCTTGGAACGGTTTTGCCAGCTCAGCTCCGTGGGGGGAGCTGAGGTAAACAACAAAAGTCTCCAGCCCTTCTATCACTGGGTACTGAGCATCATCCAGGATTGTCAGGGGGCAGAACTGGGAGGAAAGTGGAATTCCTGCTGTTAGAGGTACAAAGCTTTTGTCCTTCCCAGCACTTGCATTTGGGAGTCTAGTGTAAAGCCATTAAGTCAGTATGTTTTCTGAATCCATTAATCAATGTAAAGAATGTTCTAGAATAATCCAGCATATAATTTCAGAGAGCAGGCAACCATCTTCGGGAAGATGTGGCATGACCAAATCTCCCCTGGCTGGAGTGCTGATGGGATGAGAGTCTGTGCCTAGCAGACTCATTAACAGCCCTCAAGTGGCCCTGAGAGGATTTTCAAAACAAATGGCAGACCTGCACAGAAACACAAGACAAGTGCTACCAGGCAGAGCAGACTCAGCAGGAGTCCAAGTGGCTCCTCACCTCTTCTGTCTTGCCTGGCCTGAATTCTATTTTCCTGGAGCTGGGGACATAATCCACTCCCGGGCTGGCCGAGGGCGGGTCTGATGTCCGAGTGGCACACCACACTGACGTGGGCGTGGAGAGGTCAGGTCCCTGCCGGAGCACTGGGATCTCAATGTGTCCTGCACCACCAGATGCACACGAGAGAGAACAAACTGAGACAGCAGCCATGTACCACAAACCCGCTCCTTTCCCTTCAGCACAGCCTTCTCCCTTCAGCCCTGCTCCTGCCCCCGGCCTCCCGCTCGGCACAGAGGGAACCACAGGGCCCCTCTGCATGTCTTTGACAGTTCGGCTGTGCCCCGAGTCGCTCCTTCTGACACATCTTCCCAGTGAAAGTTTCCGCAGCAAGCACCCCAACACAACCCCCGCCCCTCACCCGCAGCCTCGCTGACGGTAAAGGTGGCGTTTCCCAGGAACACTGTGGAGGCGTCGTTGGGACCGGCGATGACCACGTTGGCTGAAGCCCGGCTGCCGACGCGGGCATTGTCCGAGGCGTCGGCCAGCACCACCTCGAACTCCTCTTCCTCTTCGTATTCACTGTCATCAATCAGAGTGACATCACAGGTCACCACGGTGACACCTGGCCCCAAAACCAGGCGGTTCTCATCCGCCAGCCCCCGGGACTTGAAGTCGGAGCCGGATTCCAGCATGTAAAGGCTGCTGCCCTTGGCTGATTTGGGGACGGTGTAGCAGATGGCAGACACGGTGCTGCTGGCATCCCCTAGGAAGCAACAGGAGAACTCCGTAATTCTTTTAAAAGTAGAAATACTTTTCATCTATTTGGCGGAGACACTGTTCACTTAAAGCAGCATTTGGAAAAGAGGGTGAGGAGTGAAAGAGAACAAAATCCCTGATCCCGAACTTGCATAGCAGCCACCTTAGACCTGACTTCCATGTTCCTACTTCACACTCAGGAAACCAGTGGCACTCACCTATTAAAGAACACCCAGCTCAGTGACAGGGTCCACATAAAACACTCTCTAGATCAGAGAAGCAGCAAATACAAGGGTTTGCCTCTGCTCATGCTGGGAGTTGAAACAAATCCAAACCCAAGAAGCTTTAACAGCAGAGACAGGAGAGATTACAAAAATAAACAACACTGCCCTGTGTGTTGCTTGCTATTACAGTTGTGCCACAGAACTTCTTTCAAAACATCAGAGAAGACCCCAAAACCCTGAGCAGGCAAAGCCCAAGGGCTCCTTCTCTGCCACGAGGGTTCCCCCTCTGCACGTGTCCCTCCCGTGGGGCTCAGCAGGTTGTCCTGCCCGGCCTGACCCACCTTTGCGTTCCACAGGGGCCGAGAGGAAGCCGGCACTCTCGCTGACGTGGAATGTGCTCCTGTCGAACTGCAGCGTGGGCTCGTCCTCAGGGTCGGTGATGGTGACGGTAGCCCGGGTGATGTTCCCCAGCAGGGCGTAGGCCGGCATGCTGAGCTCCACGGAAAAGCTCTCCGTGCCCTCGAACACGTTGTCGTCGTTGATGGTGATGGTGCAGGCCTTGGCGTCTTCCCGCTCCTCGAACTGCACCTGGAAGGCAGAATCCCGCAGCTGTCCTTGGACTGGGGTCTGGAGCTTCCTGGCCTCCCTGTCTCACCCTGGCCTGAGTCGCTTCCTCTTCTGACCGCAAATAACCCGCATGATTTTACAAATAAAATACCCCTCCTTGGTGTTTTTATCACTTTTCATCCATTCTTTCCTCCAGACTTGGTGGCAGGTATGGTCAGGCCGTCCCTTTCCTGTGTCCCCACCTACCTGCCCTGCATACTCTACGTAGTCCTGCTCTCCAGGCTGTGATCCGGATCCAGCAGTGGCTGTTCCCTGCTCAGTGCGGCACAGGACAATGCTGTACTGGTTCAGGTTCCCGACCCTCCTCACGATGATGCTCACGGAGCCAGCACTCTCCCTGACCTTGTAGCTGGAAAGGGATCAAGCACACAAAAGTAACAGGCTGGGGAGCAAACCCTGTGTGTTTGTGAGACACCGAGCACCTCAGACTCAGGGTGAGTGTGACCTCCATGGAAAATCCGAGGCACAATAATAACTGGGGACTTGGGCATAGGGCAGCTGCTCTGTGGTTTAGCCCGGCAGGCCCCTCTCCTCACTGACAGAATTTCATTTCCACACTGTAGGGAGCTCGGGTAAGAGCCCAGCTCCAGCTCAGCCAGGTGCTGTGACCTCCATGCCACTTACCTGGTGTGTGCAAAGCTGAGGAGGGACCACTGGACGTGGAAGACATTGCCGGTGACCACATTGGGTTTGCTGTCCTTCACTAGGAACTGAAAGCTGTCCATGGTCTCCTGAGCTTTCCCCTCATGCATCACGTACCGAATGAGGCCCTGGTTCACATCCTCTGCCAGGAGGGGACATCCAGTGAGTCAACACAGAAATCCAAAGGCAGTTTTGTAGATGAGCAGTGTGGAGACATGGATTTGCATGGCTGCGGGGATCAGGGATCACAGTGGCACAAGAAGCAGTGACCCTCTCACCTCCCCTTCCCTCAGCCCTGCAAGAGGGAACTCTCCCCACATTGCTGACTCTGCACAGCTGGCTGCACATCTCCCAGACCTTGTGATGATCAAGATCTTGCAAGATCTACAGGTGCTCTTTACTTCCCTGAGTCACATCTCCAGCTCTTAACAAGTCTGGAGAACCTGGGTGTGGCTACAGGACTCAGGTTGGCATCTATAAGAAACTATAGGATTTGTGCAACTGACAGCAAAGTTCAATGCTTATTTTCACCACACTTTGGAGATCTGCTCCTTGTCTTCTCCCGTCCCACCTATTTTTTCCTCATTTTAACAAACTGAATCAACTGAAGGAAAAAGGCAGCAGGACACAGCCCAGCTCCATACCCTGTGTAAAGGTGGTCACAGCTCTCCCTGGTTTCAGCTTGTTCTCCACATGACCATTCCTGGGACCAGTTGTTATCTCGTAGATCAGCTGTTTGTCATCTGTGTCAGGATCTGTCGTCAGTAATTCCTTCTTAGTGATGAGATTGGTGGCCTGGATTAAAGCCAAACCAAGGGAGTAAAACTGAAGCTCCAGCAGTGCAAGTCTGATTGACTATTCACACAAAAAACCCAACCATCCCTCTGTCAAAACGGTTCTCCATGAGGGAAAATCTTGGGATGTGAAAGCACAGAGCAGCCTTGAACAGAGAGATGTCTCGCAAGGTATTTGACAACACAAGAAGGATTCAAATTTTGCCTCACATCTGGTTAGTTTAATCAAAAAACCAAACGTGGCTCAAAGAAAAGCAAATTGCGATGCAGCTCCCCAGGCCTATCTAGCTGGGGCTAAAAGCTAGGGCTAACCTTTGGGTTTCACCTGGAAACCTCTATTCCATGAGCTCTGCTGATGCTTAGGTGAGGCCCTGCTTGGCAAAAAATCATTTGCAAACAGCGTTGGATTGAAGGACTCACTCAGCATAGTTCACACAGCTCTGGTGAGCCTCTTTGTTCCACCACATTTTGCTTTCTCGTCAAAAACAAAATGTTTTTAACAGCAGGAGAAAGAGAGAAAATTGAGCTGCTGGAGGCTGCAGGAACGCTTTTCCTGAAGGGAAGAATTTGAGCTGAGATAGCCATTTCTTAATACAATTTCTTACTACAGTGTCTTCCACTCATTTTTTTCTGGGAAGAAGCAAAGTGTTTCTTTGCAGTTAATGCTGGCTCCTCAAAAACAAGCTGAGAGTTTCCTGGGGTTTTGTTTGGACTTCAGCAAAACAAAGGCATGTAATAGCAAGAAATTCCTGCACCATATCCTTGAAAAGCCATGTATCTCTGCTACGGCTGCTGCAGCACATCATCAATACATCTCCACCATCAGCAGAGCTAAAAGTGTACCCTGGGGTGGGTATTCTCCATCACAAAAATAAAAACGCTGAAGGATCAGGATGTTTTCCTGCGAAGCCACTTCTCCTGGAACAGCCTGAGAAGCAGCCCAAGCTGAACTCAGGCAGGTGTTACCTTGCCATCCGCGTACTCCAGCCACTGCAGGCCCAGGTTGGTGACAACCCTGGGTGTCCCGTCATCCACGGGGAGGATGTCCACCTGGAAGCGCTGCGGTGCTGCAGTCACAACCTGTCAAAAGTTCAGGGACATGGGTGTTACTTTGGGAGTCAGAGCCTCACCCACCACATTACCAGCTTGGTTCCCTTCAGACCTGCTGGGATCAAGATCCTGGGGCGAGTTTGCACCCACAGAGGGTGAGGGAGGGAAGGAGCAAAGGCATCACGTAACTGAGAGCACTCAGCCTTCGCCTTCAGTGCAGTCACAGCAGCTCAGCCCCCCCTGCTCTGAGAGGAGGAAGCTCCCATGAGCTCACACGGTCCCCTCCCATCCCTTCTCCTCCCTGACCTTCCTCCCACCGTCCTGCAGCACGAAGAGGGGGTTGGTGCCGTCGGACACGGTGAAGGTGAAGCGGTCCCTGAGCGCGCTGCTGCCGTCATGGCTGTAGCTGACGCGGTTCTGGTAGATGTCATCCATGGTGAAGGAGGTGGCCTGGAGGGGACGCTGCCCGCGGCCGCTGCGCTCGATCAGCCCATGCCGGGGCGGCTGCACCACCCGGAACGTGATGGACTCAGCCTGCACCCACACAGAGGGACAAAGCTGGGGACACCACCTCAGGACCAGGCCAGGCCTGTCCTTCCAGCTCATGAGGCCTGGACAGGGACTCTGCCCAGGTGGCTGGCCTGTGTTGGTGTTTCCAGTGGGGGCTAACCCAGCACATTCCCGATTCCCCCTGAGCCCTGCCCTGTCCTTATCCCTCTCCCAACGTGGCTCCCTGCAAAACAAGGATCCCACCAGGGATCCCACCAAACTACCTGTTCAACTGGTCTGAGACTGATGCCTTAGGTTTTAACTTTGATATTTTCCCAACCCTGCCCTGCCCAGTGTAACTCTGCAGTTCCCTGGAGCTCGTTCAGTGCTGTTCTCTCATGCTCACACACACACAACAAAGCCTCTCCAGCTCTCCAAGGACACCCAGACCCTCCTAGGCCCAACAACTGCAAACCACAATCTTGGCAAGAGGGGGGCAAGCTTGGGCAAATTCCATCCTTGCCTGGCTTCTGCTTGGGGAACTGATGCTGATATCAAAGTGGGAAGAACTTGTGAGCTGTCATTGTCCATTTTGGGATGCACTGAGGCAGGAGCCTCAGGAGTCCAGAGTGTACCTCTGAAGGCCTTTCAAATAAACACCTCCTTTATTTCCTTATTCCTGTCTAGTCTCTGCTTCTAAGTAGCCATTTAAGGCATCAAGACAGATCCCAGCCCTGTGACAGCCCTGCAGCCATTCCAGGCAATGTGTCCCTTGACACTTCCACCAGGGTGGAAGCAGCAAAAACCTTTGGGGCAGGATTTTGGCTCAGGCAACAAGATCTCTTGCTGCAGGGGAAGTAGCAGTGAGGCAGAGCCAATATTAGACAGCTCAGCCTTTGGCCAGACCCAGCGAGAAGAGGAAATGTCATTTCATCTGTGCTAGGCATAAATTCAGTGTCAAGGCCGTAGGTCTTTAAACACAAGCCCGTTTTCCTGAAAGCCCAGATGTGCAGCAGAAGAGGGGAGGGAGGAGGCCGGGGGGGGTCCTGCCTTACCTCTGTGTCAGCATCTGTTGCTTTGAGCTCAAACTCGGTGATGGTTTTTCTCACCCCTTCCTGAACTGTCATCCCAAAGCTTTGCACTATGGGTAAGGAGTCATCCACGGGGTTTATGGTGATGTCAAATGTCTGGCTCACCTGGGACAGGAGGAAAAGCCTCTCTTGATGAATTCAGCCTTCCAAGAGTGCAACTTCACAAGAGCACAGTGATCCCCAGTTTGGGTCACTGGATTTCAGCCTTGTCTAGTGAGCAAATGTGAGCTGCTAAGCCCAGACCATGTGAACATGACCTCCTCTATCCCTCCCCACTTATTAATTCTCCCTCTTCCTGTGATATTTATGGACAGCCACTTTCTCTCCCTCTCTCATTCTGTTTCGCCCCCCTCCCTCTATGTGCAGCTATGCTTTTTCTCTTTCAGAAAGCAGGAAAAAAAATTTCTCCAGGGTCTGACTGTCATCACCACGCCATCAGTGCACTGGATCAAAGCTGAGCTCCAGGAGCAGTTGGCAAGCAGCTGAAAACCAGGCACTCAGATCTTGGTGAGCCAGTCCCATGTGGCAGGTGGCTCCCTGTTCCCTGCACAGGGCTCGCTCCCGGCCCTGAGGGATGGAGGAGCTCCCGCAGCAGGAGAAGGAAGAGCAGCCACCTCTGCCCACAGCATGTTCCTAGGCAAAAGTCAGGCTGGGACTGACCTCGTTTGTCCCATCAGACACAGAAAAGGTGAAGGCATCCGTGTGCTTTTCCGTGTCACTGGTGTGGATGTACTGGATGCTGCCAGAGGCCAAGTCTGCCTGGCTGAAGGAACTAACTCTTGTCCCTGGAAAATGAACAATAGGGGGGAAATGTGCAACAGAAAGAGGAAGGCAAGGAAAAACTACAGGAAGCGGGACATATTTAGCCATAAGGACTCAGAGTTTTGGCTGGTTCTGCTCCAAGTCAGGCTGCCACATAAGCCTCAGCTGAGCCAGGGATTTAGCTGGCACAGAGCCTCCTAAAATCTCCTTGTCCGAAAGAAGTCTGGGCTTCTTTTGACCTCACCCTGTTGGATGAGGGTCTCTCCTCACTCCTGGGAGAGAGAGGGAGAGAAGCTGGGAGAAAAATGGTAGATGTAACACTTGGATTGTCACTGCTGGGTAGGAGGAACCCACCCATGGCATCACTGAGGATGAGCTAAAGGTCTCCTGGCCTCACCTCACAGCAGTTTTTCAAAATGCCTTCCAAGTGTGTGCTCTCTCTGGCCCTCCTTGTACCCCTGCATTTAGAACAAAGTCCTTTTTCCAGCACAGATATATGGTGATTATCTTTACAGGCCATTAGGTGTGACACAGCCACAGAAAGGTACCCCACAAGCATTTAAAAAAGCACTTGAGCTTTTAAAATCTCCTTGCTGTGTTCAACAGTTTTACTGCTGTTATCAACAAACACCCTGACAAGAAGTTTCCCACCAATATATCACACTAAATGGCTGGTGACAAGTATTGGCCACACTGCAAAAGACACCAGGATCAGATTTAAAGAAATCAGCCAAAATGAAATGATCAGCTAAGATTTCCTCAGAGCTCATTAGCTGTAAAGGTTTGGATTCTCTCTCACTTCAGTAGTCTCTCCTCACGTTTAGGTCATTTAAATCATGATTACAACTCCTTCCTGGTCTGTGACTCTGTATCTTTCTTAGTCCCTCACAGACATGATAAAGCACAGAAATCAGAATCATCATCACATTTTAAATAAGAGGAGGAGAGAAATCCTTAATTCAAGTCTCCAAAGTACAAGATTCACTGTTTCGTTTTCAATTTAGACAAAAATATTCCAAGTTTTTAATTTACTCTCAGCAGGAGTTTTGCCTATCATAACTCATTCATTATTCCTGCCCTTTCAACACATTTTTGGTGAGAAGATGAGGCAAACCATACACTAAAACTGAGCTGTACAGGGACTGTCTTCACCTTGAAAACACAGAGCAGGTATTTCCACTTTAATCTCACGTTAATGAGAAATCTAAAGCTAAGAAGAAATGTAATCTTAGATGAGTATAATAAAATCAGACGAGCATATTATGTGACAGCATAGATTTAGATTAATTCATCAGAGAGGGACAGCACACTCTCACTGTAAGCAGGCACGAAAGGCAGCTCTGAAATTCAGATCACATGTGCAGGTAATTATTTGCTGAGTTGCACAGGACTGACCAAACCCCCTCCCTGAACAACCAGAGTTCATTATCCAGCACAACCATCACACCCCAGCGTTGCTTCCTGTAAAACTCAGTGGACAGTTCCCTTCCTTTCTCCAAAGCACAGCTAGGGAAAGAGGTTGGGGTTCAGGGATCAAGGGACATACTGGCCAAGAGGGGGACAGTATCTGTTATCTGTTCACCAAGATGGGCTGTTTCCATGGGCATTAAGGGATGGATGCTTTGGGGCACTGCACAGCAAAGGCCAAAGGTTTTCCTGTGATGCAGAAACAGCAATAGGGCCATGCACTCGTCCAGAGGCTGAATAAATCCTCATCTGGGATTATTGGGCTGCTCTGCCTCCACTCCCTTTACTCTCCAAGCCTCTGGGCTAATGGCCATTTGATTCCTAACAGGAAATGGAATTCTGTGCTGCTCTCTCCAGGCATATTTTTCCTGCAGTGAATGTTTAGGGCTCAAAAGCCTCCAGTGTTTTGCTGCTCCAAGGGCCCAACACGTCCCTGCTCACCTGGGGAGGCCACGTGCTCCAGGTGCCCCAGCTGTGGCTGCCGAGTGACCTTGTAGTGGAGCTGGGAGGCCTCGCTGTCCTGGTCAGTGGCCGAGAGCTGGAGGGTTGTGATCGTCTTCGCCGAGTTCTCATCCAGCACCAGCCCTTTGTTAGTGATGATGGAGGGGGGAAATCTGTCCTCTGGAAGGGTTAAACACAAAGCTGAGTTAGGAGACAGTCACACTCCTTCCTTCAGGTACTTGTGCTCAAGCAAAAGACAGCACACACACAAACATTTTGGTAATTCCAAAACAGGAACTTCGGGCCTTGCCATTAATCAGGGATGGTAACATTATAATGTCTTAAAGACAACCTAAACAGCATGAAGATATCAATTTTTCTACCTTTTCAGTGAGTTTGTCAGAAGCCAAAGAATGAACCTTTACATCTGCAAAATCTCCCCATGCCCCTCACTTCAAAGGGCTTTGAATTGACAGCACATCAAAACCGCATCTCAAGAATTACATTTTCTCTTGCAGTACATGTGGGAATGGGAATCTTTGAGCAGGCCTGAGCTCTGCAGCAAAGAAAACATAACTTCAGCACTTCTTTTTACCTATGACGTGGATATAAAAAACCTGGTCTGTCAGTTTGTTGCCATCTGCATCCATCACATCAAAGGTGAAGGGGAAGTTTCCACCGGGATCCCCTTTCCTGTGGCTGTACACCACGCGCCCTGGAGAGAGGGACAGCAGAAAAGAGATGCTTTATTACAGGCTGCAACATTTAATTCTTAGTTTGGAAGCAGGCTAGCACCATCAGCTGAGGCACTTGGGGCTTGACAGAGCTCCTGGATTTGGGTTCCATTACTTTCTCTCTTTATTCTTTTTCTCCTGCTGAGAAAGACTTTTTAACATATGTTTAATGATACATGGTTCTGCTCTAACATAACAACTTGCTCTTCTTTCCCTCTCCCTTCCCTGTTTCAGGTCATCATCCCCCTCTCATAAAGATCACAGAATCACAGAATATCTCAAACTGGAAGGGACCCATAAAGATCATCAGGTCCACAGGATGCTCCCACAGGACTACCTAAACCAGCCACAGTTAATGTACTGCCATGACTACCTAAAACCCAGCACTCTCACCTTTGTTTATATCAGCCTGGGTGAAACTTTTGAGGGGTCCTTTGGCAGAGATCTGGACTGGACTATCAGCAGCAGTCAGCTGCAGCTGGCCCCTGCTGGGGTCCCTCCTCAGGACAAACCTGATGGCCGTGTCCCCTGAACGACCAGCTGCTGCCTTCAGGTGCTGAGCCGTGAGCGCAGAGGCAGAGCCTGCACCAGAGAAAGCAAACCCACAGTCAGCTTCAGCCAGCCCAGCAAAGCCACTGGTTTAGGTTGGACCATCCAGCAGCACCAAGCAATGCCACTCCCACCCTGTCCCCGTACCAGCTGGGAGCTGCAGGTCCCTGTTGACAGCTACCATGGGTGGCTGCTTCCTCGGCAACTCCATGGAGAATTCCAGCCTCCCTGCCTGCGTGTAGAGCCCATCCGTGAGGGAGAAGCCAAACTCGTCTGTCTGTGCCGCAGCGCTGCTCTGAGTGTAAACGATCAGCTCATCCAGAACGTCCTGGAAGGTGAAGGAGGAGCCCCTGGACAGCACTTGGCCCTGCTCTGGGGGCTCCGCTGCGCTCTGCCTTCTGCGGAGCTGACCTGGCAAACAACAGAGGGATGAACAGTGGGGAGGAGATGGCCTGATGGGAACAGAGCCTTCACCTGACACCCTGCCTGGCTCTGGTGCTGCAGAGATGCCACCTGCATGCAGGGAGTGGGGGAACATAGCAGGGAACTTCCCAGGGAAACGCATGCACTGCCCCCTTCTCCTCTCCAACAAAGAGCGAGGGACAACTCTCCAAGAATAGGGCTGTCCTCAAGCACAATCCTGGTCCAAACTGTGCTTATCCCACATGCCAGGCTTCCCTCTCACAGCAGGGCTGACACACCAGCACACAGTGAAGATGGACAGACACAGATACAGAAAGAACCCCGTCCCTCACCCCCTGGCCTGTCAGGACGTACCATGCTCAGGACTTTGGCTCACCACGATGACCAGCTCACTGCTCTGGGTGTCCAGGTCCTGCAGGCTGAGGGAGGCGTTGGTAACAACCACGGCTGAGCCCTCCTGCAGTCGGACAGGCTCCAGCACCATCTGCGGGGGCTCGTCGTTCTGCCGCTGCGCAAAGGCACGCGGCCAGAGAAAGGAAAATGAACACAGGGAAAAGACCCACCGGAATGAAATACAAGCTCCCAAATGACAGTACTGCTGCTGACATCACCAGCCCCTCCAAAGCTATCCAGCATCATGGCTGCCTCCAAGAGGGAGGGGACACCACAGCAGTAAGCCCTGGGGAAGAGGCTACAATGCACAACTGTCCTTGGGCATCACGGGTAAATTATGTGCCTATGCCAGGGAAAGGAATCTCCCTTTAATCCCCTTCCCACAGACTAAAAAGAAAGGAGCCAACCTTGCCCTTGAAAAGTGCATGTGTGAAAGGAGAGGGCTCTGGCAGCCAGCACACCTGGATTGTGATGTTGATGCTCTGCACCTCTGACTGGCTGAAGCCATCGCTCACAAAGAAGCTGAAGACATCACTTGTGGGCTCAATGCTTTCATGGACGCTCTGGAAGTAGTAAATGCTGTTCTCCAGAACATCTTGAAGGGAAAAGGATGCATCTCTGTTCCCTGCAGACTCGCTCTGCGGGCCAAAGCTCTCGCCTGCAAACCAGAATATCACTGGTGAAAGGATGTTCCAGTGGCTGATAAACTCAACATAAATCCAGCAGGATGAGGGGGAAGAAAGGCACATTGTGAAGGCTGCAGGAGGAGGGGTGCTCCTTTCTACAACTTGGCTTTCCACATCTTGTGGCAAGGAAGCAACATCTGCTGTGTTAAGAGTAGGCAGTGGGGAAGCCACGCTTTTAGATGCAGCACAAGCAATCCCCTCCATGGGATATGACAGATGTGATCCTGTTAGGAGCACAAAGCAGCCAGGAGGAAGAAATGAGAGCCAAGCAGTTTACCTGTCCTGGTGTTTTCAATGTAGCCATACACAGGCAGAGTGACCATGGTGACCCTCAGGTCCTCCTTGGCAGCAGTATCATAATCAGCACTGAAGTGGTGATGAGCCAGCAGCGGGACCCTGCCCCCCTCATCCACCTGGAAAGCAACAGCAGACAACACAAATCCTTACTGAACGAGGCTGCCTCCATGGAGAAGCCTTGCCTGGGCTCTGGAGTGCTGCCCCATCCTCCCCTAGGTCTGCTCATCAGGAATTCAGCAGGGAGGTGAGGTGGGATGGGAAGAACAAAGACTGCCTGGCCTCCAAGAGGAGCCTGTGAGTTCTTTATCAGGGCAGGAAGGGAACTGGCAGAGTCATGCTGACCTCTCGGAAGGCAAGACTGGCATTTCTTGTTGAGGAGAGCCTTTTGAAGGCAAGGGAGGGGGAATGCAAAGCTGGAAAGGAGGGAGATGACTTCCAGAGGCTTTGATAAGGAGTGTCAAATGCTGTGTGTCAGTCCAAAGCACCAGGTGTCTTCAGACTTGTCTTCTGCTCATCTCTTACACACAAACTGGTGAAATCAGGGATGAAATACTGGATAGGGATAAGTCTGACTTGCTTCACTGATATCAAGAAGACACCCTAGGAAAAACCAGCTCCTGACTAAAGCAGATGACGGTTCAGGGACGCAGATGGACTGCCAGCCTCCTCTGGCCTCCAATTGATTTGTTCACCCTTTGCATTTCATGACCAACATCCCGTTTTTTTCAGTGATTTATCCCCAGACCAGGAAAACTGCTCAGTTGCTGCCATCTAAGCCATTCCTATCCCTGTCCCCAGTGTCCTGGGCAGCCACTCACAGTGACATGGTCAGCAAAGGCGAGGAGTGCGGGCAGTGCCTGGCCAGATGTGATGGTGATGGTGAACATCTGCCTGTCCAGCCGGTTGTTGTCAGCATCCAGGACAGAGAAGTGGAAGATGTCCGTAACAGGCTGATTGCTGGTCTCAAACGTGGTGGAGTAGCTGTGGGATCAGGACACAGGGAGTCAGGCAGTCTCACTGACCCCCAGGCAAACCTATCCCATCCCTGCAGTTAGGGGTGAGTGTGATCCTCTTGGAAGAGAGGTGGTGTCTCAGTTCCCAACCCTCCTTCACATTCATTCCCTGAATTCTTTGAAATAGCCCAGAGATCCCTGGGGAAAAGCCCACTGAGCTTTTAACTGGTATGGCACAAAGGAAAATAGTGCTCTCTGCTACCTGATCCTCTGGCTGTTGATGTCTTCCATGGTGAAATTATAAGCCTTGGAAAGCTCTTCATCGTGGGAGCCTGACATCCTTAGGAGGGTTCCATATGCAGGCAGAGATATCAGCTGGATTCTTATCTCTGAGTCAGGAGAATTGTTGTCCTAAGCATGAAGAAACAAACCAAATCAAACCAGGGAAAAATTAGGCTCCATTAAAAGTGGAAGGAGGAATAAGTGTTTTATAGGGAATTATATCTGCCTAGTTGGGTCAGACCCATGGATGAATATTAAATAAAGCCCTACTGATGAGAAGAGAATCAAGTGGGTTGACATTTTCAAAATCTACCATAAAACCTATTTTCATTTTCTCTCAGCTCAGAAAGGCTTTCTCTATGCCCTTGTATCACATTAACACAGTCTCCCAGACATAAACCTGGTATTCTCATTTTCAAAGTACTTCACACTGAACTAAAAGCTGATTTTGTCTCTTTTCAACCACATTAATACAACCACCTCTATGGTACCACAACTCAGATGTCATCTTTCTTAGAAGAGTTTTGTTGGATGGTTAAAAAATAACACCCAAAGCAGAAATCAACATATCCCAAGCATATGGGTCAGGAGCAAAATCCTCTTTTCCCTATCTGTCCTCTTATTCAGATTAAACCTGAGCAGCTCCCTTGACAGCCTTCCTCCTTAAGAGGAGGACAGGACAGATTCCAAAGTTGTATCCAGACTGATGGCTTGGAAAAAAAGTTCCCAATCATCTCTCTGACAGCCAGCCTCTCTCAGCTCAGGTCTCTCCAGCCTCACACCTGAACTGCCATCTCTCCTCCCTCAGGAGGTTGCTAAATCATCAGCAAGGAGTAAAGCAGCTTTCTTGGGAATGTCACCAGCAGAATAACTCTTGTACACAACCCCTGGGACCAACTCAAGCTACCAAGCACTGCAGCATCTTGGGGTTGCTTAATCCTTCCCCCTTCCAATCTGCCCAGAAAAAGAACCTGGCAATTTTGGAAGGTGGGCGAGGGGGCTCAAATTTTCAAGGGATTAACACTTGGCAAATCCACGTGCTTTATTAGCAAGTCTGTTTGATAGAAAAATCTGGGATTAACTAGGTTCTCATGTTTAGCACGGCAGTTCACCTCTGTTACAGTCAAATGGGGAAAACCTTAAAGCCCTGTGGGATGAAAGAGTCTGTTATCCCCTTTTTGGCAGCAGTCAAAACTGGAGCTCTCGATACAGAATCCACGCTGACAGCAGAGAGGTGTGGGGGGGATAAGGAAAGGGGGGCTGGCAGCATTCCCTGGCTTTAGAGGCAGATGAAAACCCACCGTGTAAGCGAGGTGCTGTCGGGAGAGAGTCACAGAGCTTTTACTGGCCACGGTGACAGCCAACGAGCAGCCTGGGGCCAGCTGCGGGCCGTGGGTGTCCAGCTGGGACACATCCACCCTCAGCACCGTGGTGACTGTGGTGACACCGTCGGTGACAGAGATTTCCATGCTGTCCTCCGCTGCTGCTGAGCCATCGTGCACGTACTGCAGAGCATTCCGAGTGACGTCCTCGTAGGTGAAGGTGTCGCCTTCCCAGGGAGGAGACACACAAGTCAGGAAGACTCTGGTCAGAGCAGGAACCCAATTCTAATCACCTTAATCAAGTACTAAACTGGCATTTAATCCCATCCTGCCAGGGCTGTGAGTTATGAGGACATATATTAAGCAGCTGGCAGGGCAGAGGAAAAGCTGTGACCTTCCCAGTTCCAGGGACGCAGCGACTCCTCGTGATTCTCGAGGAGGGCACCAATTCTCCTTTTCTTCCCAGCTGCTTCGTGAGCTCACAGCTAGATAAGGCTTCCCTATGGATGTATCCATATCTGCCAGGGGCATCTGTCTCATCCTGGTCAGTTAAACCAGCCGGGCTGGCTCCTCTCCTGCACTGAGGGAAACTCTTACTCCACTCACCTGCTCTCATGAGCTCCTGCACATCTGTGCTGTACTTGAGCACAATGCCATGAAGGGGAGGTTTCACCAGCTCAAAGAAAAGACCCTCAGGAGCTGTATCCGTGTCACTCACAGCCAGCTGGATCCCTGTGCCAGGGAAAGAGAGCATAGCTTGTGTGAATGGAGCAAAAAAACCTCATAATTCAGTCAGTACAAGAAAAGTGAAATAATTCTGGAGCTGCCCTGGCCCAAGAGCTGTGGGTTTCACAGAAGTAGTTTGTCCCCTGATGATGCTCAGGCTGTATCAGGGAATTCTCTCCTAGAGCAGCTCAGAGGTGACCCCTTTGCAAGTGAACCTGGGCCTCCAGGCAGCGAGCTGAGCCCCAAACCCTGCCCCACACACCCCACTCACCGATGGTGGCTCTGCCCCCCTGGCTGACCTCCAGGAATGGAGCCGCGATCTGGAAGACCGGAGGCTGCTGCTCGGCGGAGAGCAGGTGGATGACAAACACCATCTCCGGGCTCGTGTGCTCCCCGCCAGACACTAGGCACAGACAGAAACCACACCTGAACACAGGGATGGCTTTGCAGGGACTCTTCACCTAGGAAATTCACCTGTCTGTACAAAAATCACCATCCCACACCTTTCCAGGCAACACCTTTGTCTATGGATACACTCCCACTTCACAGTGGGTGAAAACATTTCTCTTTGCCCCTAACTCAACTCCAGCAGACAAAGGTAACTTCTAAAGCTCTCTGTGTGTGTACACGTGCACATCCTGTGTTCCACAGGTGTGCTCCTAAGTCAGAACATGGACTTCTCCTTGCTTCTCCAGAAAGTACATGGAAAAAGAAGGGTGTGTGAAACAAGCAAGCAGCTTTTCTATGGCCATTTAATTGCAGAAATGTCTCCATGCTGTATTAAAAAAAAAATGACAGTGTAAAACTCCTTGTTCACACTGGCAGGAAAACAGGAATAAATCAGGCTTTTAGGACTGATCCCAGGCAGCCACTGGAAGAAGGTGTCTCTAGCAAGCTGCAGATCAGCTTCTGTAAAACACTGTAATATCCCCCAAGTGTGTGCATTTCCAGAAATTCCTACTGAGTGCTCACAGGCGTGCCTGCAGCAGAACAAAGGCCAAGGAGTAACAGGCAATGGGAAGGGTAAAAGAAGGATGAAAATTGCTTTGGCCAGGAAAGAGTAAGTGGTTCACATACCTGTGAATCGGAAGCTCACGGACTCTGGGAGACCTGGCGGGACAAACACAAGCACAGAGTGACTGTGGTCAGGACAGGAAAGCACGTGTTGATATGGATTCAGAGGATTTTGGAGAAAGCAAGTGCTGACATTTAAGTGGGCAGGAGTCTTTCCTCACCAAGGAGGAACACCAGCAGGCCAGCTGCCCATCCCAGCCCTCCAAGGAGCACGGGGATGCTCACCTGCGAAGGAGAAGGCCATGATCTCCCTGAGGTGAGGAGCGGCGGTGGGCGGGCGATAAGCAATCCTGCCGTGGTTTATGTCTGCCTGGGTGAAGTACCCAACCGGGGACAGAGGCCTGTCCCTGTGCTCCACGATACCTAGGGATGCAGACACAGCAGCATTACCAGGAGGGGTTAATTACTCCGTGTGATTCCACAGCTTCCTTTGCTTTCCCCAGGTAGTTATTTGTAGCAGTTCCAGAACAAGTTGTACAGATGCAACTGCACCAAGGATGGGCTCTAGGGATGTGAGAAATTAAACAGAGATTCCTCACTCAGGCATTTCTTCAAATCACCTTTCACTGGAGGGGTGGGAAGCAGAAAGCCACAGGACACAACATTCAATATTACTGAGACAGTAGCAAAAACTGAGCTCTGCAGCACAGTCTAAAGAAGCCAAAGAAATGGGGTTGAAGAACAAGGTGTTTAAAAGCTAAGGAAGGAGGCCAAATGGATTAACAGACGCTTCCATAGGATGATGCTCTGAGGGAAAAAAGAGAGGTGCTCAGAAGACGTGGCACTTAATGCAGCAGCAAGAGGTTCACTTGCCTTGCCCAGGGAGGAGAGGGACAGTCACGTTGTACAAGATTTTCTCACTGGGAATCTCCGGGTCTACAAAGGAGAGGTGATGGGGCTCAATCACTGTCACACGGTCCTCCAGCACCTCAACAAACACATCAGACCATGAGCATCAAGGCCAGAGACACAGGAAGATTCATCCAAAAATGCATTGAAAAAAAATTTGCTTTGCTCTAGTTAAATAGAAGACAGTCTTTGAATGTAAAGGCCCAGCTGTTAAACCTAAACCTGACCCCCTCTCCCCTGCAGGTGCACAACCTCCACACCCACAGGTGGTCGAGTTTCTCTTTTGACCTACAGCAATGGAAAAGAGAGAAAGGAAAACCTAGTTTGATCAAGAACTCCCTGGATGAACATGTAATTCATTGTCTGCGTAGCTTTCTCATATAGTCTGATGTGGCTGGACTGGATTATCTTTTAAAAGAAACCCTGAAAATGACTCAGTCCTCTCCATCGGAATATAGAGTAACCAAAGATTTCTCCTTTTATTTTAAACCTGTCTAAAATTGCTCTGATCCTTCCAGAACAAGAGTATCGTGAACCAAAGGCAGGCAGGGTGCTAGAGGAATTACAGTGCTGCTTGAAGAGACTTAAGTGCCCAAAAGCAGTTCATTTCCACATGTTCATGAACCTTAATCCTGCAGAATTAACAGCTATGAGAAGTCACCAAATTAAACGGCTCAGCTGGGTATGAAAAGCATCCAGCTCATTTCATAATTGAGCAAAACAGGGAGAAAATGAACTAAATTAAGGATATGGGCACTTAAACAATCTGCTTTGGAACGTGAAAGGTGACAATACAGGGGAAGCAGGTTAACTTGATTGAAGAAAAAACAATATAGAAGTTGTGTCCAGCTTAACAAAAGAGTCACCAAGCTTCCCTTGACCTTTCTCAGCAGCACAAGAAAAAGTCAGGACTAGAAAGATGGGCAGGCTCGAAGTGTTGTGTTTTCTTTTCAGCTTTAGAAGTCTCATTCTGAAGGAGTCTGAAGACAAATGAACAGAACTCAATCACATTGGGGCAGGGAAGTGCAATTTTTTGACAGAGAGATTTAAGGTTATGTTTTTTCCTCGCTGCCTCCAAGGCCTATTTGTCTCTCCCAAAGGTGGGACTCACAGGTGGCAAGGTAAAATGTGTTTTATGGCCCTATTGAATTTTGTGGGGAGTAATTAGCTATAAAAGCCAGTGCCGCGTGGCTCTGCCAGACAGCTCCCCCATCAATTTTGTCAATATTGACAACACCAAAAAGTCAGGAGCAGGAAGATAAATGGCTCCAAGTAGCAGTCTGACCATGTTTCATTACCACCCAGGAAAGGTCACCACTATTTTAAACCTTGACAAGGCTGTTGTGCCACAGACTTTTCACTGATCCCTCTCCCATCGCTTCCTTTGGCCTTTCCTGGCCCCACACATGGCATGCAGAACAGGAGAACTAGAGGGGACACTGGACTTCACCCACACATGATGGGGACACACAGGGAAGGCTTGAACCCAAGTCTGAGAGCCCACAACACCAACTTTAAACCACAGGATCATCTTTCCAACAAACACAGCCGGGGAAGGAACGACCTTGGAGAGAGCACTCTCATCCAAATGGTCCTTCCCAGAGCTGGTGCTGCCAGAAGAGGTTAGTTCAGTTCCAGTGTCTGTATGTTTCCCACATGCACGATGGTCTGTGCTCCTGAGGTCAGATTGATGGATGGCAACTTCCTAACGAGGGTGGGCTGCAGTTGGATCAAGTTTACAGCAGAACTACAGGCGAAACCCATTGGTTACAGTCTAACCCACAGTCTTCCCTCTTGCCACTCCTCCTGGCTTCTCAGGAAAGGGTAAAAACTCCATAAAATGCCTCTTCTGCTTCTCTTTCCCCCTCTCCTTTCCAGTCTGTATATTCATCACTTTTTATACTGAGTTTTTCAACTTTTCATGGGTATTTTCTGCACCCCCCTGTCCCATTTGCTCTTCTAACCTGTGTTTTTCCCCCTGTTCCTACTCCAGCCATCTGCACGGTGTTATCACTTACAGCCATGTGCAAAGAGGAACCAAGGGAAAGCTGAGGGGCTTTGGGTGTCTGGGGCAGCACAGCAACGTTGAACACGTGGCTTTCCAAGCTGCTTCGTGGGCTGGCAGAGCTGGACACCTGGGGAGGAAAGATCATGTGAATGGATAAGTGAATTCTAGACCAGTTTCAGGCTTTCCCTTGGCAGTGGCTCCCTGCGACCCCAACACCTTCCAAGATGGGATGCACTTATGTTTCACAGACTCATAAATGTTTTCCATATATTTTCCACTCTAGCAGCAAAAAATTTAAGTCAAGGGTGTCTAACTCCTACTTGCAAGCCTGCAGTGAAGATGTATAAAGCAAATTATATGAAATTGGTAAAAATTTAGAGAACCAGAACCATTCCCTAGAGGTGAGCCTGCAAATGTTCCCAGCAATCCTGGGGTGAAGTAAACACCCAAAGAAACACAGCTCCTTTCTTGGATAGACTCAGTTCTGGCTTTAACTGTTAGTAGGGATGGCAGTGTGCTCTGGAACTCCACAGAGCACTTTGTGAGCAGGAATGGACTTCCTGAAACTTAATTTCTAAAAAATGCATAAAAATGCAAGTTCTGATGAAAGGAATGATGTCATTTTAGCCATTTGCTGTGCCTGCTCTGTCCTAATACTGATGAAAGAAACATGAAATGTCCCAATCCAAGGTTTGAGGCTGGAACAGGGGTGCCACATTCTCCTGATGTGAGCAGGTATTCCCAACTCCCTTTCTTAGTTCTCTGTACAATTAATGCTACTGCTCTGAGATACTGAACCCAAACACTCAACTCATGCAAAATGCATAGTCTATAAGAGGAATGCAGCAATTAAGCCAAAGATTAGCTTGTTCAACACTGACGCTCACAAATTCCTCATTATCACTTATGTTAATTACTTTAGAAATTACCTTAATTGCCTCTCCGGTGCTACAGTAATTGCTTCTGCCTTGTAAACCAGATGTAACAAACACTGCGTGCCAGTGTTCACGTAGGCTCAGTTAGGGGAGGCTGGGAAACCCTCCCAGCAAACAGCAAGGACCTGTCTGAGGAATTTTATGGCTCTTAAACCTGTGGGGAGTGGGGATTTATTTTAGTTTCCCAGCTGCTGGGGAGTATTTCTACCTTTTGGTCTGTTTGCAAGACAAAGGGCTCTGGAGCCAAAACTAAATTATTAGCTTAGAAACCAAGGGTTGTGTGGTTCTAGGGCTGGCAAAACACACCATTTTGAAAAAGGCACTTGGAATGTTTTTCACTTGGTGTAGATATTACAGGTTTTATGAGGGGGTGGTGTATTTCCAGTAGGTATTTAACCTGGACTCACAAGACACCAGCGCAGTAACCTCAAGGAAATGCCACACGTCTTTTCAGGAATGTGACGAGGAATACCTGGAATTGGAAGGAGTCACTCTCTACTTCAGCTCCAGAGTGCCTGTACCACACGATGCCATCGTTGATGTCCTGCTGGCTGAAGGAGGTTGTGGGTGAGGCTGCTCTTCCATCGGGTAAAAGCTGCCAGGAGTCTGCCGGGCCATCCGCTGGCATCGGGACCAGCAGCACCACTTCCCCTGGGAAAGCAAGGAAGAGCTTGGGAGCACACAGGGAGCAAGAAGTGCCTTTGCACTGACTAAGGAGCAGCCAAAGCAAATGCCCACCCAGTCAGAGCTTTTTTCCATGCAGTGTTAAGTGACAGAAATACCAGCAGAGTTCCCAAAAGCCATCAGCAGACCTTGAGACATCCCAGTGACATTGGGAAAACTTGTTAATTAATTCCATTAAACAGGTTGATAATTCTGCTGAATGGTAATTAATCATTCCGTTCTGTGAAACATCCATCATAAGTTGTCCCATTTAATTTCCCCCCAACCACCCTTGAAAAGTTGGAGCAACAAAAAAAGTAATTCGGCGAGATGAAATATCACACTTCCATTCAATCATCAAACTCTGGGCTAAAATTCCTTTAGCAGTGCCCTAATTACATTCCAAATCTTATGGGTTTGCTCATGGGAGTTCTCCTAAAAATCAAAACATCAAATCATATATTTTCTATAGGTATGAATATCTTTCCCATTAGTCACAGACTAAGTTAGGCAGATAAGCCCTCCTGGATTCAGGACCAATTTTCCACATTTCTCTCTCTCTTATTTTTTCCCTCCCTTTCTGCAAAACAGTATTTTAGATAAAATTCTGGAGAGCATTGCTTTCTGCTGCTTGTTCCTCACCTGCAGCTACAAACCTGTTTATATTACTGCAATTAATCACAGTAGAGATAATTATGGTGATACAAACACAGGATTATAAATTTTAGTTAGGGCAGGAGACAAGCTCCTCAGGGAAAAATTCCTGTTTTCATGTAAATGCTTATTAAAAATGAGAAGACAGACCTTCATCTGCAGAAAACTAAAGGGGGAATACAAATTAATTACTTCTCTTCTAAGCTGCAAAACTCACATCATCTCTGTTTCCATCAGGTGCTGGCAGCTGTTATGGAAACCAGCCTTTCCTCACAGCAAAAGGGAAAAAAAAAAGCACAGATATTGCTAGAGGGATCCTCTAATTTTCTCCGGCTCAGCAAATTAAATTTCTCATTTCTTAGAAGTGCAAAATATGTTACTCGAAGACATGGTTTTCATGAAGAAAACACTGATGCTGAGTAGGAAAAGCACATTTTTCTTTGTTTTCCCTATTTCCTTTCCCCCCACATGACACCTTCTCTTTTTCACCCCATTTTTCTCCATTTATAGCTCAGTCTCAAATCCCAGAACCCTCCACACTCCCCCTTACACCATGCACAGAAGATCCTCCCTAAGCACGGGGTTGCTAGTGAAAATCTCTGCTCTGAGAGCTGAGCTCAGAGCCTCTCAAAAGGAATTGGGGGACAAGAGTTATCTACAGATCCAAACATCACCGAACATTCCTGTTTCTGCCGGCAACCTCTTGCTCTAGGACAAACTAAATCAAATGTCACAGAATTTAGGGAACTCTTCAAGGCAAACATTTCCTCAGCAGTTTGCAGAGGTTGATATTACTCTGTGCTCCCTAAACCAGACCTTCATTGTGGAGGATTATCTTTTGGCAGTGAGATTTTGCTCTCTCAGGGCTGTAAATAGGCCAGGATTCCACTACCACTGGAGAAACAGGGATGATCAGGAAGGGCCAAAGGGCTTCGTTACTTTGCACGCCCATTAGAAGCAGAAAAAGATGAGGTTGGCAGCACTCACCCAGAGTGCCATTCTAAGGAAATATTCCCCCAAATGCTACTGCTTGAGCACAACACACCATTGAAAGGTGCTGCTCTTTGACAGCAGAACTCCAGAGGGATTTACCATGTCTTGGCTGGTCCTTGCTGATGGTGTAGGTGATGTCAGAGTCGCGGGCACCAGGAAGCTCAGCGT
Organism: Erpornis zantholeuca; assembly: GCA_013400515.1. Lineage (NCBI taxonomy): Eukaryota > Metazoa > Chordata > Aves > Passeriformes > Timaliidae > Erpornis > Erpornis zantholeuca. Next base: position 722,093 of record VZTN01022699.1, on the reverse strand, counting down.
GCAGGATTGTCCTGGAGATCTGGAGCATGCCTCCCTGGGGCACCCACACCAGGGAATTGGTCACCAAGCGAGGGCTCCTGTCACTCTGCAGGCAGGGAGACAGCAGGAAAAGGCTGATTGGAATGTCAGCAATGCTGCACTGATGGAAACACACTTTTAAGAGAAATGGACCAAGAAGAGTATTCTGGAACTTCTTTGGCATTCCATCCTGGTTGTCTGCTTGAAGAAATGCTTCTGGATCCTTCATCTGAATCCCTGAGATTCAATTCCCAGCCTGTAGGACTGATCGTGTCCTGTGACTTCTAATTTCCTGCTGCTGACCCTAAAACTTCCTGACCTGAGTCTCCCTCCAAAATTTTGTTTTTTACTACCATCCTCATTCTCTCTGAGCATCCACCAGCCTTTTGCTACTCGTTGGGTTTCCTAACCTTCAAATATTCCTGTGGCTTTTTCTTCTTTCAAATGAATATTTATCCAATATCCAATTTAAGCTTCCTGAAATGTGGCTGTCAGGACTGGATTACAGCAATGATTTCACTACAGTTTCCATTTATTTCAGTAACACTGCTCTGGCATTCAAGGATTATATCAGCCTGTTTTTGGCTCTAAATTGCTTTATTGGACAGGTCTTCCATGCCATGGTTCTTTCTTATAACCCCAGCTGCTGTAAATGGGACTTCTTTTCTGGATTTCTGCATGTTCACCTAGCAACCGGCTGTGGCTGCAGTTCACCTTGAACTGTGTGATCAGTCAAAATCCTGACTGCTCCATCTAAGGGCTCACCTTCCTCCTCATTTGCTACTTCTCATAATCAGCCCCCAAACTGATAAATGACTCATTGCTGTGTTCATCTGCATCTGCCACAGAGACAGGGGAGAGAGCTAAAAAGATGTTTGTGTAAAGGAATCACATTTAAGGATGATTTCCCACCTCCTTTTTGACACGTCTGCTGTGCTCCCACCTAATATGTACTCCACTTATGCTGTGGGTTTGCTACAAACATGGAAACCTTCAGCTTTTAGGTCACTAAATGACTGAATGTTCCTTCACTGGCCACGTCAAACCCATCCAGGGCATTGTAACACCATTTCTACACAGCTTTGATGCTGCTTGTTGATAAGAACAGACTCACGAGACAGCTCTTTTTGCTTGGTAATCTATTTTAAAAATATATATTTAACATGAATGAATTCACAGCACAGGAAAAGTGTTTTCAGAGCACTCAAGGAGGCTCAAACTCCCTGGTCCATGCTTCAGCTGGAAGGGCAGGATCAGCTGCCTTGCAAATACCTTGGAGACCTCCCTTAGCTGGATCTCTAGAGGTCTGGGATAGCCCTAAAATAAACATCTTTTGCCCTTTTATCTGTGTTCCCCTCTGGCCTCTCAGAAAGACAGCCTTCCATGTCCCTGATCATACTGCAACAGCTCCAGCAAAGGATCTGGATGGGAAAAGCAGCCATTAGCAACCAAAGGGACTGGAAAAAGCCTTAAAGCTGCTCTGCTCTCACCTCTGTCACCACCTTCATTCCTCTCTGCAGCCAAGTGCTGCCCAGAGAAACGTGAAAATATAAGGAGAGACAAGGGAGCACAAAACAGGATAATGAAAGAAACTACTCTCAGCAATTCACCCTCACTGCTTAATCACGAGTGGTGAAAAAAGAGGTGTTACAAACAACACAGAGTGGTGTCCAAGCATTTTCACAGTCCTTCTGATCCTATTTGGGTTCCTTAGAGCCATGGAAGACATCTGGGTGAAGAAACCACAGGCAGGGCTCCCCTTATTCCAGGAGTCTAATAACAGCAGCAGCCTTGAAAGCAATCCCTTTTTCATCCCCAGACTGCGGTGTGACTCATGGCACTAATTAACATTAATTACTACCATGGCTTTAGGAGAACCTGCAGGGTCCAAATGGGGTCAGTGCCTCCTCGTGCTGAACTCCACAGACATGCAGAGTGCTCACAAATCTCCTTTTAAATTGTCGTGCCCATGTTGCTATGAAAGACATCTAACACAGCAGAGAGGGCAAAAGAGGGACAATGTCATCTCCTCCTAACTCCTTTCCAAGGGGTGGAACTCCAAGACACTGTGTCAGATCTCTACATAAAAGACTGCAAACTGAGGCCTTCTCTAATGGCAGTTCTAATGACAGCTCTGCTTTTTGTTACTCTTTCACATCAATAAGGGATAAAGAAATTTTCAGCTTTTTCTCCTTCTGTTTTCCTACAGTTTCTTACTTTTTATCAAATAGCTACGGACTTTGCATCGTCAAAACTGCACAGCTTGAGCTGTTGCAAACCAAAAATTCGGGTGACCTCCAAAACCCAATCGATCCACTACTTTCTCCCGTGAGTAACTCAGGACTAGTGACACCTCAGGGACAGAGCAAACTTCTCCAGACTCTCAGTCTGCCTGCCGGGGTTTATGTGCCAGCACATACCTCAGGAGCAATCCTGATGTGGAGCAGGACGTTCTGGAAGTGGTACCCATCGCTCACTTGCAGCAGAGCCGCGTCCTGCCGGCTGTCGGAGCCATCGTGGGCGTAGCGCAGCCGCCCGCCCGCGAGGTCGCCCAGGCGGAAGGTGGCAGAGTCCCCTGGGGGCCCCAGCAGCCTCCCGTGCCGTGGAGGCTCCAAAACCATCAGCACCACGTCCTGAGGATTGTCACTGTCCCCCACGCCGAGCACCAGCTCCGATACGGTCCCGGTTTCCCCCCTGCCAACGAGGAGGGGCTCGTTCCTGAACACGTACGGCGCCTGAAACATAAAAACAGCTCTGAGGTGTTTGCTGAACTTGGGAGATTGGATCATCATCAAAGGCTGGAATTAAAAGTTTGGGGATAAGGACATCAGCTCACTTCATCCCTGAAAATCTATTTCTTAGCAGCAGAGAATCACTCTCCACACCTTTTTCCCCGGTGGGCAGATCTAATAATATTTAGCATTTAAAATGAATTAGTCACATTAAAAGAAGATTCTCATGCCACATCAAGCTTAGGAAAGGCAAAAACTTAGGACATTTATACAGAAAACATCTAACTCTAGCTGATCTTCATTAGCCTTTTGAGAAGACATCAAATGGGGTGTCTTCATCATCAGTATTTATTTAATTTCCAACATTCCCCACAGCCTTACTCAACTTACACCAATAATCTGCTAGAGGCCATATTTCTGCTGCTTTAAATTAGTTCTCCACTTCTTTGTCATCAAGAAAGTTTCAATCTGCAGTCTCTATTGATCCCAAAAAACATCATTTGCCACGGGTACTGCACTGCCTCGGGAGGGAGGCGATCCCACAGAGACAAAGGCAAAGCCCTGGGAACATTCATCAGGGAGCCACTGCTGCCACCTCACCTGTGCACAGCTTCCCAGGGTTATTAGGGATCGACAGGCAAAATTCCTATCATTAAACCTCACTTATATATTCTGGGGCAGTGACTGCAGCTCTTACTTAGGTGAATGTCCTACGGAGGTAAAGGAGAGATTAGGCTGAGCCGAGATCTCAGCACCAGCCAGAATCAATATACACACGGCAGCATCAAAACCCACACTTTGTCTTATTCTAAAGGACAAACTAGAGCACTTCTAATTTCCAGAACTTATGGGAATGACTAATGTGGAATATAAATCAATTATGGTGAGGATGGAGGCTAAGCCAGGCCTGGAGGCAGGAAAGAGCCAGCACTAAAAGAGTTCTCTCAAGTCATTCGATGCCCCTCTGAGGATGTAAATGGGCCTTAAGAGCAGCAGATTCTCTTTTGCACTTTAAGGTCTCTCTTTGTAAGGATATGCCACATAGCCCCAACTTCTGATTGAGCTTTCCACTCTGGAAAAAGTTCTGTGCAAGCTGCAAAGCCTCCCTGGAAACCTGGACCCCGCTAAGGTGCCTGTATCCCCTCTGGGGTGAGACCCATTTCTTGCGCCACAGACTTTAAATAACAGTAATACAGGAGACATGGACACTTGGCAGTACCATCACCTTGCCCAGAAGTGGTGAGAAGTTTCAGAGACACACTTTAAATAGCTCATGCTGATTTAATTCCCAGCTGTCCTAGAACAGAGCACTGAACTTGAGTGTCAAAGCATTCCTGCCATCGGGATCAATCCCGGCCCAATTGCCCTGCAGCAAGAGGCTGAAGCGGAGCATCAGCAGATCCAAAGGATAATTGGAGCAGTAGGGATTCCTTAGCCCTCGCTGATAATTGCTCTAGGATTGCACAGCTGCAACTCCCTACACAGGAAAAATGACACAGGCCAACTTCTCAGTCAATTCCCCAAGTCCCTTTCCTCCATCTGACTCTTGGCTCCCGCCCCTAAGGGAGAGGTGAGTCCAAATTGCCTGATCTGAACCCCTGCTCGAGTTCTGCCCAGCTCCTTTGTTATCCCTGCAAGAAACCAGGGCTCCAAATGGTACAAAATTTGGGGTTGTTTCCAGGCTTTGTTACGTTACCTGTGTTGAGAATGCCTGGATGTTGATCACCTCAATGTGGGAGAATGATTCTTGATCACTGACCTTCAAGGAAAACTGTCCTTTCCTAAACAGTTCCCAAACAAGCCAAAATACAGGATAATATAAGTTAATGAAGAGCTCTTTCAGTATTCGATAATGATAAACATATTATATATTCAGCAAAAATGACTGGCTCAGTGACAGAAGCTTTAGCTCAGGCTTTCTCCAATTATGTTTATATAGTATTTTTTCCTGAAGATTCACAACAGTCACAACAGGTAATAAAACACCTTTAGCTGTGCAATAATATACCCTTGTCTCCCTTTAAGCAACGTTATCCACATCGGATGGCATCTCCAAGATAAAGTGCCAATTCTAAATGTCAGACACTCTCTGCTAAAGAAAAATGTCACTTATCTGGCTTCAGGACTTGCCAGGATTTTTCCTTCCCATTTACTTTTCAGTCATGTCACCCAAACACCTTAAAGTTTGAAGTAACAGTATAAATAATAAATAAAGCAATATTTAGAAATAAAGTAGCTTTGTTTCTCAGGACAAGTTGCTGACATTTCATGGTGACTACCAGGTAGACTAAAAAAAAAAAAAAAAAAGCCAGATACAGGAACATATGCCTGAAGTCTGAACACCAGTAACCCTTGGCATCAGGACATCCTGAAAGTCTTCTTTAGATCTTATTTAGATCGAAGACCTCCCTGATTTATACAGCTGGAAGCTTAGAACAATTCCACCGGTGTCACTCTAGTGCCAAGGCTTTATGGAGATGCAAATCAAGTGTGGAATTTGGCAGGGTTGCTGGCTTATTGCCTGTCTACAAGAAAATCTGCTTCCTTGCAACATCCTTGCAGCATGAGCTTTGCCAGCTACTAATCACCACTAATTATTCCAGGGTACTAACAGCTCATACTGGAGGCAAACAAGGAATGGCTGAAGGGAAGCTGCCAGAGAGCACAACAGTGACATCACTTGAGCACCTTCCTAACAGTGTCAAGAAACTGTGGTAAGAATCAGACTAATATGGCAGTTTTAACTCTCAGCTGAGTATCCTGAAGATGGGACAGATTTCTGCACCCTCAAAGCACAACAGGTTTGGGAGTTGGGTCACACTGACCTTTTCCACCATGACCTGAGAAGTTTTGCACCACCAGTTACACCATGGTGCAGTGTAAGTATGTTGGTAGTTGATTTAGCAGCAGTTGGGAAGCGTGCTCCCCCGTGGAATCCTTCCCAGGAAGAAGGAAATACCTGTTTTCAAGAGCATTTTTTTGTGAGGCAAGAGCTCAGAAGAAAGCTTTCCCGCAGTCACCTGGGCTCCTCTTTGCTGTGCACGAAGCGGACCCTCCTCTCCCGCACGTCCCTGCAGCCGAAGCGGTGGCCGCGGCTCAGCGGCACCTCCTGCCCGTCCAGCAGCATCACCAGGCGGCCGGTGGAGGGAATGCTGTCCACACGGAACAGCGGCTGGCCCGAGGCACCGGCCGGATCACACGCGCCCAGCAAGGACGGGTCCAGGGGCTGCACCCCGCCAATCCCCACCGTGAGGGTGCTGCTCCCGCGGGAGCTCGAGGGATGCCTGCTGGCTGAAGGGAAAGAAGGGAGAGTGTTACTGCAGGAATCGCCACAGGCTGTGTTGGCATCATGCTTGTCACCGCTGTTTTTTGGGTGCCCTGTTCATTCCTGACCCGGGTGGGCTGCAATCCATCCCAATCCCCACCACGACTTTGGTAAATCACTTCCCACCTCTGATTTCCCCATCAGAGAATCGAAAACCAACACACTCTGGCTTGCTCTGCAGAGAGTCTAGTAAATCTTCATTTAGAATAAAGAAAGGATAAGTAACAGCTAAACTTGATTCAGGAAGGGATTTCCCCCAAGATATTTTGTCTCTGGTTTTACACTGATGATAAATGATGCTGCTGCAAAGACGTGCCTGCACACCTAACCAGGATCCTTCACTTAGAAAGCAGTGTACATACACACCTTATGAAACCAAAAAGCTGGAGAAAAATAGCTGCTGACTTTTGATAGCCACCACAAAACTGCACAGAACTGAATTCTAAAAATGTGATTGAATGGACACTTCTCCTGGCTTTAAAATCTGCTGCTAGAAGCCTGTCAGCTCAGACAGTTTGTCATGAGAGGTGCTCACCTTCTTCACACTCTCTGGTTCGTGTATTGCCATAGAAGCCCTGGCCACAGGCAGAAACACAGATCTTATTCTTCAGGAATGTGGTGCTGTCACAGAGGTGGCACAGGCTGCCACTGCCACACTCCAGGCATCCAGGAGGACAAGCTGCATGGGATGGAAAGCACAAACTCACTGAGACACTGCAATACCAATGTGGCCACTGTAGACTAAAGCTGTCCCTGGGTGGTGTTTCAGAGCAGAAACACTGCTCTGTGTGTCCCACCTACCCAACAGAAAGAGTCAAAATAAAGCTCAAAGTGCTGAGATAAGAGTTGCTAAGAAGTTCCTTCCTCATCTGACCATGGTCCCTGCATCAAGCTCTCTGCGCTTACCTGTGCACTTGTGCTGTGCCTCGTCTGCATAATATCTCTGCCCACACTTGGGAACACAAACACTGCCCAGGAGGAAGAACGGGGCTGGGCAAAGGCTGCACTTGTCTGCTTGGTGGCACTGAAGGCAGGGTTGGTCACACCCTGAAGAGACACAAGCAAAGAGTTCAGCTCGACAGCTCTTAGGAGACAAGCAGGGCAACATGTTGGAAATAATGCTCCGTAAAAACTCACTCTGGCACGTGTCTGATTCCCGGAAAAAAGCTGGAGGGCACTCTTCCACACAAGCTCCTTCGTGGAGAACATGGCCCTCCATGCACTGCAGGCAGTCAGTCCTTTGGGGACCTTTGCAGGCGTTACAGCTCCAGTCACACTCTGGAAGAAAAAAACCAGCTCAGGGCAGCCCTCTCTGGGGTGCTCACCCTGCATAAGGGATCTACAAGCTGTGGGAATATATCACTTATTGCCATTATGAAACACACTGCTGGGGAGTTCTGGAAATCTTTCAAGTCACACATCTTTTAAACCACTCCAAATTGCTGTTTCTGCAGCCGTCCAGTGATGCACGATTTAGTAAGACAGAGAGAGCAACAGGTAAGTACAGGAGGCCAGATAAGCCCCCTAAAAGAGACTTAGCCTGGCAAGCTCTTTCGTTATCAGCTGACCCGTGACTAAATGAATTGCTGGACCTGACCCCTGAAAACTTTGCTGGCTCAGTTACAAAATCATTTACAAGAGAGCGATTTGCAATAATCTTGTTCCACTGAAAGCCTCAAGTATGTGACAGCAGGCTGCCCAAAAGGAGAAAAAAACTGCAGAAACCTTGCAAGCAACCTGTCACTGAGCAATTTTCCCCTTCCCACACCCTTTTTAAAGCAGGCCACCTGCACAGCTCCCGCTGCTGTGTAACGGATTCTTAGCCAAGGCACTTGGACTTGTTTCTTTTTTCCTTTTTTATTCTTTCCTTGAAACCAGCAACGTATTTTTCACCTCTGCAAGTCTTGCTGGACAAATCCAGGTAATACTGCTGAGCACAGCTCTCATACTGGCACTCCCCAAAGAGCAGCACCTTGGCTGGGTCTCTGCACGACGTGCAGCTGGCGGCCGAGTCGCAGCTCCGGCACTGGCTGCTGCAAGCTGTGGGAAGACAAGGAAAATCCGTGTCATTCCCCATGCACCAGCCAACTGCGCAAGTAAAAATGGTGTTATCCTGCAGCCTCGCTGCTCCTCTTGTCCTCTGTGGGGACTTCGGGGTTTTGGCTTGTTACATTCCTTTTCCCATTCTCTAAAACGTGAAGAGTGTCATTCCATTTGGAACAGGCTGAAATGTTCCCTCAAGCTGCTTCTTACTCACCTCAGGGTAAAGCATTGACCCTGAGTCCAAATCCCCAAATAAGAGCTTTCCCTGTCTCTTTTTTTTTTTTTAAATTTCCTTTATGCAACCTGTATTTCATATGACTCTTGACCCAGAAACACACAAATTTGGAGAGCACAGTACACTGCTGCAGTCCTTGGTGGGACCAAAGGCCCATTTAATTTCACTTAACGTTTCCACCTTTTTATCTGCACACAGTGTGAAATTCTGGAGCTGCAGGGAGCAACAAAGATGCCAGGAAAAAAATAATTCAGGGATTTACTGAATCTAGGATCAAAGTCCTAGAGCTGAATATTTCAACTCACCTCATTGATGTCCAGGAACTAAACTTCGCAGGAGGCTGTACTAACAGTTTGGGTGATAAATACTGAGATGTTAATTCAAAACACAGTCTTATAACCAAAAAAACCCTCCAAATACCAAAGTGAATGTGAAAATACCCACATTGCTCTCACTGAAGCAAGAACCTAGTGTTTTTCAAAAGAGTTACTTGTTTTAGCTCCTCTTAAAAATGTCACAGAAGGTCTGGAATTTATTGATGTACAAATGATTTCTAGCAAAATGTTTGCCTGAAGAATCTAGCTGCTGCCTTTAGGTGCTCTGGTGCCACTCTGATTTTACCTTCCTTAAGAATACTACATGAAAAAATTACTTTTTTAAAGTGCTCCAAAGAATCAACTATTAAAAATACAGTAAAACTTTCTACATGAGGTCTAAATCCATGGAAATCAGGCTGCCCTTGGAGGCATGCCAGAAGAGTAAGCAAAAACTGTATCTGGAAGCAAACCTGTCTGCTTGTTTTATCAGCACGACTCCGTATCTGCATTTTTAAGCCCATGAAGGACTCGTTAAGCTGCTCACTGTTCCTGGGCCAGGATGTCATTGAGTTTAAAAATATCTCCCCGAGTCCATACGTGCACTCAGCATCTCTCTGAACCTCATTCCAACCCCGAGTTCCTCAAAAGTGCAAAGAAACTAAAATAAACCTTGAAGAGAGAGCAGATTTTCTCAGCCTAACAGCCAACCTCCGATTAAACAATCTTCATTCCCTCCAAGTGGCAGTTTCCCAGCAGCCTGGGACAATTTGTATCTCCGTGGCTTATCGGCAGCACTTGAACAGGCACAAGTGACACTTGGAATGACAAAAATCCAACACGCTTGGCCTTGAGCCTCCTGCCCCAAGGATTACAAACACTTCTTAAAAAGCCATTTGCAATAAGGAGATTAGAGCAGCTGAATTGGCTTGCAAAAACCAAAAAAAAAATCTATTTGCAGTTGAGCCCCTGAATCAAATTCAGGAAGGGTGCAGGCCTCAGGAACATTCCAGGTCTACCTTGATATCCAGAGGCAGGAGCTTTCTACAGGAAAGCTTTCATTAGAAAGGGGCATGTTAATTAGGAAGGGAGATATTCTGGTGCAGCAAGCAATAAGAGAATCCATACAGCAGGAAAAAAACCTGAGTATTTTGTAGAGCTTGTAGAAAACTAGCCAGGATAGCAAGAATCCTTTTTTTTTTAAATTCCTATTTTTTATTACTTTCCTTTTTTCATTATTATTGAATAGGCTTTTTTTCTTTTTTTTTTCTCAACAGAAGAGTGGTACAAATCCTTCCAGTTATTTCCTTGAACTTATGTAAGGTGTCTCCATTTCTGCTTATCAGATGGAAATAATAGTTTCAGGAGAACCATCTATTTCAACAAAAGGCAGGTAAAGCTGACAACCACATCAGTTTCCTCCTACAGGACCTCATCAGTGACAAAATTGGGTCTAGGTAGGATGACACTGATACCTGGACTCAGTGCAACAGAGTTATTTTATCATAAAGCAGAGAATTTAAATCAGGGTAATGCAGGACTTCACTGATCTGAGTGTTCAGGTTCACAGTGACCAAAGCACTTAAGCATTCACTCATTTTAGGTGTGTGTATTATAGCAGGACAATTCAAGCAGGGCTTTTTCCTGGTTTTCATATCTTTGGGCAATACAATTTTGCATTTTGGAACATCGAGCCCTATAATTATGAGAGGAGTAACTCAGGGCCAGAGTGAATGCAGAATAATAAAGGAAAAGAAAGGACCTGAGAGATTCACAGAGGATAGTAGGGGTAGGATAAAACATGATTTAGCACCAGATGAATTCCACCAGATCATTAAGATCAGCTCAGGCCCATCAGGGCTGTGCCTACTAAGCTGTACCTTGTTTCTGCTGGGGTTTCACATGAGGACAAAGGGACATAAATGCTACAATGCAGTTCCCATGGCAGGTACTGGCAGATAGTGCAGTGAGGAGGGGGTTTGCCTTAGTAAGGATTGATTAAAACTGGTCTCAACTTGCCAAGTTTTCATAAAGCCCAGAATCCATCACAGGGAAACCTACACAAACACTCCTGCAGATTTTTCCAGCAGGACACAAAGCCTCTTGTCTTTGAGGTCAATAACAAAACTGCAACTGTTTTCAAATTTCAACCATGCTGTAGGCTCTGCTCCCGAGGCAGCTCATCACCTCTGTCAACCCACATCGCCTTTTCAGGCACTTGAAACCCTTCTTTTCCAGGCAACAGGAGCAGTGAGCAAAGGAACAAGAAAAGACACGCCAGTAAATGCACTGTGGAAAGGAGAGATGGCTGGGGCAGAGGCACTCACGTCTGCAGGTGTGCCTGTCATCCCTGTAGTATCCCGGGGAACAGAGCGGAGCACACGCGCCCGTGTGGGACAGAACCAGGCTGGAGTTGCAGGAAGAACAGGACAAGGGACCCTCGCCAGTGCAGGTTTTACAGGAAGGGTGGCACCCTGCAGGGACAGCAAAAACCAGCGTTTCTGTTCAAGGAAAAACAGGTCTCAGGGCAAGTTTCACAAGCTTCAGCAGAAACCCTCTCAGAGATGGAGAGTAGGGACGGTGGGCACCAAACGTTCTGGCCAAGTCTATACCCTCAGTGAAGCACAGTGCCTCCTGCCCAAGAAAGGATCCTCTCCTTTCTTCCTCTTTTTACCCTCTTCTCTTCAACCTTCCCTTCTCCCTAAGAAAAGCCCTTACAGGATCTGGCCAGGACCTGTCTAACAGAAAATAGTGAAAAAAGGGCAAGTACATACCACCCTCTCATGCTTTCTCTCAGCTAGCTTCAGATCAGATCTTCTTTGTGGAGGAACCATCTACTGCTCTTCTGACAGTTCCACACTTCCCTGAAGACTCACATCCATCCCTCCAGCAGGAATTGAACTGAGGGAAACCAGACTATCTCCGTGCATCCTCTCCCCATTTCCCTCATAACTTGTCAGGCTCATTTCTTAGTCAGACCAAAGAGATTTAAAATATCACAGTGGCTGAGGCCAAGGTACCCTGTTACTTTCTCCAGAGAGGTTACACACAAAATTATTTGTCTGTTTTACTTCTTGACAGGCCTTTAGCTAAAGATTGATGCCATCATTACACCTGTCATGAGAGGTGTAAAATTAATCATGACTGAGAGTGGGCAAAAGAATCAGAAGTGACCACACTGAGCTGTGCTAGGGATCTTAAAAGTCAGGACAAAATGTCGTAAGAGTTTCACATAGTCTGAATAATACACAACTCCTTTCAAATGAAACCTTTAAACCCAAGGGAAGAAATGTTATCCCTAGGCTTACATTTCCAGGAAGGCAAAACTTCTCTCTCTCAGGGGCCTTTCCAATAAAGTGACACAAAGTATGTTTCAGACAGCTCTGAGATCTCATTTGTCAAAACCCAGGTAAATAAACGCACAGCTCCTGGAATGCTGGAGAGAAGCTTTGAAATATTACCCATCCTAAACTAGGTTAGGAAATGCCACTTCCTGCCAAAGGAGCATCTACATTGTGCTGAATATCTGGTCTTGGTTCCTTTCTCTGAAACTGAAATGCAGTACCGTTTTGCTCAGCTTTGAGCTTTACCACGTCTCTGCCAGCCACAGAACAAGAGAAGGAACCTACTTCCTTCTAAGAGCCCAGGGGGTATAAGGCAGCTCAGGCAATGACTGGAATATGAAACCACATCAACAACAAAAACTGGAGGAGATGCAGGGACACGTTAGAAAATAAAATGTGCCACGGGTGCTGCATCCATCAAGCCAGCCTAAAAGGCTGAAAGAAATTGGCTTTCTGTTTTAGGAGCTGCTAAAAGCCATCACCTTCTGGGCTGTTGTTGCAGCAAGACAAGCCTCAGTAACAGACCTTAGTTAGGGTGATGTTCCATGTCAGGCTGCAAAATATCCTGAGAAACTCCTACTAGAAAGAAAAAAAAAACTCCAGCGCAGTGTCCTACCAGCTGGACAAAGCTCCTCTACTAAACAGGAATGGTTTCACAAAGCTTCTCGCAAGGATCCAGGAGCCTCCTTGCAGCTCCTCGAGGCGTGTTCAGGAAGCACTCACTTTTGCAGGCCCCATCCTTGGCGTAGTGTCCCGGAGGACAGTCAGGAAGGCAGCGATCCCCCAGGAGCAGGTGTCGGCCGTTCTGGCACTGCAGGCAGATGCTGCCGGTGTCCCGCAGGTTGGCCACGCACTGACGGCACAGGGGGTGGCAGTCTAGAGGGAACAGGGAACAAGAAACACTGAGTATGGAGGGACAGCACAGAACTCTGCTGAAAACTCCAGGAAGGTATTAGGGATGGAGCTTGAGGAGCACACCCCGCTACCCAAGATTCCCGCATCCAAGGAGCGTTCCTTTCCTCTCTCTCTTCCTGAGCACCACATTTTCATTTTTCCTCTGCATCTCTCCTGCCTCATTCAAGCATCCTCTTTGCCATCCTTAAGTGAGCTTGGGAAAGCTTTGCACAAAGCCAGCTTAAAGCCCTTTGCTTCCCAAGACCTTTCTCTGATTTTGGGTGCCTCTGCCTACACAGGTTTCTCTATTGCTCTACTGGAAGCCTTAGGCACTCATCTCCCTCTGCTCCCACGGTGGAAAAATGAGGAACACAACCTGTACAGCTGTATGACCTTCTCCTGTAGTTCCTGCTCTTCACATTTTCCCACACAAACAAGACATCCACACCCTGAAACAGCCACTGCAGCCCTCAGAGCCAAGCCAAGAGTGGCATCAGAGTGCCTCAAAACCTTTTCCTTTTCCCATGTTTTCCCCACCACGACACAAGCTTGTGTCTCCTGACCTCTGCCTGAACTTAGGTGCTTCAAAAGGTTTGACAACAAGCCTTTTGTGCGCACAAAGGTGCAGTGTAAGGCAACCTGGAAGCCAAATTAATCCTCATTACGGTAATTGAGAAAATTATAAAGGAAATGATGACTGTCTTGAAAGAAATGTAATAATGAGGCTTGATTTGAGTACCTGGCCTCTTGTCAGATTTCTGCTGCAGGTTCACCTTTCTATCTTTTGTCTCTTGTGACAGCATTACTACAGATTGTCAGGCAATCTAATTTTACAAGCTGAAGACAGACTCACATCGGAGCCTGGAGGAATTCTGCATCCATAGCTGCAGTGACTGGAGTCTCACCCCATCTGACGTCTCCTGCATGTCACACACAGGTGATCCTTACCAAACACTGCTGCAAAAGCCCAGAGGCAGCACAGAAATGGATTCAGTCCTGACTGCAGGCAGGGATCTAAGGTCCTTAAAGCAGCTGCTGCCTTCACCTCTTGCTTTCACAGGGCATATAATCCATCGATTTTCTGCCCCATGCTGTCAGCCTTGGAGCTGGGAACTGATCAGCCAGAGGTGGGGTAAAGGTGTGCAGGAAGAGACTGTGCTTCAGATAAAAGCAAAGCAGCACATGAGGTCATGCTCCCAAACTCAGTGACCAGCCTCAGAACCTCCTCACAGGAGTTCCAGCTCACAGGGGTTATCGTTCTGCAGCTTCTGACTGCACAGCAGAACAACTCCGTACCCGAGACATAAATCCTGTGAATCTTCACAGCCAAAGATCCCAAATCCACACCGACATCGGAGTGGAAAGACCTGCCTCTCTCTGGAGTCCCTGGAGCCAGAAAGGATCACATGCAGCCCTCCTTAAGGAGCGAGGACTATGAGACCATCCAAAAGGATCTGAGTACCTGTAATTTGTATGCACAGGGCTGGAGGAGGGGTGAAGAGTTTGAGGCACATAGAACCAATAAAATTAACATAAATCCAATTAGTTTCTTGTGCTTCCATGTTTACCCGGTAATATGTTGGCTCTCCTTACTGCTAAAATAATGCTCTTCCAGTTTAATCTCTTGCTGGAACCACGGGTCTCTAATAAAGAGTTTTGGCAGGTCATAATGGGTAACACAGCTGCTCAAAAGGTTTCATAAAGGGAGCATAAAAATGAGCCTGAGAAAATGGAGGTATCCAAACAGCCAGTATATGCAGTCAAAACCCTAGATTTTCCCAAACTAACATTTAAAAATCTAACTATCTACAGAACTCCATGCTGCTGCAGCAGAGTTTTCCCAAGCCTCTATTTTTGCTTCTATGAGTGGAAAGAGTTTTCTCAGTTACTGTTTTAGGATGAATCAGCCCCATCACTCTCTTGTTCCCTTGCAAGCCTGGAGATCAAAGCTCACACAACACCAACAAAAAAACCCAGGGCTGACGCTCGTGGTGAATTTGAGGGACATTGGGGAGCGAGTGAGAGAGCGAGGGAAGAACTGAAGTGCTTTGTTTAGGGAGAGATGATTTCACTTTTTCACAGCAGGCTCCCTTTGAAGCGAGGGCTAACAGAAGGGAGATGTTTTCTTTGTGCTTCTCAATAACACCCCACAGCCCTGCTTGTTTCCTCCTTCTGCCTTCTCCCTGTCAATCCTCCCTCCAGCTCAGCCAGTGGGCACGTTACAGCCTGTGGCATTTGGGTTTTCTGGAGCCTTCACATCCCCAGCTGGTTGCAGGTCAGTGCAACACAGTTAGTTAATTCCCCAGGACCCCTTCCAGTATCCCAATTGGATTCTTCAGGAGAGTATGTCACCACTTGGCTTGTAGTCCCAATGCCTCCCTCCTCACCTTCCTGAGACTGCTGACTTGCCTCCCACTGTCCAAACAAAACATTTTCCTGCTCCCGTTCCAGCTGGCTCTGATTTCCTCCTTCTTCACCTCTATGCAAAAACAACCACCTTCCCCATCACCTTCCCTACAAAGCAACTTTCATTGTAAAGTAGAATGGAATTGCTTACATGGATTTCCAGAGTTACTTTTCTTCCACACCCTCTTTAGCTTTCTCTTAGGAAATAAAGCAAGTAAATGGTGCCCTTTCTACATAGAATTTATCTGTTATAGGTTGTTTTAAGACAAAAGAGGCTGTTGGGGAGACAAAATAATCTCTCAAGTGTTTGTGAGTGCTCACAAAGGAAACCAGAGGCTTTTCTGCCTCTCAGCTCCACCATTTGCTAAGCAATCACCCGCTCATATTGTTTAAACACATCTCCCCTCTTAGGGGCTCTCCAGAAAAGTATTTCCTGATGCAAGTTTGGCACTGTACTCTAAGGTGAGGTCTGAGGTTTACGACAGAGCACAACCTAAAATCAGGGCTGAAAACACCACATAGTTTACAGGCACCTCAATGTGCAAAAAGCCTCTGGTATCTTACAGAAAGCAAATCAGTATGGTTCATTTAAAAGGAAATACAACATTGACTGAGATTTCTGCTTGTTTTGGTTGTTGGAATGGTTTTTTTGTCTCTCTTTCCCAAAGAAAAGGGAATCTGTCACTCAACCAACCAAAGGGAATTCCTGGTGAAGTGCAACCACATTTGCAAGGGTCTGCCTGTGTCCTGTGAGAGCTTCCCTAGGCAGTGGGAGGTGGGAGATCCAGCTGGATGGTGCCTGGCACAAAGGAGCCCAGACCAAAGCAGGGAAAGGATTTTTCCTCCTCTGGCAGCTCAGCTGCTGATTCTGTAGAAGGCTGCACGCCAGTGAGTTGGTGGAGCTGAGCCCCTCTTGCTCTGCTCAGCGAAGCTCCAGCTCTCTGTGATGATATCAATGTCTCTCTAAAAGGACAGCACCAGCTCATTAATTTTACAAGGAACTGAGTATATTTCTTGTTGTCAGAGTGTCCCTTCTGGAATTTTAAGAGCAAGGCAAGCAAAGCTTGTTACAGGCCCCCTCCTGAGTGAGCTCTTCTGGTTTAGCTTTGAACATTTTCCCAACTGCACGCGGCCTAAGAAAGCAAGGCCTGCAGAACATGGGGATTGGGAATTCCCTTGCAGCTGGAAGATGCAGCTGGAAGATAAAATTGCACTGTGGGGGATTCCAAATCTGTGGGTGTTCAGAGTTTTCTTTCACACCAGTCCCTGTGCGTTTGTCTAATCACCCTTCCAT
Organism: Erpornis zantholeuca; assembly: GCA_013400515.1. Lineage (NCBI taxonomy): Eukaryota > Metazoa > Chordata > Aves > Passeriformes > Timaliidae > Erpornis > Erpornis zantholeuca. The sequence continues at coordinate 705,488 of VZTN01022699.1, read as the reverse complement.
GCAGTCAGGAAAAGATCAACAGGGAAGCTTCTAGATGAACAAAGAAACCTCAGATCAGGAAAGTAAGGGCAGGGGTTTATGAGCAGGACAAGACTTTTAGGTTGGGTTTTTGAGGCTGGTGATTGCAAAGTTTCCTGAAGCTGAAGTCGACTTGGGTAAGAGGGAAAGGGAAATTGCAGAGTGTTTTTGAACTGGGAAAACAAAACCCACGGAAGCTGTGAGACTCAACAGGGGACAGCTCAAGTCTCAAACACATTCCTGTATGTACACTTGGGCTATAAAATCAAATTAATCAATTGAGCACTCTCAGGGAAGGATTGACACAAATTCTGCATGCCCAAAACAGAGCTCAGAGACTCATTGATTTTTGAAAAGTTGAGGACATTTTGCCTTTCCTCTGCTTATATGTGAAATGCTTATTTGATTAACTGCTGAAAATAAGATCTTTTTTTTTTCCTATTAACAAGGCAAACGTTCCAATCCTCATTCAGGTAACACGCACAATAACACCATTAATTCCCAGGCAATGGTTTGGAGTGACAGTTGGTTTTCTCCAGCCTCTGTGAAAGATTTTCCCCTCCAGCTCCATAAAGTATGGCAGTGACTATAATGCACAGCAGGTCCTGTAAGTCGTAACACAATTCTGCCTGGAGGGTCGGGAGTTAAAGATAAATGGGAAGATAATTGTAAAAATATATTGCTTTGGGAGGTGAAGGAAAAAGCTTTGTTAGATTCCGATGCAAATCATATCTTATGAGAGTGTCAGGGGTTTTAATGTTCTCTTTTATGGGACAGCTGCTCTTTAACTGATAATTAATAACTTGCAAGGGCAAATTTAGCATTTCAATCAGTGCTGAATGAGAAGAATGAGTGAAACTTAACAACCTGGATGTGGAGCTCTTTATCTCTAGGAGAACCGGCAACAAACATCCTTTGCTTAAACACTGGACATAAATTTAGCTCAAAGAGCAAAACACTTGAGACTGCAGATCTGGGGCCAAAGCACAACTTTTTTGTCAAGGCAAAAAACCTCAGTTATGTTCCACTGCAAGGGTTCTCACAGCTTCAGCTGGGCAGAGAAACATTGAGGCATCCAAGCACGTGGACACTGAGGGTTCCCCATACCACAAGGAATGCCCTCCACACTGCCTGAGGGAACCCAGTGCTTCCAATTCCTGCCCAGCACTGGGACATCTCCCCGATCCCCTGGGATTTGGGGAGCAGGATAATTGGTCCATTACACCCAACAAAGGGTTAATTAAAGCAGCAGAACTGACCCTCTTTAGAAAGAATCCCGGTTGACCATAAATGGTGCTAAGGTTTTGCCAAGGAAATTTGCAGCTGGAAGGCCACTTTTGCACAGGACTTCTTTCATAGGGAGCATCATGCAAATTAATGGGGAAATAAGGTGGAAGAAATAAAGTGCAGAGAGAGCTCTGATGTGCCAGGACATGAATGAGTCCCATTGTATCCCCTGAAATTGTACAGGGCAGAGACAGCTCTTCACACTGAAATGCTGAATTATTTCCAGATTGTAATTATTTGACTGCATAAAACATCTTGATTCCCCAACTTGAATTCCTAAGGAGATGTACAGTACTTTTAGGATATTTTCCTACTCCTCACACACTTTCTTTCCCTGCTCTTTTTATCTCTGCAGACAAAAAAATCACTGGCTGTTTAAAAGGAAGATGAAGAAATGCTTCACAGAATTAATCTGTGGAGAGCAAAGAAACAAGTCTTTCATAAAAAAACACCCAAGACATAGATGTAAGCAAAGAGAAGTCTCTGGGAAAGCGAATCACATTAAACTGAGAACAACAGCCTCTCAATGGATATATTTATTACTTCTAATGCATTTTTCCCTTTTCTTAGGATTCCTTATCTCATTTGGAATTGTTCAGCCTGGATTAGACCTCACACACCCTAGCCTTTTTTGATACAGAAAAAAAAAGGCTTGCTAAAGCTCAGAAAATGTTGGAGCAGTTCCCAGGATACATTTATATGTGTCTGTGTGACGGATTAGAAGCGATTTTTCTTTTAAAACAGATAAATGCAATCAGTGGTTTCAGATGATGGGCTTAAGTGCAAGCACTGTGCACCCACATACCATAACCCCTATCCAGAAATCCTATTACCTCCCAAAAATGCACACAGCAATGCTTGCTGTGCCAATTTTTCTTTAGGGCCCCATAAACTGCTTCTTTGGATCACAAATTTTAACTTAACTCCTTTTCCTGAAGGTCTGAGCAGGACCTAAGCAGCTTTCCTGGCAGTGCGAAGGAGCAGGTTCATGGCACAGGCAGATCATCCCACAGCAGCTCCCCTTACTCACCCACACAGTACCCCACCAGGTTGAGGTACTGCTCCTCCTTGCAGCCTGTCCTGCACTTCCCACCATCCAGAGTGGCGTGGGGGTGGCAGGTTGAGCATTCCCAGTCAGAGGGGCCATGGCACGTCTTGCAGGATGGATGACAGGCTGAGGGAGAGAAAATCAACACTGCTGGTTATGCTCCTGGTGCACCCTCTCCCCTCCCTCCCCACAACATCAGCTCCCACCATCATTTACTCCTGCAAAACATGGCCATAAAATGGTTTCATGGCACCAGGGAGTGCAGGGTTGTGCCTTGGAAGGCTCTTACACCCTCATTCTGAATAAACAAGATGAGGAATGGGTTGTCAGTTTAAAAAGTATGATTTGCTCCCTGCATTAATCAAGGTATAGCTCTACACACAATATAAAACAGAGAGAGAGAGACTGGCCCCGTTATTCCTCCCTCCAGCATATGCTTGTGCATATAAAAAAAGAGAGTGGGATGCACAGGGGAGATAAATTAATCTTCTCTTGGGACTGCATGAACATCGTGGAATGAGTTTGATATGCATGAGAGGAAAACTGAGGAACGATTTCTCCACCAAGCCCTCCCAAACTGAGACCTCTAAAGCAGGAGTGTCCTGCCAGCTCATCAGCCATTCTGTCTGCTAAAAGCTCAATGAAGAGATGGCACAGAAAGTGGTTTAAAGAGTGCTCAAAAATATTTCATGGACTGCTTCTGCACCCTTCCAGCTTTAAAGACAGATGCCAGATTTCCATGCTACAGATCTGAGGGAGATAAAAATACTACAGCTAACAGTCAGTAAAAAACTCTTAAAAACTACTGTCAAAGCTCTTTATGAATAAAAGGACACAGCTTGCAAGATGCCACTTTCCTGACACTGAAATTTAAGCCTGAAACCACGTAAAGCAGCACTCAGCACTCACCTCAGCTTTAAGGCAGCAGCGCACACCTAAGAACTGATGAATCTTTACAATGGCCTGCCAAATAAATCTATTTATAGAGTTGTTCCTTGGTGGAATAAATTGAGTAACTAGAGCAACGGACTTTAGAAAAGGTTTTTCTCTCTAAATTTGAGGCTTTGCCTAATAAAAGCATTTTATTATTCAGTGTCCATTATTTCAGGCTTTGCCTAATGAAAGCATTTTATTTTTCAGTGTTGTCCATTAAAGAGTTTTTTCTCTTTGGGAACACTAAAGGTAGGAACACCATCCTGAAATCAAGCACGGAATATCTTCAGGAGAACAGTCCTGAGGAGCAAAACTAAGTGCAATTTATGATTCCAAGTGTACGTCTCTCTCCCATTAGGAAGAGATTCCATTCCCTGAAATTGGACTAGCCTACTCTCCCCTGAAAACACTTAAACAGCTTCATAAAAATCTGACAGCATCTCTAATCCCGTTAGAAAAGCAGCCCGGGACGTGCAGGGAATGCGAGGCGGCAGGGCAAGCCGCAGGTGCACTCACAGGAGCAGCGCTGGCCGCGGCTGAAGAGCCCCGCGGGGCAGGCGGGCAGGCACCTCCCCTCCAGCAGCACGTGGGGAGCCGGGCAAGCCGTGCAGTCCTGGGAAGAACTCCCCACGCAGCCTGCGCAGGAGGCGTGGCACTCTGCAGGGAAGGGGAAAACAAGAACACACAGAAAGGCAAATTAATTCTGGCTTATTTCGCTTGTTACTGCCTCAAAATATGGCCAGATTGCTTTCTTCCCAAAGATGACAGGAAGGTATTTTTCCTTTTCAGGATCCTCTGCTTGTGAGAGGTACAAAGGAGTACAAAGTAGAGAGCAGTTCCTGAAGATAAGGAGCAAGCAGAGACAGCTGCATATTTAATATTTCTTTGCACCCACCCAGTTCATTACTGAAATGCAAAGCTGAGCTGCCCAACATCGTGTGATGCTGTTGTCCTCCCTGGAAGAGCTCTGGGGTTCTGCAAACTCAGTTGCTATGCTGAAATCACCTTCTGTTATCATCCTGCAGTTACTCCAAGCAGGGTTTTCTATCACTGCACAGTTACCATCAGCCATTCTGGAGCAAACCTCCACAGAGCTGGACTGGCCATCTGAAGCAAATGCTCATCACAAGGACGATCCAGCACAAATGAAGAGTGCAGTTAAAAACTGCACTTCTTTCCTGGTACTGACCCTAAACTGAACCATCTTCAACTAAGCCATCTGATTAAATAAATACCAATATAAAAACTCACTAGCTAAAACCCTCATATTTATTAGAGCAGTGGCTGGAGGTTCCACTGTGTGAGTTAGAACAGACTTTTGGACTCGGGGGAGACAAGACACAGGGCTGGGCAGAGGAAAAGAAATGAAATATAATAATTTATACAACTACACATAATTTATACAACTACACTTAGCTGGCTGCCAGAGAGATCTTTAAGGTGCCTTCCAACCCATTCTATGATTCTACAAAACAAGCATTTTGCCCTCTATATGAATGTGCTTCTGTTCTGCAAAATATTGCAGGGTTTGCTTTTTCCAAAAGGTTGAACCTGCAAACCTTGCAGAAGTATTTTATAGTGAGAGCTCAGAGTTTGACATCTTGAACGCTCACCCCTTTCCACAAGAAGTCAAATTCCTACTCTAATGCCACCAGTGACACAGTAGAGCCAAAACCACGAGGGGCTGTGCTGGGATTCTTGTCCTGTGACATAAGTCAGTGCTGTCACTGAGCTCTGCTCAGGCCTGCTCACCCACCTGAGGCAGGGATGTATGGATTCCTTCAGACAGTTTCTACACCATGATCTGGACTCAGCCAAGAAAACCCATTACCTGCCAAGGAACAGCCACTGCATGGGTTGTACACTACATCAATACCTTCAGGAATCAATTCAAAGCACTGGGTACCTGTCTAGGGCACTGTTTAAGACAGAATCTCTCCACTGAAAAAAAAAAGCAAAAAAAAGCCCCTTCTTCCTTTTTAACATCCTCTAAAGCAAAAAAAAAGAAGCTTGTACTCATTCCACTGAGCTGAGACACAGAGAGAAAATCAAAATAACTGGGTTTTAAATTATGTCCACTTTTATAAGATCGGGTTTTTTCAACAGGAAGAAATAGGCATCAGAAATGTTACAACTATCATTTTTACTACTACTTAAGTCACTATCTCTCTGACTGATAGGAAGCCACATGTATCCCCAGTGTACATCACATTACCCACTTTTCCAAACACTAGCCTTCATGGAAATGCTTCCTAGTTGGTATTTCAGGAGCAGGGATGGCAGGTGTGCTGCCGGCCATGTAACAGAAGAGCTTCCTCAAAAGAAAAAACTGCTGTGGGATGTCTTGACCTGCTCCAAGGGCTAAGAAGGAGAAAGCTGAGTCTTTTTTGAAAAGGATTTCAGGATTGATCCAGCTTCAAAGTAAGTCAGTGCTAAAAATCAGCTTCAATGGAAAGAAAGCTATGCTGAGCTGAGCTGTGCAGGCTCGAACACAGGCACTTAAAAAGAAAGTACCTGAGTCTTTTAGTCACGAGTCTTAGGTAGATTACATTTTCCCTCAAAAGTGTTAGGATATGCCATTTTGAAAGTTACAGAGTTTAAATACTCATGGCAGTCACGAGGCAAGCACAGGGCTCCCAGCAGGTACAAATCACACACAGTCCAAGCTCCCCCCAAACAGCCAAACCCCAGGGCTTTGAACAGCTGTTCTCACCTCTGCACACTCCTGTGCTATCCACATGGAACTGGGCTTGGCAGCGGGGGAGGCAAAGGCCGTGGAGAGCTCCTTCCCTGGGCAGGTGAGGCTGCAGGACGTCCTCGGGCGCCCGGCACCGCAGGCACCGCGCGGCCCCCGGGCCGGCACAGGAGAGGCAGGAAGGGTGGCAACCTGGGCACAGCGGGAGAGAGCCATCAGAGCCACAGCTCTGGGACAGCTTTCCCAGGGAGAGGAACAAGGGACAGCTTTCCCAGAGACAACGACAAGGCCCCACAACCTGGTTGTGCTTTCTACAACGGAACAGGGAGTTTAGAAAAATACTTTGACGTTGTTCACTTCACCCCTGAGGAACAGCTCTTTTCCTGGGTAAAGCTGATGAACAAATAAAAAACTGCAGCCCCATGCCACAGGCAGCCAATTCTCCTTTAATTTCTAGAACTGCAACCGTGAGCTCAATCTCACTAGGAGGGACAGCAAGAAATGACAGTGTGAAGGGCTGACATGAAGCACAAGTTCATCTTCTGAATTTTCACTTTTCCCACTACTGCAAAGATGATCTCAGTCTTTGCAAATCTACCAGATGCATGTGGAATTTCATACTAGGTATATGTGGAATTTCATACCAGGGGTATGTGGAATTTCATCCACCTCTTAACTGGTGTTGAGAAAAACTTGGAAGCTATGTACATTTATCTCAGCAGCACACACAAAAAGAAAAGAATAGTTCCTTCAATCACTAAATCCAGGGGGTGTGAAAGCAGAAAATATGTGGGAAAATACACTTTTTCTCAAAGCAGGCAACAATCAGCAGGAAAGGCAGGAATTAAGCATCGACCAGGTCAGCATAGGATAAAGGAAAAACAAAAGCTGGTTTTCAGCAGCTGGGGAACTTATTCTGAGTACAGAGCTTACCCTTGCAGATATTGTGATCCTGGTAAAACCCCTCTCCACAGTTCTCCAGACACTGGCCCTGGTGCAATGCCAGAGGGAAGGAACAGGAGGTGCAGTGAGTGGCCAGAGGTCCCTTGCACGTGGAGCATGAAGCGTGACAAGCTGAGAAAGAAACAGAGCACACAGAACTGAAACATCTCATTTTCACTCCTTAAGAGTGGTGTTGCTGACTACAGCCTTCTCCAGCTGTAGGAAACTCCCAGCTGGAATGAGACTCAGCTAGGTGAACTAATGAGAGTAGAAGTGCTCATGTATTAATAAGTACTAACAGTAATAACTCTTGCTCACACAATGTTTTGGGTATGCATCTCAGCATGTTTTGCAAGGAAAAGAGGTTATTTGAAACAATCCATCACAAGTGAACCAAAGAAAACAGAAGAAGTGTCCCCACTTCCATTTGTGTGCTCTTTAAATTCCCTCCCTGCATCTGAGGAAGAGCAGACAACATGAGGAGGGTGCCCTGAGAGCCCAGGAAAAGGTCATGCAAATTAACACCTCTTACCTCTGCATCTTCCACTGCCGCTGGGGAAATATCCGTGTGGGCAGTGAGGAATGCACTGCCCCTCGTGTAACAGCTTCCCTGCAGCACAGCTCACACACCTGCCTGCCTCTGAGGAGCACCTCTCACACGACTGGCCACAAGCTGCCAAGAGAACGGCTCGTTAATGACATGCACTCAATTAGGGAAGAGCAACAGAGCCACCAACCTCTCCCCATGTATGGAAAGCACCCATGTAAGTCTTTACATGGCAGTGTACAAGCAAGCAGCAGTTACCAGACTGCTCAGGAAGGAGGGGGGAAAAGGTGGTTTTAAAAAATGGTAACATCCCCCCTCCTCCTTTTCTTTAAAGTGGGAAAATGCAGCTAAAATCAAGCATGATAATTTTTCTTTTCAATTTCTGTGGTCCATATTATCCCAGGCAATCAGCTCGGAAGTGAACTTACCTGTTGTCCAAGAGCACCATGGAATTCTGGCTTCCCTAAGGCAATTTGCTGCTGGGTATTTAGAAGAGCCAAGCATTTTACTTAACCAGTTTCTGTTTCTTTTCACCAGACAAAAGAGATCTCCAGCTGGGTATCAAAATGCATAGGTTTGGTAGAAGCTGAAAGGTTGAATCTCAGAGGTTTCAAGGAGCAGCTATGGGGTTTCAAGAAACCACTGGCAATAAAAATCAAACCTAAATTCAATTTCCTTTTCAGCTTAAATGATTTTCAGCTGCAAGATTTCAAGCCCGCACCCTTACAACACAGGCGAATAAAACTGCCTGGTATAGACATGGACCAAACTGAAGGGGAACCTGGTCATCCAGAATACGTACAAACAGCAACAATTTTGCCAACATGTTCCAGATTTTAAGCTCTCTCTAGCGAGCTCAGACACACCTGTGTGAGCCACACACCTGGAGCCAAACAAGCCCTGACTGACCATGGATTGTCCTCCCAAGCAGCTGCTGGTGGCTGCCAACAGCAATCCAGGCTAGAGTGGAATACATGTAGCAAATCTGAGATTCTTAATTTGAGGGGTTTTTTTCCCCCTCCAGGATCTGTTTGACTCAGGTCTTTTAATTCCCTCTAGCCACCTCTTCTCCCTTTTTCCCAGCAAACCTTCCCAGCTCCCCAGGCACATCTGCTGTGCAGGTATTAGTTACTGTGATGCTGAATTATAATTAAATTTACAGAAACCTGCTGGCAAAGGCCATTTTTCTTTCCGCAGACAAATGGATTTGTCAAGCCCACAGAAACAACTCAGGCTTTCAAGCTGTTTGGCGAGGAAAAACCCCTTAAACCTTTCAGCATCTGATTAGTGTAAATGAATTAATAATCTCACAAACAAACAGCAGCTTCCTTCACCCTGTACAAATGCACAAGGTGCAGCTGGCTTGTCAGACATGAATAAAGTCACAGCTGCTGCATGGCTAAATGAAATATTGATTCCTGCTTGTGCAGAGCATTTCTCTCACAGGTATTTACCAGTGCAGATCCCATCCTTCGGGTAAAACCCCGGGCCACAGCTGGGCAGGCAGAGCCCCGCTTGGAGCACGTGTGATGGGTCTTTGCAGGACAGGCAGTGGCTCTCAGCAGCTCCCCAGCATGAGGAGCAGGACTCATGGCAAGCTGCAGGGGAGAAAAGTGCAGGATTAGCCAAAAACTCACTTCCAACCAGCTCTTTACAACGAAGGGCCTGCACCACTTCACTTCTTCGTAGGTTTGTTCAGGCTTTCACTGCCACAGAAAGTGAAAAATAGCAAACACAACCCAGTGCTGCTCTTAACTGAGAATCTTTCATCCAAGCCATCCCTGCAGGACAACTTCCAGCTGCATTTTGCACGTGGAATGTGACACGCAGCACAGATCAGAGCAGTGAAGGTAGCTGTTACCAGCCCAGGAAGAGTGTTGGGAATGCTGTAAAGTCCCTGGTGCCAGGGGCTGTACATGCAAAAAGGAAATAGGAAGAGATCCCATCACAGGCTACTTAAAACTCAGATCCCTGGGGTGACTGCTGACAGTAACCCAGCTCTGGGCACAAACACAGAACAGTGCTGCAGGGCTGCAGTCGAGGTTTGGCAAAATGAAAAGCAAGTCAGCCTGCTTCTAGACACAACTCCTCCTGTCCTTCCAGATACACTGACTTAGGAATCCTCACATGCTCAGCCTGACTAATTCTTGGGGAAAAGATGGGACACAGACTCCTATTAAATCCTGTGCTACCAGTGTTGCAGCAACAGTGCAAATTACAGTTCTTTTAACAGTTAAGATTTTTTTTTTCTCTCAATTACACCCAAATACCTTCCAAGGATGTTCTCCAATTTATTATTTCACAATAAGGCAGGTACATGCTTGTGCTCCTGGTTCATGGCAGGTGTGAAAAAGGGAACTTCTTGACATTTGCCCTGCAAACACGTCTGAAGTTGCAGCCACCCAAGACAAACTCATCTGTGAGCAGCATCAGTGCAATGCAGAAACCAGCAGGCACAGCAGCAGCTCATCCCCAGAACTAAGAGCACATACATGAGTCATATGGCACAGAGGGGCATAACTCCCCCTCCCAGGGGATTTCACTGCTGCCCAAGGCAGGGAAGTGCTATCAGCTCCGTCTCACATAGAGGGAACCGAAACACCTGGGGTTAGAACAGGGAGGGTTCAGGGGGCAAGGCACAGGACATTTGAGCTCATGCCCAGCACATGGTCCTTTGGTGTTCTGGATGCTCCTTCTCCATGCTTCCACCTCGGTTTATTTTCCCTTTTCTTGTCTCAGTTAGCTGTTTGCTCTCCCCCTTCTCACCCTCCTGCATCTTCTTTCCCTCCACCTCATCCCTGATCCTTCCAGAATGCTGTGGCTCTTCTGGTTCCTGAACACTCCAATGTGAGGGGTGTCTCGAAAGGACCATGGGTATCCTGTACTGGATAGGGTCTTTCCCTCACCATCCCAATGAACACAATGAACACCAACCATCCCATCCCAAGGTCGAGCTTGTGCACAGTTTCCTGCTCCAGTTGATAATTTCCCTTGCTGCATCTCATTCCAGCTTGGATGATTCTCAGGGCACGTCTACACTTGAAACTTAACTGCAGAGTATGAGTTCATGCTGTAAATTTCTAAGCAGTGAAATGTCCTCGCTTCACCTTCCAGACCTGAGTGTTTTGCTCCTCTCTGAGCTCACTCTGACTTTCAACATGTTTTTGAAAGAGTGGGTGCCAGGACTTGGATCCTTTAATTACAGACTTCCCACTGCACAGCTGGGACCCCTGCCTGCTAACCTGCCTCAGTATGTCAGCACATCTGAACATTCCCAATCATTTGCAAAGTTCTCAATTCCTCCCTAGAGGTGCTGCTCCTTTCCAAGAGACACTATTCCCTGCTGGCAGGCAGCCTGACTCTGCTTTTAAACAGCTACCAGTTGGCTCTTGCTGGCCCTTGGCAAAGCCCTGTGAGGGTGGTGAGGCCCTGGCACAGGCTGCCCAGAGAAGCTGTGGCTACCCCCATCCCTGGAAGTGTTTAAGGACAGGTTGGATGGAGCTCTGTGCAACGTGGACTAGTGGAAGGTGTCCCTATTCAGAGAAGAGGGGTTGGAACACGATAATCTTTACAGTCTCTCTTCCAACCCAAACCATTCTGTGCTTCCCTGATTCCGTGATTACACACCCTGCCTCCAGAAGCCCGGGCTCTTTCAGCGCTGGATCACTGCCAGGCCCAACAGCTGCTCCTCACCCAAACAGCCAGGCACCAACTCCACGGACAGAGCAGGGGGAAAATGGAAGCATTCAATGAGCCACTGTCAGTTCAAACATCTTTGCCTGCAGCAATGAAGTGGCTGTGTGAAAATAAATCAACAGAAGTGACTGCACGGCCAGGAAGCATTTCCACCCCCGTGGCCATTTCCAGTTCAGATCTGTAGGGGCTGTTTTGCAGCTCACCAAACCCTCTCTTCTGCAAACACCTAAAACACTCCCAGGCCTGACCACAGCAGGAGGGCAATGCCAGCGGTGTTCCAGTAAGAACACAGAAGGCACTGCTGGGCTTTGGGATCCCACCTCTCTCCTGCACTCCTCCCTGGGAGTTGGACAAGCTCAGCTTAGCCACCTTCAGCCTGGGACCCTGGGGGATCCTCCACAGCCAGGGACAGCAGGGAAAAGCAACACATAGGGAGCAGAAATCCAAGTGCTTTGCTCCGGAGTGAGCCGGGTCTGTTAGTGTCAAGTTACACACTTCAACATTGGCATTTTGGGAGATGAAAGCAGAAACACTCCAGTTCTGCCTGGGCTTTTGAATAATCTTGAAAACATAAATAATTAAGATGGAAAAATGCAGTGAGAGCATTGAACACTGCAAGTCCTTCGAGCCCTTCTGTTCTACCACACAAACACAGTTTATTTTTGTTTCCCTTTGCTTTGCCTTTGGTGGGGGAGTTCTGTTTCTGCCAAGGGAGAACCCACCGCTCTGCCTGACACGAACTGATCCATGATCTTTAAATCCAGTGCTACATAACTGAACTTATTACCTTTTCTTCTCAATTCTACTTTCCCTTAATGGTTTTGCTTTTTCACAGAAGCAAGTGGAGGGATGGGGGCAGGATTAAAATAGGATGCAGGATTAAAATAGGGCAGAGATCAAACAACTGTAATCAAAAATTCAGAAGACTTTCAATTAGACCAGCTGTTATAAAACATGAACAAAAGGAAAGGCTAATTCACTGCATTTTTCTACAACGCAGACAACGGCGTTTCAACAAGAGGACAGAGCAAGAAACGTGGTGTTAAGTCTCTTTCAAGTCCAGAGCAAATTCCTCAAGAGGGAGTTTACTGGAACTATAGGAATTAACACAGTCTAGTTCATCCTTTCTGTGATTTTGGAACATGCTTATTGTAGATGTTAAAACCATTATGAGGAAAATCTTTCTGAGCAGTCTGAGGCCCGTCTTAGACAATCTGATTAGAGATTTGCAGAAATAAAGAGGATACAAGGAAACAGTGAATGGCAGTGAGTTATGGAGCACATCTGAAATGTAAGACTTTCTCCACTGGTTTATGCAGAAAATGCAGCCAGGCAGAACTAAAGCAAATTGGTTTAATTCCCTTGAGGAAAGAGGAACAAGTTTTCCCAGCAACGTTCAGCTACAAGCATGCGTGACTGCAAATTTGGATGGAGTGTACAATCAGTAATCTACAAACCAGCAGTAAAATGAAACATTAGCCTTTCCCTACCCCTTCAGCAGCACATGGGCACTGCCAATTAAAACACCCAGAGCAGGTGGAAAGGAAATGGTAAAATAAAACCAAGTGAAGTAGAAGATTATTTGATACCCAAGTCTATAAATTCTTTTGGACTGGGTCTCTCTTGTCTATTTATACATCCACAATGGTGCCCTGGGCTGTAGTGGCTGCTGGAGGGCAGAGGTTTTTCAGACTTTCAAACCCTGAAACAAGTGGTCAGCTCTTCCATAGAAACCACTTCAGAAAAGGAAGCTGGACTTACCATCTGAAGTGCTTTGCCCTGAAATGTGCCAAAAGCCCTAAGCCTGTATTTAATTCTGAGCAGGAGGGTTAGTTCCAAAGAAATTAAAGCGATGGCTCAGAAGTTAAGCGTTTGCTCCACCCCTCTGCTGAATCAGAGCTGCAGAAATAATTAGAAGCCTTCTAAAAAGGCCAACATCAAGATGAGAAAAGTGTTAATTTTAGAGAAAACAATTAAACTGCCATGATGAAAAAGCAACTGCTTTACAGTTTGGGAAGAGTTTAAAGTATTTCAAAGGAGCAGGGGAAGCTCATAAAAGCACTGTCATAGTTCCATCCAAGAGAAAGCTAACTTCCTAATCTTACTCTGAGTCTTTCCAACTGCTAAGAGAAAGGATTTAGACACATGTCAGCGTTTTATAGAATTACTAATTTACTTGGTAAAAATGCTTCCTGAGAGCAGTGAGCGCAGTGCACTTCCAGGAAGAGTGCACAGTATGGATTGAATGAATAGCAAAAGAAAGCAGGAAACTTCTTCAGAAAGTATCTTCTGAGCCCTATCAATCCCTTACACCTCCAAGCAGTTTTCTGTACACCTCAAAGTACCATATCCTGAAAGATCTGGCATGAGCAGGTGCAGGCAGTGTGCACTGAAGAGAAAGAAACACACACATATCCCTGGATCAAAGGGCCAGGCAAGGCTCAGGGTGTCCCATCATTAGCAAAATTAGGGCACACATCCTGCTCCATGCCCTTCACACCACAAAATGCACATTTCCAAGTGAAAAACATTGGTGGTGAAAAACATCAGTGTTCAAAATGAGCAAATTTTACACAACAGAACTGGTCCACTGAGGAGTTCTCATGAGTATTTCCCTAAGCAGTAATCAATTTTACCCTGTATGCCTCGGTTCCTCTGTTCACTCACTCCTTCCTTTACTCTAGGGTAAACATTAACACCTATGTCAACAGCAGATGCCTCAAGAGAGGCAAGAGAGGGGGTTCTCATAGCTCAGGTAGGGCTTTTGCCTGCTCTTTTGCCATCACAGAGGACTGCAGCCTCTTTTGCTTTGAGGTACCTGTGCAGAGAAGCTGATCCTGGACATAGCCATTCCCACAGGAAGTCACACACTGCCCGTCCTTCAGCAGCAGGGGTGTCTGGCATGAGGAGCACTCAAATCCATTGGTGCAGGCTGAGCAGGTTTCATTGCATGCTTCCAGGAGAAAGAACAGAGAAGAAAAATCAATCCCAAATACCTGATGCAGAAAGACCTCCCCCTGCTCTGACAAAATGAGATGATTTTGGCTGATTTTAGCTAAAGAGTTTGAGAATTTGCGTCTGCTTCCATCTGAAACCTCATGAAGTCTCACAGTTACAACACAGCACGTGCCTGGATGCTTTTCAAACCAAAGCCTGGCAACCTCTTTAGAATGAACCCATAGGATCCCACAACCAAAAGCACAGCATGCAGCAGAGAAGGGGGGTCTAACCCCTTGCAGAAATTACCTAAGCAGGAGCCCCACTGCTGATAGAAGCCCCGTTCACACATCTCCACACAGCGCCCGTCCTGCAGCCGCTTCCTGGGGTCCCGGCAGGAATCACAGTGATCAGAGGCCTGGGAGCAGCTCACACAGTCCGGGTGGCACTCACCTGGCACAGGGAGAACACACAGAGGGGGAAAACAGCAGCAGTGATGGCAGCCAGCAAGGAGCAAAACAATGCAACTTTGAAATCAAAGTGAAATTCATCGCTTCTTTCCCTGGGTGGTGCAAGGTGTGTTAGCTTTGGAGTGGGGTTTTATATACTAGATTATATCGATGGAGTTAAATATTTTATTGCTCTATTTAGTATGTGAGAAGTCATTCTATAGACTCAGATTTTCTAGGCAATTGATTAAAAGGGTATTCATTGTCCGCATGGTTTCTCAGCAGTAAAAATTGTAAGTCACCAGGAATTAATGGTCCGAAACGACCTGAATTTCAGATTCCTTAAGCCAAACCCTGCAGTAAGTCAAGACCCTGTGTCCATGCCAGGTCAGAGTACAGGTGGCAGATTGTACCACAAGGACCTTAATGCCACAGCACCAGAGAAATACTTCCTGGCCACAGGTACTTGGAGAGATATAGAACAGATTAGTTTTTCTCTAGGAACAAAACCAGCCGCTCTGCTCCAAGCCAAGTGCTCTCAGTGAGGCTCCAAGCCAAAAGTTCTCCGTGAGAGGGAGTAATTGCTGGTTTTAACATAAATACAGCAGTGCCCAGGGCTTTTTGCTTTCCCTTGGCTGAGAAGGGAGTGGGTTCTCCCTGCCAGCTTCCCCCAGCACATCTCTGAGAAGCAGCAATCAAATTTTGCTGGCTTTATGGAAGCAGATGCAGCAGGAGCTGGTGTTCTGGGCTCACACACTGAACTGCTGCAGCTGCATTTTGCATTTGTTTCTCATCCCCACCACTGCAAGACAGGAAAACACAGAGGGGAAACAGCAAGTTTGGGTAAGGGAAATCGCCAGTTCCCTTTTTGGACACAAAAAATGCAAGTTTGGCTCTGTGTGTGCAATACCATGACTCCAAAGCCTGGGTTTTCCAAAATGCTACCATGATGGAAGCTAAATGGCCAGATTTTCAAGGATAACCAGCATACACAGGCACTTCTTGATAAGTATAAAAGAGAGGTGCTGAGAACACTGTTGTGCCTGTCCCCTCCTCAGCAGCCTGTGCAGATGCTGTTCCCCCTCGAAATTCCAGGACGACTCCATGAGACCTGTCCAAACCCCATTTTTCTCACTTTTCTATCTGTAGTGCCTCACTTTTTCATTAGCATGCAGCAAATAAAAAGCTTTAAAACAAGAAGATGGCAAATGTGCCCAGGCACTGCAGCACAATCAAACTGTGAAGCTATTTTCTTTTTACTGAGACAAAGCATTAACTGGAGCACCCTGATAAAAGCGAAGTTATATTAATGCAACAAGAAGAGATACCAAAAGCCTCCCAACTATGAAATGTAAATCCAGAGGAATGACAATATCCTGGAGAAAAAGGAATTTATAGGCAAAATTACCATATTACCAAGGCTATCCTAGTCTTTCCAAACAATTATTAACTGGCAGCCATTCAGCCTCAGGTGAGCTTGTGCCATAGCAGTGTAAGCACATTCTTTCTTCTTCCCACTCCCAAGAAATAATCAGGAGCCCACAAACTCCAAAACTCATGCTAGGATTCAGAAAGGAGTGGTGGAAGAAAAAAGAAAGAGACAAAACACTTCCAAAACACCAACCCCAAGGAGAAACTCTTTTGCCTAAAAAAAGCTGTCATTTAAACCAAGGGAAGTCAGACTTATCTAAGGTCGAAATTGCATGGAAACGAGTTAATTAGCAACTGAAAAGCAGAGACAAGATAAGATTCCATGCGGGATCAGACAGGTGCTGGGGGAGTGAAGGCTGCAGGGATACCAGAACAAGAGGAGAGGGCAACAAGGCTGGTGAGGGGCTTGGAACACAAGCCCTATGAGGAATGGTTGAGGGAGCTAAAGTTGTTTAGCCCGGAGAAAAGGAGACTCAGAGGTGATCTTATCACTCTCACAACTCCCTGAAAGGAGGTTGTGGCCAGGTGGGGGTCACTCTCTTCCACGAGGCAGCAGCTGACAGAACAAGAGGACACAGCCTCAAGCTGCACCAAGGGAGGGACAGTTTGCATATTAGGAAAAAGTTTTTCAAGGAAAGACTAATAAAGTACTGGAATGGTCTGCCCAGGGAGGTGGTGGAGTCACCATCCCTGGAGGTGTTTAAAAAAAGACTGGACATGGCACTGCCATAGTCTACTTAAGGTGTTAGGGCATGGGTTGGACTCAATGATCTTGGAGGTCTCTTCCAACCTGGTGATTCTGTGATTCTGTGAAGGCAAGGACTGCCCTGGCTCTGTACCTGGCTGGCAGCGTGGACAGCAGTCTCCCTTCTCCTCCAGAGGCAGGCTGCCCGGCGGGCAGGGCAGGCAGGAGCGCTGGAAGCAGGTCACCTCCGCGTCCCGGCACTCGCATTCCTGGCACGGCCCTTCTGCCCAGGTCTCCCCGTTCTGCAGGAGAAACACGGCTTCAGGAGCCAAGGAGAGCCTTGGCACTGAGGGGATGTGCCAGGCACGGAGATCTCCGGGTGAAACAGCATGGGGATGAAGGGGTCGACACAAAAGAGACAGCAGGCATTTTAAATGATCACAAAGCTTTTCTGCCAGCTCCTCTCTCAGAAAGGACAAAACACCAACTGGAAAAAACCCAACATCTTAGTGTTTTACCTCACCTGGAGCAGAGAAAGGGACCTCAGCAAAGAAAGGCTCAGATCTAAAAAAAACCCCAAGCAATATTACACTTCCCATTTCCCACATCTATTGGCAAAGAGCAGCTATCAGCTCCAGTCCTCATCTGTGAGGGCAATGAAAAGCCCACTACTGGTATATTTAAACCAAGATAATTAATACTTCCTTTCTCTTTAACTTCAGAGGGAAGTTCCTTGAAAATATTAATAATGGGCTCCTGTTGCAGTAAAGATTATAACCAGTGGGATACATTGGCAGAAAGCTACACACTGACCCAGCTTCTACTTTATAGGATTAAAATCAACTATCTTTATGAAATGTGCTGGAAATCTATGAGTAGGGACATGAAATATTAAAGGGGAATGATTGATTGAACTGCACAGAGGAGACCAAGGAAAACTGAAATTCCGCAGCAGATGCACACAAGTGTTTCTGCAAATTGCAAAAGCAATCTGCAGACAATATTAATAGATTCTTATTCTGCTACACTTGCAAATAATATCCTCCTCAGAACCGGAGAGGGAGAGCCAACCCCTCCAAACCTTTGTGAGCAGAACTCAAACTCTTCCCTGCTCTGAAGCACAAGGATACTCACAGCTTTGGTATGTTCTTTGTAAACACAGTAACTACGACTGGAGATACATTCAGGACAGCATTTCCCCTCTAAGTGAATTAATTCTTCGCCCTGTGAAGAAGAGAAAGGTTGTAGCAATTCGACAAATAGAATCGACGTCGCCAAAACCACTGTGGAATGCCGAGGCAGAACAGCTCTTGCCCTGGAATGCAATCTCCAATATCTAATTTCACCTTATCTTCTCTCTATCCCACTTCATCTCTGTAAGTATAGTTTGAAAAATGTGCTTAGCGAATATTGCAGTTGCAGAACAAACCTCAGAAAAAGCCTCAGAATTCAGCGATAAGGCCATTACTTCATCCCTAAATCCCGCAGAGAAATACTCCCCCTTTTTACTGTGGATCACTAGGATTTCACTGGACCAACCTCAAGATTTCAATGCAGAGAAGCTTACCTTCATTTTGAATGTTCTACTTTTATTTCCCCAGGAGAATTTCAAAGCACATGCTCTATTTATCCCAGATGGAAAAAGCCTGTTCTTTGTCACAACTGTACAGCTCCGCAGATTCCACTTAAATAACTTTGGTTTGAAGATAAGAATTTAGCAGCAGGAGAAAGGAATAAAGTGCCCCAATTCACCATAACTCTTTGTGCCTGAGTGGGAGCTGAATATTTAGAAAAGAGAGTTTGTCCTAGGGAACCAGGACACAGCTCACAAGAAACAGCTTTAGTTCCCAAGATTTCCAAGTAGTTTTTCTGATTTATACCAACCAGGTGTCTGTCCCAGGATAATTTTCCCTGTGCCACACTGGAGCACTCAGTTTTTTTATGGGAATTATTAAAGACACAGACAGGGTGACAGCAGCACTGGTCACTGTTAGGTTCACCAAGGGAGAACACCTAAGCCACGCCACACTGGGATCCCAGATGCATTCCTGAGCAGGAGAACAGAGGAGGAACCATCTGGTTCTCAGTCACCAAGGACCACACACGGCCTAAATCTCTCTCTGCTGCTTCTATGCATTTCTGCTCTTCAATCACTCCAAAATGCCTTTGGCAGGGTTTGGATCTCATGTCACTACTGTGTACTGTAAACTCTCCCATCCCCACCCACATGCATAAACACAGGCTACAGGAAAACTGGGAGCAACCATCCATGGAACATGGCTTGCCTAGCCCAAAAAAATGCAGCTATGCTGCTCTGCCAAGGCTCAGAAAAGGGAGAGGCTGTGGGAGATAACTTGTGGCTTTGCTGCAGAGAGATTGATCATATTCCAGGTTGAGAACATATATTCCCAGCTCACAGCCTGCTGAAAATGGCTTTTTGAGGATTAGGTCAGAATCATCATGGATACTTTGCTGGACAAGTTGGCTTGAAAGGGTTTGGAGCTAAACCTCTTGCAGTTCCTGTCCGTGGCCTCACTGCGCTTCGAGCAGGATGATGTGACCAGAAAATTAATGGTGCCTTATGGAGAGAGAAATCAAAGTGCTCCTGGCTTCACGTCAGCTCTGATTTATTGAGGCAGGTGCCTAAATAAACAGGGCTGCAAGGAAAATACCAAGGAAAAAGAAAACATGGCATTTGCTTTTTGAGTGAACATTTTCTTGTAATTAATTAATTAATGCACACCTTGCACTATTGAGGCAAACTACGACCAAACATGACTTGAGGAGTTTTGAACCCTACACGTTAACATCTCCAGCTGCTGCTCTGGAAGACACCCCTAGCTTTTCTGAGTAATGGATATTTTTTTTCAGTACCCAAGATGTGAGCATGAATATTAACTAATCCTCCCCACTGAGCCATGACAGCACGCCATCATCATTAGTGTAAATGATCCAATTTACAGCCAGGAGCACGCAGGCAGCTCGCTCAAACAGCTGCAAGTGCACAAGATTTTATGACAACCATGACTTTTCATCCAGCAAAATCTCTATGCACAGCTTCAGGTCGGGTGAGCAGCAGCAGCACCACGGCAGGCCACACTTTGGGTCCCACACTCAGTGCATTTTGGCTGTTTCAAAGGCACAGTCACAGGTGAACATAGACTTTTATACCTTGATGCACCCCATTTGGCACCATTTGGGAATCCGTGTGTGGATTCTCACTCTTTGAACATTCATTATAAGAAGCTAATCCAGTGAAACCACTGTGTCCAGGCTTTGGCTGGACTTCAGAGACACCACAAGGGTGCTGCTGCTCAAGATTTAGCACACACAGGCAGAGTCACCAGAAAAATATCACCACTGAGACAGAAAACCCAGAAGGCCACAATTCCTCCCCTTTTCCTCACTGACATCATGGAGTAGTAGGTATAAGACAGATAAAAGCCCACCCAGATCACAGAACAGCCTGAGTTTTGAAGGGAGCTTAAAGCTCATCAAGTTCCAGCCCCTGCCATGAGCAGGGACACCTCCAACGAGCCGAGGTTGCTCCAAGCCCTGTCCAACCTTGTGCCCTTGGACACTTCCAGGATCATGGGGCAGCCACAGCTTCTCTGGGCAACCTGTGCCAAGGCCTCCCCAGCCTCACAGGGAAGAATTTGTCCCCAATATCCAATTTAAGCCCATTTTCTATCAGTGTGAAGCCATTCCCCCTTGTCCTGTCACTCCAGACCCTTGTAAATAGTCTCTCCATCTTTCTTGGAGCCCCTTCAGGTACTGGAAGGCGACAAGTAGGTCCCCCCAAAGCCACCTCTTCTCCAGGCTCAGCAATCCAAATCCTCTCAGCCTTGCAAACAGCAGAGAAGCCTTATTCCACTGCAAAAAAAACCCCAATTCAAAGCATATTTGTGCATGTGTGGATGAAGCATTCAACCCTATCTAATGCATTTTGCACATCCACTGCAGAGCAAATATAACATAACCTGGCAGGGAGGGTATTAGTTTTGGAGGAAACAGCACTAGGAATAAAATACCTTGCCAGCTTCACTTCCATGCTAAGAGTGGCACGGAAAAAATGAAGAAAAGGAGAACACTGACTTCCATACCCAGCTACCTTACTGAGGGCCACCATAGCACACAGAATGAGGATAAAAGGACTATTTCTCAAGCTTTTAACTGTCTCTGACCTGTACATTTTCCCCATGTTCAGTTCCTGGTAAACCCAGTGACCACCACTGACCCGTCTGTGTGTCTGACCCTCCACTAGAGCAGGCAGACTCAGCATGGGAGGGAATCCAAATGAAACAAGTCCCTGATTCACACTGGTTTGCTTCATAATGGAAGCCCACTGTGCAAACTTGCACAGGCAATTCCAGGTTTGCTCTCCTTCCCTGTGAAATGTTTTTGAGGGGATTGCACAAAACAAGGGCCAGTTCTTGGAGTGTCTCAAGTCCAAAAAAAAAAGAAGAGGAGGGGAAAAAAAATATCCCATGACTTGACAGATCCATCTTGGGAGAAGAAAACCTTTCTCACCTTGGCACACTCCACTTTGGCACACTCAGCTCCCTGGCAGGTGACTTGTCCTTCCTGGCACACACAGAAGTCACAGCGGGTGCTGTTCCACATCTCTCCGTGGTACCTGACGGTGCCACCATCCGAGCAGCTCCCTTTGGAAGACACGCACTCCTCACAGCACTTCCCGGGGCGCTGCACCTTGTTCTCCCCCTAAAAACATCACCCAGCAGTGAGCAGGGCTGTCAGAAGCCCTCAGCACAGTAGAAGGTGCAGCTGGGCTGTCAGAGGTGGGTGATTTTTCAGTACCTTCTCACAGGTGACAGAGCCACAGGTCTCCCTCACACATCTGACTTCCCCTCTCTGGCATGCACATGCAGTGCAGGCATTTTTTTTCCACTGTTCCCCATGCTGTTGAAAAGGAACATGGACACAGCTGTTTAACACTCTTGGAAAACAACCAAATTCCTTCCAGAAACCTGAGCTGCTTATGGAATATGATGGCTCCTTCTGCATGTCTGTATCAGATAATAAACTCTTAAAAAATGCTGATCTCTACCTGATCAGCAAACAGGAAGAGGGATGAGATCTAGATGACACTGTGGGTGTGTAGTTCTCATTAATTGCAAGCTTGTGGCATTGGGGAGGCCTGAACTACTATTATTAGCCAAAAAAAATCATTGACAAAAAATCCCACATTCATTAAATAATGCATTAAACTAATTCCAGATGACACAATGAAAGCTATAAATGCTTTGGCCACTGGTGCTTTCTGCTTTCCTCCTTCAAAACAAGTGTGAAAAGAAAGTGCCTCATCTGCTTCACCCTGAAAACTTCCTTTCTGCTGGCCAGCAAATTCTTATCTAGGCCTGATTTCTTTCAACCCTCCTGCCTTTCCAGGAGGGAAAAAAGCAGCGTTTGTACTAAGCTATCAGTGCTGGCAGAAAGTCAGATGTTGGGGAGAAGGGAAAGAGAGATGTGCCAAAAAATGTGAGTGGTTTTGGCGTGGTTTGTCACAAGTCACCTGGAACGTTCTTCCTGACACCGAGCAGGGCTTTGGGACACATTCCGGGCAGCATTTTCCAGGAGACAGAAGCATCACTTCATCCTAAACAGAAGGCAGAGACAAGGAAAAGAAAGCACGAACAGTTAACGTGGGGGTCAGCATCAGTGCTTGGAATTCCAGGCATTTAGCATCTGTGGGGTGACCCACTGCCACTCAAGGCTTTGTTTCAGCCCAAAAAGCAGCACGAGAGCAGTGTAAAAGGCTTGAAGGATGTTTTCTCCACCTCATTTTCTGGGCTTATTTAGACGGCAACTGTGGTCTGAATACATGGAGAGATGCAGATAAATTCATACACGTGACATAAAGTGCTCATATTCAGGCATATGGATATACAGAGGGAAAAATAAATATACAGCTAACCAGGGAAGCACAATAAAGCAGGAGATGGATGAGAGGATTTATTTCTGGAATTGCCATATTTTGAGGTTTTGAAGGTGTGATTTACACTCACCACCTCTCAGGCACCTGCACTGTTTTAGTTAAATCTGTCCATACTGTCTGTACAGATGCTAAATTATGCTTAAAACTGGATTTTTCTAATTTAAATTTTTTTGTGATAGGTTTAAATCATGTTGCAAAAGGGTGGCACTTCACATCAAGGTAACTTTTCCTGCATGCCTCAACTCCAACCATCCAAAATGTGACTTATCCCACTGCTCCCAGTCCGTGTACATCCAATGGTTGGGAACAGCCCTGTTCATCAGCACCTCCCTCCAGCCACACCAAGATGATCAGAGACAGACTGGGGGCCTGGAATTAGAGTAAAAACACCAAGCACCATCACCTCATCTTCTTCATTAGTCAGATCCCAGGCTTTCAAAGAAAGAGTGGAAGACTTTGTATAAAAGTTACCAAGGGCAGATTTCCCAGCAGAGTTAAAAGAACTTTTTTGTGTATTTTGGTGGCATGCAACAGGAATTTTTGGCATTCTTCTCCCTTAGTGACTAGGGAAGAGCAAAGTTATCTAAAAGATGGGAGATGAGAGTTTAGTCCTGGGAGAATTGTTGTTTTGGCTTTTGGTGGAGTGCAGAAGGAAGGAAGGGACAGAGATAAAAGAAGATGTTAGGTCTGATTGAGATCAGAACAGGTTCCTTGCACATCCTGCTAATGTCCCTTCCACGGGGAAATGTCCTTGGCAGGAAATATCTGGAACTTCATCAGAATGGGCTTTCTGCTTCATCAACTTGGATGCTGCCAGCCAACTACTCTCAAATACATCACAGCAACAACACAGCCACTCCTGTTTCCATAAATTAGATCCTAATGATTAGCCAATTAAATGGCTCAGCAGGTAACGCCAGTCCACTTGGAGTTGGAAAGGAGGGATCTAAAGCAGGCATAAATTTGTTTTAATGCAGAGTACTTAGTAAATGAATAATAATGGAATATCTCAGGACAAAGCAAAACACAATTAGCACACACAAACTAGCAGGTGGGCTTTCTTCTACCAAAAAAAAAGTGTTAATTGTCCAAACATCTGGTCCAGCAGCAGAAAGCTGGGAAAGCAGCAACATGGAATAAAGTTTATGAGTACTGCTTTCAGTTTTCTCAGTGTTCTCAGGGAGCTTCTGGATTCTTCATTGGAGTGTGGTAATAGATTCAAAACCACTTGGAAAATGGCAGTTCCTGAAACATAAAGTCAAGGTCAGAAACAAGGATTTCCAGGGAGCCAGTTCCAGGCATGCTGACGGAAAGGAGTACACCAAGGGGCCCAAAAAAAGGGTACAATGGGTACAATGGGCCAAATGAAAAAGATCCAAAAAGCACAGTCACACCCTTCAGCACTTTCAAAATAATAACAAGAATTCCAAAAACTGAGTGATTTTCCCAGAGTTTGGAGTATGTTCATAGTTTGCTGCCTTTACTAACCGTGTGTAGAATCCTGTAGGGTTTTGGTTGTGTTGATCCCTGCAAAAAGGCTAAAAACTCATCCACAGCAAAGACCTTGGAAACAGTAATGTCCCTGTTCTCCTAACTGGACTAAAACCATGAGCCTGCTGCTGCAAACCAAACACTGAAGTTTGTGAAGATAAACCCCATTATAAATCTTGTGTTTTCATTCATTCGCTCAACAGAAATAAAAACATTTCCTGATCTACTCCTGATCACCTTTCTAGTAGGAAAAAAAGCACAGTTTCTTCAGGATTTGTGCTTAGCCAGCAAAGGGATGATAAAAATAAAATGGTGGGGAAAGAAAATATTAGGGAAGAGACACACAGGCTTCACCATCACTCCACACCATTTCTGCAGGTCAAATACTCCTTTCCCAAACGCCCACTTGTCACCCAGAAGCTTTGCCTGCTGATTTGGACCGCAGCATGAGAAATGCACATTGCCCATGGAAAAGGAGGTGTTGAGGAACATTCCTAGAATGCTGGAGGGTCCTGACCTGGCTGCAGAGCAGAGGCTGACAGGAAGCTGTGGAGCACTGAGTTGCACCATCCCTGCAGACACATCTGGAGCACCGACCCAGGCTCCAGCCCTCGCCATCCCGGAACACGTGGCCATCAAAGGAGCAAGGCTCTAAGGGACAGGAAAACAAGGGGGAAGTTTCTTTTCCAGCACCCTTTAATCCCTTTCTGTCACCCATATTTAAAAGCACATCTTTTGTGCATCTCCAAACTCAAAACTGCAGTTTGTCAAAGCAAGTAAAGAAAGTAACAATTCCACCAGTTTCCAAGGGGCTTGTGAATGAAGACCTCTGGATGCACTTCTCCCACTGGGATTCTAGAAGAAAAGGCATCCAACGGATGAAGAACTTGGAACTTGCAGTCCAAGTGTATAGGAAATACCTAAGGGGTTTTTCCCAATTTTAATCTCCAAAATGAGGACATATTAGGCACATCTGCTCACTGCTTAAAGCTTGTCCCCACCTCTTGGCCCATGGGTGAAGCCATTAAAAACGTAAATACGGTGGCAGGACAAAAAGGGAATTAAGAGACTCCAGAGTCTTCCCAACAAAACTGAACAAGAAAAGAAAAGCTTTCCAGATTTGGGACTAAAAGGGTGTTCTGAGCTCACATCAATGAACCAGACAGTCCTCCATCCACATGCAGTACTCACCACCAGGGCCCACACATTTGGGACAGCAGGAGCCCTGGGCAGTGTCCTGCAGCTCCCCTTGTCCACAGGTGAGGGTTGGGCAGGTCCTGGGGCTGCAGGTCACCTTCCCGTGGGCACAGGAGCACCGCACACATCCCGAGCTGGCCCATTGAGTGCCGTGCTGCACATACCACACCAAAGGCACAGAAAGCACAGTGAGACCTGGAAGTAAGTCTTGTCCCTTTTCAAATCCCTCCCCTCTCAAGCATGAGACTTGGCACTGACAAAAAGTTGCTTTCTGACCACGTGACGGTGGAATTGGGGGTGTGAAATACTACTGTAGGTACAGACGTGTCCATAGCTTTGTGGGGATGCCTACCCAAAGGACAGGCTCAAAAAGAGCCAAAAGACAAAAGCTGCAGCAAGAGAACAGCACAGGAAAATGCAGCAATAGCACAAGAAGAACTACAATGTATTATGATAAAACATAGCACCACCAAATCACAGGCACAAAGAAATATGAGGAGAGGATGAGTGTGCTACCCCTCCTGTTGCAGCTTTTGTTTAGCTTGTACCAGCTTCCTGCTGGCCGTGCCTCATGATGAAACAGAGGGCTACAGCATCCATCTCAGGTGTAGAGGGTACAGTCCACATATGCAAATGTCTGGGCATGTTAGCATATTTCTTGAGATTTGGACCTGACTTGCCTCTTGTCAAACAGAAAAGTCTGTAAGAGACCACACATAGGACTTGAGTTTGCTGTTGAGCCATTTTTCTACATTTGCCAACTGTTTGACATGATTCATTAACTACTACCCATGAATCTTGATTTTTTCTTATCTCCAGACACTTATTCTGATTGTTTTGGCCTTTCAGCCCCACTAGGTGAAACCACATCCCAGAACCTGCTTCTTGAATAATTCAGGATTACAGAATACAGAACCCAGGTGGCAGAGCAGCAATCAATCTCCAGCAGCATAGATGGCTGCTGAGAGAAAAGCCTTCTCTGAGGACAGCTAATATGTCAAGTTCACTGAGCTTTGCTCCCCTCCTGATGTTACTGC
Organism: Erpornis zantholeuca; assembly: GCA_013400515.1. Classification (NCBI taxonomy): domain Eukaryota; kingdom Metazoa; phylum Chordata; class Aves; order Passeriformes; family Timaliidae; genus Erpornis; species Erpornis zantholeuca. Next base: position 679,139 of record VZTN01022699.1, on the reverse strand, counting down.
ACTGTCTCAGTCATCCACAAAAATGGCAAAGGGAAGGAACAAGTGGGGAAATTCCTCCCACTAAGCCATGCAGGACACGCAATTGCTCAGCGACACGTTCCCTTTCTGCAAACCCTGCTGACCAAACTCCTGCTAAATTCCAGTATCTGACAGCAACAGGATATAAAATGCAATGATCTATCCTTCCCCTGCACACCAGCTCAGCACCCTCCGCTGGCTGAGCCAAACAGGGAGCTAAAAGCAGGTAAGGATTGTGCCAGCTGAGGAACTGGGCAGAGCACTCACGCTGTGGATCTGTCCTTCGTGCCGGCAGAATCCTTCAGCTCGGGAGGCACACTCGGGACAGCACTTGTTGGAGGCTATTTGGAGCACTTCTCCCTAAAAAGAGACAGGATTCCAACAAGCAGTTGACATCAAATAGGGACTTTAACATGAAGGAAGGTGAAGCCACGAGGCCTTGCTGGACCTGGTGCTCTCAGTTCAGGAAAGAAAAGTTTCAGGTGAAATACAGAATGCTGCTACACCACATCCCCTGGCTCAGAGAGGTGGTGCCTCGCTTTGTGTATTTGACATTTTACCCTCAAAATAGCAGCAGAATTTATACCCTAACAGTACAATTAGGCATTCCCCAGCCAAATTAGTTTTTGAAGAATAGAAAACACTTGTCCAAGACAAAACTCAAGATTCTTCACTGAAAGGCCGCTGAGAAACACAGGATAGATGTTGCTGAAACAAGATTAGCCCACATTTGCATAAATCTCATAATAAGTAGATAAGAAATAAACCATAGAGAGGGATGGTGATTTCTGACCTTGCTCATCAGAGGGTAGTTTAGCCTTGAAGCATGAAAGGATTTTTTTCTTCTGAGATCCAAGGTGATGCTTTTCAATGTTTAAATGAGCAGATGTTTTTGGAACACTTAAACATTTTATCTTTAAGATTGCCCGTGTCAAGGAGTCACACAGATTCATTTCACACTATAAACCTATTTCCCTTCATGAGTTTTAAAGTGGCCACCTTTTCATTTATCTGATTTTTATCATTTTATCTAGTGCACTCATTATAAGGTGTGCCATGACAGTGCTTTGTTTCCCTCCTCTTTAGCACAAAAGTTCCTAATAGTTCAATCTAGCTTTAATCAATACACAGCGATAATAATGGGGAAAAACCAGTAAGAATCAAAATTATTTCCTCATTAGTGCTGTCATATTGGGAAACATTTTAACCTGCTTCACAAAGCCATGTAATTATACTGACAGAGCCTCTTTAAAACACTCATTTTCACTGCTATTTGTGCACTCTACCCCAGCAATCCAGATGTTAATGCAAGACCAATTCCATGGCCAATTAATGAAGACCCAGACAAAGACAAGCAGGAGACAACGAAAGCTCAGCAACCATCACGAGGAAGAAGAAGCTGGAAGACAGACAATCTCAGCTCTGTTGTTGCTCAGCAGAGTGGAAAGTGCCCATCTGCATCTTCCAGGGAGCCCCAGCCCCACCTTCAAACGAAGGGGGACTGGAAGCTGGGCTCATGCTGGGAGGTTCGAGCCCAGTTCAGGGGCTTCCTTTGGGATCAAGCTGCTCCAACACCCGGCCCCTGGCAAAGGGGACAAAGGCTTCACACGCCATGTGTCTTCAATCTGAGGAGGAGTGGAAGGACATGCAGCCTGTGCCCGGCTCTGGGCAGCCCCACACGCTCACCCCTTACCTTCTGGAAGTCACACTGAGGGGGTTTGCAGACTGTAGGCTCACAGGTGACAACACTGCTCCGGCAACGGCAGTCTTGGCAAGAATCTGGCTTCCAGAACGTGTCATTCTGTTGGAAAATAAATTTGGAAATGAGACCCAAGCAGCACAAAGCATGTCCTATTTTAACAACGTGTCTCAAACAACTCCATAGAGACAGACTGGAACCAAGGCCCCTCCCTCCCACACGCTGATCAAGCCCAACGTTGGCACCTTTCACTCAACAGCTTCCAACATGCAGCTGAAAGACAAGGCCCTGCACAGCCAACAATCAGCTCCAACGGAAAGATAATCCAGCCTCCAAGAGCTCCAGGTGATTACAACATCTCTGGAAAAGTTCCCTGTAATCGAGTTCAGACTGTCTGCACTGCAGGTTGCTCCCAGCTTGTGCTGAGGCAGCACAGGCAGCTTTGAGGCGAAGCTGCTCCTGGACACGTGGCCAGGTGGGAACAGGCCCTACCTGGGCACCTGTGCTCCAAACCACCACCAAGGAGACTCTGGCCCGGCGGACAGTCTGACAGATCTAGAAACAGCTGTCGCCACCGCTCCGTCAGTGCACCCAACTGGAACACCCACAGCTAATTCTCAAGGGTTTTTACCACCCATGCTTGACCCCCTTCCATTCCCTCCACGCTGAGGTCACGATCCCACGCTGCCTCCACGAGAAAATGGGAAGAGGAGGCTCAGTTTCTCATCTGAAACCTCTTTTCCGCTAGACAATCCCCATCCCTGTTGAATAGACCAATGCTGGGCTAAACCCACACCACCACACGGGGTGTTTTCCTGTGTAGGATGGACAGCCCCCATCCCAGCCATCGAGCCTTGCTTTTAATGGATCTGCAAGGAAAGCAGACCTTGCTGCTCATTTACAAAATGTAGTGATTTACTTCAATTTACTCCCAGGGCAAAGTACGACTTAGGCAAATTAAGCTATGGAAGGATGATTAACAGTTGATTGCTATGAGCACATTTACAGCTAACTACTAAAACTGTTAAGCATAATGATAAAATACTGAAATGTGCCTTAAAGGCCCATTAGGCTGCTTAATGAGAGAAAAAAAAACCTGAAAAACATGGCCACGTGCTCAGGCACTTCTGTTGGGTGCTGGATCAAGAGCATCAAACAGTGGGATAGCCAAAAATATTGCCAAAAAATCCTTTTGTCTCTCCCTGCCTTCCAAAAGCATTTCTCCCACCTCAAACTGTGCTCCTCTCTCGTGGTAAAGATCATGCACAGGTTGCAAACACTCCATCAGCATCCCGGATTTAGGGACATTCTCTGTTAATGGAATGAGGGTAGCAACGCTGACCTCAGAAGGTGCGCAGCCCCTCGGGGTAAGGCAAAGAGGGAAGGTAATTCCTGCTCAGGAACGCAGCTGGTCCTCCCCTCACTCGCACACAGCTGCAGAACAGAAACCCTGACATCATCTCTGCCAGCAGATTTATGGTGCAGTTAGAGAAGAAATGAAGGTTAAGTGATGTGTGTGCCAAGCGTTAGCTAACACACACATCGGAGTTAACTCATCCCGCTGGCATCAGCAGCGCTCTGCGTTTGAAATCTGGCAGCTCCCTGCAGGAAAGACAGCCACGGGGTAACCTGGAGTGGGAAGGGAGGGGGAACACTTGGTTCCACTCATCTCTTGGTTCTCCTAAACCTTCACCTGTGGGCTCTCGTGCTTATTAAAATTTTTTAAAAAAGAAAAATAATTTCCATGGTGGTAGAATAATGAAAGGACTCACACGGCACAAGGTTAGCACAGAGCTACTCACATTTTGAGACTTAAATGCTCCGGTCTGCGGTAAGAAAATCCCTCTTTGGTCTTCTTCCTCCCCAGTTTTCTATCATAGCCCAAGCAGGCTGGCTCCTAAGGGCTCAAATCAGCTGCTTCTAAATTCCTTTTGCCAGGTACCGGATCAAAACCAACACTTCGCTGCAGAGTTTTAAAAATTCATTACCTAGTTAATAGTCAGGAAACTACCACCTGATTTGTTGGCATATGGGAATCTTCCAAGCACCTCACGGGTGTCAGCGTCCAGGTCTTTGGACAATTCAACATTCAGCTTCAGATTCCTGGCAACGGACCTAAAATCCAGTTTGGAAAGTCTGGATCCCATCTATGTGTCCTGCTGTGAGGCTTTGTTAGTGCTCACCCAGCACCTATGAGGACACTTCAAAGCTCCCAGGCAATACAGTTTTACACATAAAGCAACACTTTTCAGTGGACACTTAAAGAACTGCTGGGAATCCGCCTGACGTCTTCTCCAAGGCCCTCTGCCTCAGTAGACAAATTATCTGCTGCAATCCAAATGCTGGATTCCAATCCTGTTGAGAGTGTGTTTTTATCAATGACAATTTAAGGGGCTTTTTCCTTACAACTACTAATATAATTAACAGTATAAATAATGAAATACCATGCAGAAAGCACTTTGAAGATGGAAAGCACTCCTTAAGCGCCAAGTAGGGCCATTATAATTTATTAATTCCCTGGATTTCCCTACATCAAAAGAAGAAATTATACCTCATTCAACTGAATTTTAAAACAACACACTGCAAGAAGAGATACATCTACATTACTTGGGCCAGTCTGCAGAACAGGGGCCAAAAGAGCAAGAAATGCTCACAAACCTTTCAGGCTTGCAGACTCAGACCAAGACAAAATGAAAAAAAACTGGAGATGCAGGAGCACAGTGTGAGCATGTGATGGGTTTGGAGAATACTGATGAGGATTTAGAAAAAGGCAGGGGAGAAAAAGATAAAAGAAAGAGGCAAGAACACAAGCAGCAGTAAAAGCAAAGAAAAAGCTAAAGAGACAAAGAGCAGACGTGGAGAAGAGGGAGCCCAGAGCAGCTGTGAGTGCTCCTGGTTTGCTGCTGTCACCCTGTCACATTAACCAGAGCACAGAAAGACCTAAATCTCTTGAACCACAGCTTTTTCAACTGGCTATCATAACTTCAGACAGCTGCACCTGTCCCTCCTCTACCTCAGCAAAAAACACCCAACACCCAACAAATCAAAAATAATCAGAGTCTGCTATTAATATGCAAAAAGCCTCAGTAATTTAATCAGGTGCCACTTAGAATGGGATATCATCACACCAGATTACAGTCTGTGCGCTATTCTGGTGCAGCGACTGGGGAAATAAGAAGCATACAACAGCTGGTTTGTGTCCCCTTTCCAGCTCTGACGGCTTCCTGAAAATATCCAGTCCATCCCTAAAATGTCACTGGATGCTGAGGTGTCCCCTGCAGCACGCAGGACCTGTAAAGCTGGGCACTGGGGTGGTGGCATTGCTGCAATTGCTAAGCAGGGTGAAGCCAGCAGAGCACAGCTGCAGCCTTCGTGTCAGCCAGGGGTCGAGCTGCAGATTTGTAGTGTCGCCCACAACCGAAGGGGTTGTTGATCATCATGTACCCCACTAATTATCTGAGGATGGTGAGGGGTCTGGAGCACCTCTCTCATGAGGAGATGCTGCGGGAGTTGGGCCTGGTTAGTCTGGAGAAGACTGAGAGAGAATCTCATCAATCCATACTAATATCTCCAAGGTGTGTCAGTAGAATCGTGCCAGACTTTTTTGTGTGCTCAGTGACAGGACAAGGAGTAACAGCCACAAACTAAAACACAAGAAATCCCACCTCAACATGAGGAAGAACTTCTTTCCGTGAGGATGGCCAAGCACTGGAACACCTGCCCAGGGAGGTCGTGGAGTCTCCCTCTCTGGAGACGTTTCAACCACCTGGATGCATTCCTCTGTCACCTGCTCCGGGTGACCCTGCCTTGGCTGGGGGCTTGGACTGGGTGATCTCCAGAGCTCCCTTCCAATCCCAGCTATTCTGGGATTCTGTGATTAACTGTCCAAGGGGCTGCTCTGTCCCCGGGCTGCCGGACTCTGCTTTGGGGAGCAGGGAGGCCACACCACGGGGAGATGTCCCAAGGGAGCTCAAAGTCTGAGCGCCAGGTCGGATTTACCTCCCAAGTCGTTCCTGTGCCAGAGACAACTGAGAAAAGGCAGGGATCGAGTGTCTCAGAGGAGGAATTCCAGGCTGCTTTGTTGAAATGGCAGGCAGAGCCCGGAGCAATTACACTTTTGGTAACAATTACCAGCATCGCCCACCGGCTGCCAAGTGAGGAGCCTTGGCAGCGCCGCAGCCCCGCTTTCATTTGTCATTTCCACTCCAATTACTTGACAATGCCAGGCAATTGGCAGGAGAAGCCCAAACGAAGGGGAAGTGGAGAGAGCACTGCACGGTGTGCGGGGATACCCGTTAATGGAGCGATAAGGAGAGGAAAGTGATTCGGAGACACACAAAGGATTCCCAGTGTGCCATTCGGGTTTGGATTTGGAGTTTTATCTCTGGCAATGGGGAGCTGTTGCTCTGCTGAGTGTGTTTTCAGATCTGGGATTTGCTGGCATATAATAGAAACTCCTTGACAAGGGGGTTTTAATGGGCTCATTCCAGCACGCCCGCAATCAGAGAACAACACAGGAGCGACTCGGCTCGGAAATCAAATGGAAATTCAGCTCCGCTCCGTGGAAACAGTTTTAGTCCTACAGCCCTAGGAGAGTACAGAGCACTTAAGGCAAAGCGCGGGGCTTTATTAACAAGACAGCAACATGGACACACTGTTTCAGGAATTGGGGGCTAGTTCTCCCCTTCTTCAGGGAATTAAGAATTGTTACATACCTAAAACAAGGTACTGTTTTCACAGCTCAACAGTCTGCTGCACTTCAGCTGTTAAAGTCTTTCACCAGTTGTATCAGCCTTGTAAAAATCAAGAGCCTAAAAATAACATTTCCCAGTAGTGCTAAGATATTTCAGAGATATGATATTCCAAAATGTTCTTCGAATGCTTAGGTGCTGTTGTAATCTTTATCCTATCTTTCAGATAGACACCGAAGCAGTTGCCAGGAAAGGGCCCAAATGAAGCAAATGCACTGAGAAAACAGGGCAGAGGGAGTAAAACTATGGTTTAAAATCATTGGTTCTAACCAGGATTTAAACCAGCACGAAGAGATCTTTGTTCAGACCAAAGGGTCAGTATTTTGGAAGCAGCAGTGTTCCTTCAGAAAGGTTAATGCCGTGTGGTTTGTCACTATTAGATTCACCCAAAGCAACTTGCAGCCAATGTTTGCAAATTTCTTCTCCCATTAAATCCATCTATAAATGGACATGGTGAATGACTATTTTCTCCCATTTTCTTATGCTGCAGGATTTTTCCATGCCCAATTGTGTGTTGAGTTTGCTGTATCGCACACACCAGCAATTCTCCTCAGCATCCAGGAATAACATTTGGGGTCCTTCCTGCTGGTTTTTCCTCCCCTTTACCCAAATAGTTCCTAACCTGCCAACTGGCAAATTCCAAATATCCTCCCCCAGAATGACTTTTGAATGGATATCAAACTGTTAGTAGATGTCAGACCTGGAGTGCTTGATTGAACAGCTGTGGAAAAGAAGGGAGGTAAGAGATTAATTTAATCTAAACTTGATCACAGTTTTCATGATAGCACTTATGACAATATAATGGCTAATTCTGGAGCAGCAGGAGTGCCCATCTCTGCTGTGTGATGCTCTGGATGCAGGTGTACCTGTGGCAAAGCACCAAGGAGGTGATGTTCTGCCCCCTTCCAATGTTGCTGCTTGTTCAAAAACTGAACCTGGCATAGCCACCAGGATGTCAGCAAGTGTATCCCAACAAAGATGTGTCAAATGATGGAGTGAAACTGCCAGCAGGAAGCAGGATTTCAATCAAAAATGCAGGTTATGGTGGGCCAAATGCTTCCATGCTAACTGCATCTAAGCTGGGGCAGAGTGAACAAGAGAGACTAAGCCTTTTATCCCATTTCTAACAACAACAATAACAAAAAAAACCATTGGGCCATGAAAATCCTTGCAGCTGATTCAGCAGAGAAAGGAAATTTCCTTCAGTACCAGTCACGGGCCCTTGGAAGCTCTGCACCAGGTGAAACGTAACTCTAATTCTGCTTCTTGAAGGCAACAATCCACTCTAGAGCAATTTTGCAAGCCATGTCAGCAAATATAGAGCTATCTCCAGTTCCAGGCTGGATATTCAGGAAGTATCCTTTCAAAGCGAGGAATTACACGCCTTGAATCCTGCTATTGTCACTGTGGGTCCAAGCACAGTAATCTCCCGTACAGCTCCCAGAAAATACAACCCTTTATGTCCTTATCTTCCATCTCAGCTCCCCGTGCACTAATAAACTGGTTCTCTCTTCCAAAGGGAAAGAGGACCCCTGCACAGTCATTAATCTTGGAGAACAAAGGCTTCATTACTGAGCAAAAATGATGAAGAAAAGCCTGTAGAATAAGGAAATGTGCAGACTCACATGTCTCCACTCATGTCCTCCACTATTGTTTCCAGAGCCTCTGGTTCACTGGGAGCTGCTGAGATTCAACAAGGTGGTAATTTTATGACCAAACCAAATAAAAATAAATGGCAGCAAAAGGTGGGCGAAAGTTCAGTGTTCGACTCGAACACACAGGCTCCTTGCTGCCTTCTGTTACAAATGAGTCAATTAATTGACTCTGCCACACAGAAACTACAGGTTCAAAAACAAAATCAGGCTTAAAGTATCCTGAAAAGGGCAAAGATGATACATGTATTTGTGTGCTTCAGTGTTGGGAAAAGCGTGATCAAGTTCATTGGGATCAAGAGTGACAGCACGGAGAGAAGGAGAGAAGTTAAGCAGCACAGTCCTTGGCATCACTGGGTCACACATGCTTTAAAAATGATGATTTTTTTACAAAGACAACAAAATCACACCAAACAACTGAGGAGAACTACAGCTAATTACCTCTTGCTCTATGAAAGAAGGAATGCCATGGGTACAAAAGTTTATCCTGTTCAAGAGTGCTGAGCAGACCTAGAGAGAAGAGGCAAAACCTACGGAATAACACCAACAGGGGAGCAGCTGTGGCCAGAAAGTGCAGTGGAGAAAAAAGTAATTCCAGGGCTGGAAAGAGTGGTCAGATGAATCACAAACCATTGCTTTTCAGGGAGGAAGGCATAAGAAACAGTTGTGTGATGCATTTAAACTCCCTCCCATAAGGCAGATAAAAGAGAGAAAAAGGGCATGGGTTGGCCTCAGCAGGAGAAGTACCAGTCTATTAATTAGCATGAGTGGCCATCAGTCAGAAATAAATCATATTATCCACTGGTAAGTGGCAGCATTTGACAGGAAACAAACTGCACATGACTTTGAGCTCATGCTGGAACAGTTCATTTCGCTTTCATTATTCAGAAGCACTGCGTGAAAGGTCATGGCAAAGAAAATATTTATTTAAAATTAAAGCCCTGTAATCCTATCTAAAGTATATTTACTTTTTCAATGCATAACACCAGGATTCTGACCTGATTTCCAATACAATGCCAGGGAGATGTCAGGAGTTGCTTTGAAAATAACCATGATCCATACTTCGAGCATCTCTCCAATTTGCTCCCTTTACCACAGTTCCTTTTCTACAGGAAAATCGATTTTACAAAATTTGACTGTCCACAGGAGAAGCAAGCTCAGGGACAAAGATTACCATAACCTCTACATCTCCTGAACATGAATTTTTGTCTCTCACCCCCTTCTCAGTACTTAACATCTCGCTCTGAATAAATCTGTGGTCAAAGCTTGGAACAGTTTACACAGCACGTCCGTAATGGGGGCTGGAGCAGGAAGGGTAAGAGGGAGCACATGCACAAGCACTTATTTAGACTCTTGAAAACAGCCTGGGGTGTTCCTAAATCTCTCCAATACTCACTGTTTAAAAAAGGGACAGTTTTATATCAAAGCACTTGGCTCCTGCACTGTAGTGATGTCTTAATCTACAGAAGCTGCTCCGTGAAATATTTAGCAGAGGCAAAACACATGCATCCTTAAAGTTCAGGCTGAGGAAGAAAATGTATCTTCCCTCCATCCTCAGGCAGCAAGAATGGGCTGGATATTAGAGTAAATAACACCTGAGAACGTGCTTTCGTTAACCATTTAAATTCTTCCTCTTCAATAAGCTTGAACAAGCACTTGTACACTTTGTGTTTTTCAAAGCACATCTCTGGGGTACATAAAGCCTCAGGCATCAATGTCCGCATGGATTCAGTGAGAGGAGTAACACAGAGCTTTCCTCACATCCCTCTCCATGCCACGGATATTTGCCAGGCTGAAGATATTGCTGGCTGACATGGTGTGAGCCAATTCCTGTCAGGCTACTTCACGCTTGGTTAGAAATAATTGCTGCCTCGTTACAAATTTAATAATGACACTGTGATACAGCAGAACTCTTCTTGCAATCTTTCTCTTCCTTCCTGAAGATGTGAAACAGATGAACCACTATGCAGTCCAGGTACCTGTAATTTCTTTTTCTCCTCAAAGAAGGAAATCCCATTTTCCATGATTTTGTTTGTGTAGTTTCTACATGGCTTAAGAAACATCTCACAATGCTTTTAACTCCAGGTTCCTGCAGGATCCCAAGGTTTTTAGTTTTCCTTCATCTGCATCTACTTTGAGAAGGTCTCAAAGCAAAAGAGTCCCACACTTGAGGGCTTGCCTGTACCCTGAACGAGTCACAGCTTCCCTGAAGAATGAAGAGATTTAGGAAAAGTGACACAGGAAACACTCTTGAGGGAAGTGTCCTCTCTGCTGAATGGGTTTGGAACGAAAAGCCCAGGATGGAGAGGGAGAGGTTCCCCCGTAACACAGCTGTAAAACTTGAGAGATTATTCCACACTCTCCTTTCCCCACCTTCATTCCCACTGTGCCATGAATGTAGTGGATGCGATCGCCAGCCTGGCACCTTCCTAGAGCTACAGCAATCCCACACCAGGTACAAACAGGACCTGTCTGATTGCAGGGATGAACTCAGTTCTAAGGAAGAAGCCCTCCAAAGGAAAAGCAGGTTCATCTCCTTTGCTGCACAAGACTTATTTCTAAGAATACTGCAGCAAAGCACAAAGGAACATTCCCAGAGCTACAAGTGCTTACAGCAGCTCCAACCACGAGCTTTGTTTCATCACACCCATCTCTCCTGAAGATCTTGGTGATGTGAATTCCCAGCAGCAAGGCCTTGGTGATTCCAATACTTTCAGGTGTCTCTCTTCCTGTTACTCCCTATGCTTTCAAAACCAGCAGCATGTAAATAAAGCACAACCTGATAATAAAAATGAGTAGGGGATTTAGAAAACTATTCTGTTGTATTTTTCCTTCCTCTCCCTTCCCTTTTTCTTCCCTCAGGAAAACAAAAAACTGAGCTGGGAGATTGAAGACTACTGAATTCCCTTCCTTTCCTGCACAGCTCTTCCACTCCTCTGCACTGGCACACTTCCCAGAGGTCTATGCACAACAGCGTGGATGGATGGCTTTCCCAAACACCTGCATCCATCATTTGATTTGACCTCCAGAGGCCACATTCTTCCCTGCATCTTTAGTTACTTTTATCTTAAAAAGACAAAAGGAAAGTAATGTGGGTCACCAGAGTGAAGCTGGCAGCTAGGCTCCCTCCTTTCCTGCCTGCAGGGAAGCAAACATGACTCCCTGGTTCAGCGGTGCCTGGATCAGCTGTAGCTCCTGGACTGCACCAACCTGGAGGAAGCACACCCCAAATCACAGCCTTCACCTTGTGCCTAATGTTTCCTGCTCAGGGCCGTGAGGAATGTTGTTTCAGGCTCTGGAAAGAAACTGCCATAATGGGCAGCCCTGGTGAGACAGACCATTTTTCAGGAGCTTGGGAACATCAGGTATTTCAGTGCTCTTTTCTACAGCACAGTAAATATTGCACTTTAAATCCACCTGACAGCTGTTTAAGTCCTGCTAGGAATCCAACCTTCAGGTGCTGGGATCTCAAATACAGCTGAGCTGTGCCTGCCCACCCCTGCAAGTGTTCCAAGCCAGGCTGGATGAGGCTTGGAGCAAGCTGGGATATGGAAGGTGTCCCTGCCCATGGCAGAGGGCTGGAACTGGCTGAGCTTAAAGGTAATTTCTGACTGTCTCCTATTTCTAGGAATACACAACTGTCCTTGCACAAGGAAATGTAGAACGGAGGACGTGCAGTGACAGACGAGTAGGAAGCAGCTGCATTATCACCTTCCAGGACAAACGTGCTAAAACAGCAGCTAAACCCAGTGGGAATTGCAGCCATCCAAGCATCCTCTCCTCAAAACATGCACCGGACAGCTTCAGATTGAGGAGAGACTCCTAAAAACAAAGAGGAAAGCAAGCCTGGAACTCTTTTTAACACAGCCTGCTAAAAATCCTCCAGCTTCCCCTCACCTTCAAGAGGCCAGTAAAAGATGCTTTATGAAAGCCTTGAGACAGCCAGGGCTCTCCCTGCAAAAGCAGATTGCTCCAGGGAAATCCTAAATTCCCCAGCCCACACCAGCTCCCACCAGGCTGAGATACTGAGAAAGCCAAGACACACTGTTCTTGGAAATGAGGATGTACAAAGGCAGAAAAATTGCTTAACCCCTTATTAATCTCCAGAACTTTCCCACCACACAATGAGGAACTGAGAGGGGCAGAATTTTGGAGCCTAGCTTGGAGCACGCTTGACTTGAAAACAAGCCAATGCATGGATTTTTTTCCTACCCTTCCCTGGATGATTAACCTGGGCACCACTCCCATGTCTGCAGACACAGTACACCAAGACTGAAGTGCCCACGAGCTACGTGCACAAGTCCCATCGTGTCCACCCCACCCTCCCCACTCCACTGTTTGCAATGGAAAAACAGAGGTTTATAGCAAAAGAGAGTCCTTCTCTCAGGGTAGAGGATTAGCTACCCCACTTTAACTTTCCCAGACATTACCACAGCTGCATTTCCACCTTGGGTCTGCAAGAGCAAGGAAAACATCATCCAGGATGCCAGGAAGAGGATGGGGTTTTAGTCATGTTGCCATGCTAAAGTGAACATGTCTGGCTCCAAGCGAAAAAAGGAGGAGGACCTGGAGCAGAAGGACAGCAGACAGGCCTCCAGGCTCCTTGCTGGACCTCCAAGCCACGGCCAGGGGAAAGAAAAGGGACCTGTATTTCCAATAATCCCCTCCAACAACATCACCTGCTTGGAATCATCAGCACATGGTTCCCACCCCATTGCAGGGGATAAGGAAAGATCGCACAGACTGTCCAAGCCCCAGAGCCTGCTGGGAATGTTAATCCAGCCCCATGCCGTGACCCCAGCAGCCCCTTAAGGCAGAGAGCTGAGATCCCCATGCCTGGCAAGGGGCTGCTTTGGGAAAACACAAAGTGCCTTCAGAAAATCCATAATATCAGGAGTCGTTCCAAAACACTTTCACTCTGTGGGAGGGAAGCATTCTCTAAACCTTCTTACAATGTCCTTCCTTCCTGTCATTTCTCCCTTCTTCTCCGTGATATTTTTCCATTTCTTACAGACATCATTCACTACATTCTTAATATTCAGCCCATTTTACAACATTTTACAACATTTACCTTTCCCTCCTTGTTTTGGGGGTTGGCTCTGCTAATTGCTGTAACTTTCCAAAACTTCACCAGCCGTGGGATGTCACACATGACAAAAGGAAAATCCAAATTTTGCCATCATGGCGCCACCTTATTATTCAAATCTCTTCACAATTTTCAGATTACAGAGCAAATTTATCTTTCAATATTTAAGTTTTTAAATTTTCCCAGAACATAAAGAGACTCTGAAAGATGATATTTTATTGCTGCTTTGAAATACCTCTGAATAAAAACAGGGTGAAGTATTCCAGTGAACTGCCTTGTCTCACTAAAACATTTGTTTCCAAGACCTAACAGTCCAAAGGAAAATCACTTTAGACAACGGACAATTTCTTCATGGACCAGAATGTAAAGTAGAGCCAAGGCTGCCAGTTTTGCTGACCCAAAACACAAGGACTGCAAGCAATTATTGCTCTCAGTGAAGAGTCACAGCAGCCAATGTGATGGTGAAAAAAAATCAAAAGCTCACACATGCTTAGGGTAAGAAATAATATCACATTTTCTCTCCAAAATGTCTCCTGTGGATGCCATGTTCTAATTTTTAGCTGGTCACAAGTCCCATCCCAAAGGCTGAGATTTCAATTTGAGCAATGCCAACATAATGTAAAACAACCTGAATATTTCAGATGGATGGGGCTGGCAAGTCCCTTCCTTCCACATGTCATTTAAGTTTTATAGAGAGGCATAAGAGAAGTGATTTATGCAAGATGGAAGTCCTAGGAGGAGCAGCCTGTCACACAATACTGGTACTTTGTCCACTGCTCCAAAGTAACAGCAAATTGCACAAATTCCAAGGAAGGAGAAAGCAGAGAAACTCTCAGAAACCTGGTGGAAAAGCAGAGCTCTGCACTTCTGTTTCAGCAAGCTGGTAATGAATGATGGCCACTCCTGCTTGGTGACCTTCATAAAACAAGCTGGCAGTGTCAGCTTTACTCCTGCATGGCCACAGGTCAAAATCACATCGGGAAACAAGGGGCCCCTTAAATGGCAATTCCAGCACAAGAGACAAACCCCAATGAAATATTAAGAGGGTGAAGTGATCTTTGATCTCCACAAAGCACTTTGATCAGACAGCCAGGAGCAGCCAAAACCTGTGGAAGTTTTGGCTGTGATGTGCCCTTTTGTTAGCAATTTTTTCAAGACAAGTGTTCAGCACCAATAATTTGCTAGTGTAGTATAACATAACTTGCTTGATCTCTCCAAAATCTGTGTCTGTAGGAGCCAGGAATATTTGCTGGCAACTTGAGAATCTGGCTGTTTTGTCCACAAGCAGGGTGCCACACTGAAACTCACCCAAGAGCTGTTAGTTCGGAGGGAATTTATAACAGTGAGCAAAACCACCTTCCTCATCAGGGGCATTATGTCCCTTCAGAAAAAAACCTTTGAGCAAGACTGTAAAGAGGAACAAGAGGAGGTGCTCCACAATTAATTCTTTACAAGGGACCAGCTAAAGGCAGACACTGCCCTTCTGAAGGCCATTTTAGTATCTGCCACTGGGCAATCCAGAAATAAAGCCATCGCTCCTCACTGCTCAAACACTGCAGTCCAACAAAATCAGCAGAAACACACCCTTACTCCACTGTTAGATTTTCTTCTTCTCCCAGCAAAACAATTACTCCTGCTGGTGTTCGTCCAGGCAAGGTCTCCTCCCTCTGCATCCGGCTAATGAATCAAAACCAAACCCTGCACTTAACAAAACCCACGTCTGACCCTGCATCAAAGCTGTACCTTGCCCTGCTTTGATTCTCCTGCAGATAAACAAAATAAAACAAGTCTCTGGTCTACAGTGCTCTCATTTCATCCTCTCCCCCAGGCAAGTTGAACTCTGGTCCTGCTAAGGCTGGGGGCACTAGAAATGCCCTTGTATAAACATTTGGCTTGTCTCAATTACTCGATCTTTGTGTGTTCAGCATTTTACAGACACATGAGCAAGTACAGGCTTCCTCTCCCCTCTTTCTCTCGTTGCCACTTCATACCTGCTTAAATTCAAGGCAACCAATCCTTCTATTACAAGGGGAGTTAAAGCACAGTTGCAGGGAAAATGGAGTGTGAAGTGCCTGTTTACATCTCCAGTGACTGAGGCAACCATTATCATCCATCCAGTTGTCACAGGCCTTTGTATCATCTGCTCAGGCCATTAGGATTTAATTCTTCTACACGATATCCAACAGCCATTTACTTGTAGGAACTTGCAATTAAGAGCCTCGCGCGTCAGGCACAGTTGTATGAGCCGGAACATTCATTACCAGCCTTGTCTGTCAGTGCTCAAACAGGCACCTGGAATTCCATCCGAGAGAGGGCTCAGCGATGGATTCCGCAGCCAGGCACGGCTCAGTGTGGCCAGACACATGGTGCAGATGTGATCAATAAGGCTCTTGGCAACACCATCTCCTACTGATCGAAGGGTGCCCAATGCCTACTGAGTCCCCAGAATAACCCAGCTCCCCTCCACAAATCCCGTGGTCATGGCTGAGGAGTTATCTCCAGGGAAGTGCCTTGCTCTGCAGCAAGTACTTTATCCCAAGCCAAGCAGCAATTCCCGGACTCCAAGGCTGCTTTCTCCTGCATTCATGTGCAGCAGCTATGGCTTGTTACCTCCCTCTAGGCAGAGCTGGGAAAAAATAAGATAGAGCCAACAGTAATTGTACTGCAGCCCAAAGCAGCAAAATGTGTTCCCATGGGTAACCAGATCCATCAAACCCTGCCAGTCGTTCCACCCATGTGAGGCACACATGCACTTCTCCCTTCCTGGAAGTTCGCCCTCAGCACGAGCACTGCTGTCAAAACCTCATTAGAAACCACTCTTTTTTAATTGCTTTTCATTTCATTTCATGTTTTCCCTAATTAGAGACGTTTTGGAGCTTCACGTAGACCAAGGCAGGTAAGGCGGATGCAAATTAGGACAAGGTTTACCCAGAAGGCCAGAAAACCTACTTTAGTCTTCTTAAAGGGAGAAAAAAAGGCCTGGCTCCAAAGCATACAACTGTCTTGACACGAGATTTTTTGGAAATCCTCCCAAAGAATCCATGCTTTATAGGTTTCTTTTTTACAGTTCCCAGCAGTTCACCACAACAGGGTTAAGAAGACTCAGAAAATAATGATTCAAAATATATATGTGTATATTTAACAGATGCCTCAAGAAGAAACAAATAAATTAATTACGCTCAACACATGAAAATGCTGTTGTTGGAAAATGCCTTTCCTGAGCAAGCACAACTCACAGTGATACAGATAAATCCAAATAACAGGAAGGAAATGGTGTTAAACAGATGATCATAAACCCAAGGTTTCTTCAGGAATGTTCCTTTTCAAGGCATCTACAGAAAAGTATTTCCCGGGCTTGCCACAGACCTCGCACACAAAATAAACACCTTGGTAAATCGAAATACACCAGCGTTCCCAGTGTCTAAACTAGCTTTTAATTCCCATTTTCCCCTAATCCTTATAGCCATTTCCTCATTTTAGGTATAAAACATCCAAAAAAGCAATGCAATGACCAAATGTTTGCACATATCAATCTATCAGCCTGTTCTCCCTCCCTGCCCATGTGGACTTCTGCACTGTCAGAACTGGACCCATCCATCCTGTTGCTTCACCACTCCACCTTTAATCAGCTCGGGGTTTTTTTGGATATCTGTTCACTAAAACAAAACTTAAAACTGCACATGAACAGAAGGACATACTTGTTTGTAAAGAATGCAACTAAGACCTTTCCATCATTATGGCTCCAGGATTTTATAGGCAGGCCCATTCAAAGCCAGCTGCAATTTGGCTGGGTCTGGACTTGCAGGATTTTACTGGTTTTGGTACCTGATTGGCTGCTTGCCCAACTCTCAGTTTGAGGAAAGCCACGTCCCTCCTTCCTGAAAAACAAGCTAACAGAGATCCCATTGATACTCCACTCATCAGCTCTGTAAAACTCCTCAGGACTAATCACACACAGAGCACAAAACACACGTGCACTTCCCAAGCTGCTCCTGAGGAGGAGGGAGCAAGGGAGGGAAGAACAAGGCAGCTTTTGGTTGTTAGGTTGTGTTTCCTGCTGCAAGAAGCATTTTTAGAGAAGGACTGAGGATTCCCTTTGGCAGAACAGCTTTGAAAGGAAAGGAAAAAGGAATTTTGCAGCATTTTATGACAAATTATAAAAATTCCAGCACTTCCCCTAAGAACATGTGTTGTACCCACTGATCACAGAGGCTGTGCCGTGTTATCTGATGGAGCCCAAAGGCCAAAATATTTCTCTTCAGCTGCATCTAAACCACAGGGAACCAAAAGCAATTCCTCTGAGCACTCACCTGCAGGGCAGTGCAGGGCCAGGCTTCTACTCCTGGATTCCTTAAAGAAGACTTAAAAATGCATTTGAAAACCAAAACTGACTAATACCAACATAAAAGCTGAAATATTTTCACTGCTTGAAATTTACCCTTATTTCAATGATACAACTTTTTCACTTGCTTCATTCATCAAAAAGAGACACTACTGGGCAAGACTGGTTTCTCTTTTAAGCCCTCTTAAACTGCAAGAGAAAGATGACACTTTCAAAAGACAACATTTTCCAAAACAGGTGAGTAAAGTCAAGCTCCCAAGCCTAATTTTATATACTGAAGTATTCAGTGTTACTCTCCAAAAATCCTGTGTTCAGCTGACCATTGACAAGTCTTGTGGAGCCACGGTAGAGTTAAAACAGCAGAGGAAAGAATCAACCCACAGTCAGGATCCCTAAATCCACAGCTTAACTTTAGGCTCCTGATCTTGAAAGAGCTACACAAGTCACCTTACAGGAACTGTCCATAACAAGGATTTTGGGAGAGGATGGAGACAGCAGGGAAAATAATTCTTAAAATATTATCTTGAGAGAAAATATTAATAAGAAAAAGCATTCCCTTGGGTATTAGATCTCCTGTAGTTTCTTTAAGGGCAAGCTAATATCCACTTGACTCTTCAGCCAGGCACAGGGTCACACTGAGGGTGCCTGCAGTAAGAAATGTCTAACACAACCCCAACTTTCCAATTCCAAACAGACAACTGAATTAAACAGCACATGAATTTTTGCACTGGCCACCAAGAAGTGCTTTAAAGTAGCCACTTGGCTTCTCCTCCTCAGTTAACTCTCCCTGTCTGGAAAAGCTCCGTTAATTAAACTAGCCTTTCAATTCCTCACCATGTCAGTAACTGAGTTGCTAAGGGTGAAATTATGAGTTGCAGATGAAATACTCCCACTGTGGCTGCCATCATGAACTCTCCCCCCAAAATCAGTCTCCTCCTTCATGCTCCGATTCCCAGCCCCAGTGCTGCCATTCATGGGACTCTGCTGAGCAGCTTTAACTTGCTAAGTCAGCAGGGATTTAGTCACTTTTCCCTGATTCAGGCTTCTGCCTCCCCTGAGGGAGCAGGGGGACATGTGAGCACCCCTTCCTGCAGCAGCACACGGGTGCCTACAATTCGGAGCAGAATGAAACGACACCCTCACATTACCAATGACAGCTGGATGAACTTGCATTGCTTGGACTTCCAACATACAGAAGTGCTTAACTTTCAGATCAAAACACAAACCTGCAGCCAAAGCTGGAACCAAGGCCTCCTATAAAACCTGCACCGCATCAGTCCATCAACCACAGCAGCCACAATCAAGCTGATCATCGGTGCTTCTTCCTCTGCCATTTCCCCAAGTAAAAAGGAAATGGCCAAATGCACGTGGTGGAAGAATATTAGGAAAGACTGAGCATATCAGATAAACCAGGATTTGCTGACTAAGAGGAATTCAGCAAGGCATTAGCAGAAAGTTGTTATTAATTCAAACTACCAAGGCTTTACCAGATATTAAGTTTAAAAGCTTGTGGCTTAAAATTCTACCATTAAAGCACAAGAGGTAGAAGAAATTGCTTCAGTGGATTTAGACACTGAGGATTCTTTTTTTTAACTTCCTACAGAGTATTTTCCTTTTCTATCCTCGTCACGCTATCCCATTTCTCATAGATTACAGCCCTGCTACGGCATTTGTTTAATGAAGTTTACACAACATTAGAGGTACTTGATTTAGCTGCCACAGCCACCATCTGTAATTAATCCTCCCAGGAGCCAGGACGCTGCACAGCTTGTTCCTGCAAGCTGGGTTTCTAATGTGGAACAAGCTGATGACCTCCATAATTCTGCTCTCCCATCAGTTTTATGCCATCGTAACTCCTCGGCATTCATTTGGCCACTCACCCCAGCCACTGGAGAACAAGACCCACGGGGAGAGGGTGTAAATCAGCTGGATGTTACCAGCAGGTGGGCAGGAGTCCTTTCCCTTCTTCCTCTCCCTTTTCCCAGAGCAAGGAATAAAGCAGCACACAGTGATTTGGCCATTTCTGTGTACATCGCTCTTATAGAGCGAGAATTATGTGCCTGCGAGACAGAGCCTTTAATGCTGGCACAGGGCTGGGGTTTGCCTCCCACTCACTTACACACAGCACTATCAGTGGAGCAACACAAAATTCCCTCAGCCTCCCCCTTGGTGCGATGTGAAAAGGCAGGGGAGACGAACACTACACCTTCCCCATGACTCTGTCCCTGTGCCACTGTACTTCCACACATTCCACCCCAGAACGGAGCCTGCCTGGTTTGTAATGCAAGGGGGCCTGTGGTGGTTGACTCTGCCTATTAAATGAATTCCCAATTCTGCTCCAAAAGCTGTGATTTAACAAAAGTGTAACTTTCAGGGGGAAAAAAAGCCAACCATGATTTAAAGATTTCTAGTGATACAGAATAATTCATAGCACACATCGGGAAACTGTTCCAATGATTTCCAATCTCACAGTAAAAGTCTACCTAGTTCCTAAGCTGAATTTATCTAGCTTTCATTTTCTAGCTACTCCATTTTCTTATGGGTAGAAGAGGTTTATTTATAATAATTTCTGTTCCCTCTGTAGCATTCTACAAATTACCCCTTAACTTTCCCTTTGAGAACTGATGCAGACAGAGCTCAAGTCCTTTGTAACAAGGAATCGTGAGTCTCTTTTGGATCCCCTCCATCCCTGTGCATCCCCCCTATATCTCAGCACAAATGAACAGTGAAAAATCAGACTAATGTTCCTCCAGCTATGACAGCAATGCCAAATACCCAGTTAATGTAACACTGCTCCTCCTGAATTGTAAGCCCCTAATACTCGCAGAGGAATTATATCACGCCTTAACACTGGAGTGTTAACACACCAGGAGCCCCCAAAAGGTTTTAGAGAATCAAAGAACCATGGAATCCTTTAGGGTGGAAAAGACCTTCAAGATCATGGAGTCCAACCATTAACCTAGCACTGCCAAGGCCACCACTAACCATGTCCTCAGGTGCTACATCCACACAGCTTTTAAATCCCTCCGCGATGGGGACTCCACCTCTGCACTGGAAATAATTTTTGGAAATAATACTGAAACGTATCTTTTTTTTCCCCCCCTTCAGAAGGCCTGAAGACCCCCCTCTAATTCATCCCTGCCTGCAGCCAGTTCTTTGGGAACAGAAACAAAAACGCAACTGGCCCTGGCCTCTGGGGCAAGATAAGAAGGAATGAATGCTTTTGTGGTAGGTTCCCAAGCTGAGCTGTTATGCATGCCCGAAGGGCTCGTGTGCAAATATGTTTAGTGACTCCACACCATAAATCACTGCTTTCCAAAGCAAATCCAGCTTTGTATTTGTTTTGTGCACAAATCAGGTTGAGACAGACAACAAGGAGCAAGCCCTGAGCTTCTGAACCTCTCCACTGAGGGCTCACTTAAATGAGATTTCCTCTCCTGGGGGCTGGGACACAGCCTGCTCTGGGGAAATTAAGATGGGTGTCAGTGACAGATCCAAAACACATTAGAAAGGTTTGCTTCTCTCCCAAATACCTTCACCTACGACCCCAGCAAAGGTGACAGGTTTATCAGAGCTGGCCTAAAAAACTTTCAAAAAACCAACATATTTTGAAGATGAACAAACGCCTTGATGCACAGCCTCTACAGCTTGATAAATTCTGCAGGACCTTTCTGTAGGTTTCCTCTTTAACTGCTGGTCCTAGGAACTACCCAAAATCCTGCCTTCACCAGCAACCGCTCTTCAGATTTGGTGTGCACAAAACAAACAGCACAACACCTGGCAGAAAACAAACCTCCAGCAAACCTGAGGGCACAGAAACACAATCAACCACTGTGTAGATCAGCTTCCAAGTTGTTTTTTTTTTAAATGGTACACATATACACACCTTTCCCAAAGACTTGATACAGGAGGTGCATACCTGATTTTAACACTTCAAAGGGTCAGGGTAGGTGCCCTTTGCTGATCTTCCCCTACAGGACTGAAAATCTGGCCTCCACTGAATGTGTCAAGTTCCCAGGAAAGGCTTTTTCTTTCCCCAGGTGCCTAAAAAATTGGATGAAATTTGGAGCAGGCTCCTGTAAACATAGCTATTTAAAAGTACTGCAAAAATACAAAAAAAAAAAGTAAGAGATGCCTGCAGGAGCTTTTATTTATTCATATACATGTTCACATTAAAATGCAAGGGAAAACACTAGGAGAAAGAGAATGGGAGAAGGAACTTCCATAGAAAAAACCCTTGTCAGTAATAAAATTTACTTTCTGTGTAAAGGATAACAAAGGATAACAAAGGATAACAAAAAACTCCTGCACACCAGTCCAACTGCACTGCTTTCATTTTGAGGTCCCCATATGGACAACGTGGTCAATAAAGTAACAAATGGAACACAAGGAGGCCAAAAGCTCATCAAAAAATCCTCTGGAAGTCTCTATAAAATGGTGATTAAGGGAAAGGGGACGTGAGGGGAGGCAAGAGAGAAATGTAGTTTTCTTTGGATACCTAAAATACCATTTTCCAGTTCCTTCAGACACCTAGGGATCATCACCTTCCTAGCGACCAAATTGACCGTGCCAAGAGAAAAATAAACCCCAGTCAAGGACCTCATTTGACTTCTCAGCAGTCACAGCAACTGCCTTGCCAGGAAACAGAGACACCAACACACAGCACAGCCAGGAGCTGTTCCCAGGGAAGCCAGAGGCAAAGCACAGATGGATTTCCAACACTCCAAACGCCTGGGAAGGCAAGGATAATCATGTTTGATTGGAGCAAGAGTAAGCCCGCTGAAAATGCTGCAGGAACACACACAGAGCACAAAGCACAGCCCAGGACACGAACTGCATCCATGCCGAGGACATCGGAATGGGTGAAGGAAAGACCTTGCCAAGCCCCCAACCCCTGTGGTGTTCCAGCCTGGACTGCAGCCTCTGGATGCCAGAGCATGCTGCCCCTCACAAAAGCGGTTCATAAGCACAAGAATAACACAGGGAACTGCATTCCCTGCTGGGGCAGCTGAGGATTAGGGTGTCTGAAAGCAGCCAAGTGAAGGGAATCTCCATCCCACCTTTAACACATTCCCCAAAGCCAGCTTCCCCTATTAACTCCCAGATCCAATGCCAAACCATCTCTTTACGTGCGTAGGTAGGAGTTCGGCTCACAAGAGCCAAAACTTCACATGTAGGGCCAAGATGAGGTAAGAAAAAGAGATGGGGCAGCGGCTGGGATTGCTGCAAATCCCTTGCAAGGGAAGTGAGAAGGTAAATCCACGCTCTCTCTGGAAAGCACCCACTGGCAAAGCAGTTGCCAGCCTGCAGCCCCGTTCATTAAATGAGCTCAGTGGCTGGAAGGCTGACTGCCAGCGCCAGGGTCAAGTGCTCAGCTGGGAAAATGCCCGGCTCCACCGACATCAAAGCAGCTCCAGCACTTACAGTAGCTCGGGACGCAGGAGTGCAGGAATGTGGGCTCCCCAAATAGAAATGTGCTGCTCATGTTTCCATAAGCCTCACCTAGAGCTTCTCTGCAAGGCTGCAAGCTGGCAAGGCTCCAATCCCCACCTAAATCACTCCGGCACCACTTCCCAGAGACTGAAAGATTAAGCACGGGAACAGCTCTCCCTGCCAGCACGGGCGGATATTTCTCATATTTCTGGCCTGCCCAGCATCCCTCACACAACCCAGCTCTGTCACTCCACACAGATGCTGCTGTCAACACCATCTCAGGGAGGTTTCCAAATATGAACCCAAACAAATCACAGCTTTCTTGCTTCCACATGGTCACAGCCGAGGGCCTGGGTGCGAGCTGAAACGTGGCTCTGCTGTTTCAGGTGTCATTGCTGACTGATGTGGTTTCCACCACAGGAAAGCACAGCAGTGACACTTATGGCACTCCAATGATATTAAGTATCTAAAGCCTTTAAAATATTAGTGCAACCACCTAAAGGGGGAAAGGCTCAATTACCAAGGTTATTTTTTCAGAGGTTGTTGTACGAGATGTGACAGATTTAACCAGATGCTCTCACCATTTCTACTGCAGTGCTTGATAAAATAGCATCTATAAATACACTAAAACCCCAATGAATTACAGAAGCATGAAATGACTTCGGTAAGGTTAGAAACACTCTGGCACCATACAGAATGCACTAAAAATATTAAGTATAGAGACCTCACTGCACCTCTTACATAGCACTGCTGCTGCTTTTAACAAGGAGGTTACTTAGTGAAGCTGCCAGATGAGGAATTATCATCTCCTCAGTCCGAACATGTGGATTTAGCAGCTATTTGTAGAGGCTAATGAAGGCATCTCTAAAAACAGGATGCTGAGGAAAAGATTTGACCTTGAAGATCAGATCAGGTACCAGCAGAACAAAAAACCTATTTCCATGCTAGACTAAAACGAGGGAAATAATCATATATGAACAAACTGCAGGTTCCCTGTGCTAGGTTTAAATCCTGCATTTTCTCAACGAAGCCACATGCTCAAAAGCATCAAGTGCTGCTTGCTGATACCTTGCTGATAAGCAGTGAAAGCCCAGCAAAAAATAGTTTGCTTAGAAAGCATCATTCCCAGTTTATTTTTGATACTAATACTGGTTATTTTAATGAGGGAAATCAGCATCACCATAATAACTCAAAAACTGGTGATGAGAGGGCTTCGTGTCACAAATCAGGCTTCTGGCAGCCTGGATGCACCAGGTGCCCATAGCCAGCTCTTACCAGACATTAATGCCACCCAGGGGATAACTGGACAACACACAGGATGCTGATCACAGAAGGAAAAGCAGCTGAACGGCACAGCTCCATCCTAGGCTGCAAAATATCATGGATGATGCCTTTTCCTAGGGATTTCAAGAGGCTTGCCTCTGATCTCACAGATATTTCTCTGCCCGAAGCGAGAAGGAGAACTGACAGTCTTACATCTTGCAAGCTTAGATCTTCCCCCATAAAATGAGGTCAGAGGAGAAGGAAGGATCTGTGATAACTCCAGCACACTCCTCTCCTAAGAGTGAAGCCTTACCACTCTTCTAAAGCCAGCAAATCCTTCTGAAACCCCCTGGAAAGGATCCTGTGACTATGGTGCACAGCAGGATTTACACGGAGCGTTAAAGCCACATCACCTTCCAATAGAAACAGCAGGACCAGTGTTGGATTAATTAAGTCTGATTAAGAAAAATCAAAGTATTAAGAGACCAGACAGAAAAGAAACCCCCAGCATTACAGAGATAAACGACTTTAGAAACAGTTCTACTTTCACCATGCTGATGGGTGTCAGCTATCCTGTGTCATCACAGATACACCTGTTAATCACACACCACATACATAGGATCCCTCACTGGATTGCACTCAAGCATCCAAAAACCTCTTAGGATGTAAAATGACAAAACAAAAAAAATATTAAAAGTACTGCAAAACACTGCCCTGCAGTCACACCCAGACTTCTGGAGTTGCAGAACGCACTGCTCTTAGGTGACAGGGAGTAAAGCCTCAATTCTGGGACAAATTTTCCTCAATTTTTAATCAACTGTATCTCAGTTGGTTCCATTTTATCTAATACAAAGTCTCCAAATGTCTTTGGAAGTAACATATTCGACTTTGTTTTGTCCTAAGGATTTCATTAAAATTTAAACAGGTTTTCATTAAGTTTATTGTTTCATTGTGGGAATCCTTGTTTTAAATAAAACATGGAAAAGAGGCCTAAGAATTACTCTTTATGTCACTCAATGGAAGCACATAATTCATTTTTGGTTTGGAAGACTTCCATTTAACAGCAGATTGAGGCACTTTTAGGGTTCCCTTTCCATAACCGCGACGATGTCGCAGTTTCACTGATAAATTGAAAGGAGCAGAGGCAATTTTTAAAAGCCTCCAATTTAAAACCAAACCCAGGTTTTCAAAATGGAACACTTAGAATTCTGACTCTTAAAATAACAATGAAAAATTAAGCAAATTAAGCAAGTTACTTCTACTCTGCAATACTGAGAATTCCTTAGGCACTCAAGAAAACCAGGCTTTTTACATGTACAGAAGAATCTATAAAACTGCAAAAAAAATGTGGGAAAGAAATTGCTAACAAGTTTGCTCATGTTTTCCCCTGAAACCACCTTCCCAGGCTCAATGCATAAAAGGATTTACTGCATCCACTAACTCAGAACTGGCTCTTGGCATGTCACTGAAGACAACTGTGTCTCCGTCAGTGTAGGTTTTTCATAATTAAACAACCAACCCTGTGTTTCATCTGAAAACATAAATAGCCATGAACCCCACCACCTGATGTACAGCATATTAGTCTCAAGCTGGATAAGCACCCAAAAGGAATTAATCCCACATGGCCATGACCAAATCTATTCATGCAGGACAACAGGTGAATTCCAAGGAAAAGAAAAGATTAAGATTTTCAGGGAGCCTACATTGCTATTAGAAACAAGATCTCTGGTTTGACAACCAAAGGGTTCAAAGTTTCTTATCTTTGCCATCTCACTGCAAGACCCCAACTTTCAGCTCCTGTTGATGTCCCCAAAAATTTATTACACTTAAATTCAAATTCCCCAGGTTTCAGCCTGCAAGAAGTTTCATTTTGATCTCCATTAAACATATGCAAAGCAGGTTAGGCAACTAATTTTTTTTTTTTTTTTTTTGAGTAGCAAAACATCTGGCTTAAAATTATTCAAATTAATCCGAGAAGAAGTCATGTTCAGGATTTATCTTTTGGGGGAGGAGGGAGAGGATTTTTTTCCCCTGGCTGATCCTCAGAAACACAGAGCCTGGAACTCTCCTTTAGCTGCAGCATGGCAGCTGGTAATATAAAGATCCTTTGGATGCTGAGCTCCTGGGGTTAGCTAGAGGATTCATTACGGAGTGATTCCAGAGTAGACATAATGATTACAAAATTGAGTATTTTATCCTAATGGGTCTCCTTAATCTACGGCTCAACAATGAAGCACAGCACAAGCAGAATTACAGCATTCTTCCCAGGGAAGTCTGCTGCCTGCGTTCCCACTGGAAGCTGTTTAATATGCACGGCAGAAATATTGGCATCCCGGCATCATAAACTTCAGAGCATGGTGCGGCTCCTGCCAGCCCCTCCCAAGGCTGACGGATCCGAGCACTGACAGAAAATCGATGTGCCCATCTGGGAAGAGCTTCACATGTGGGAGCTTTTGTCTTCCTGAAAGCACCAAGGAATAACTCGGGTGAATTCAGCAGTTAAAATAGCAACAACTGGAGAGCTAACGTTTGCCGAAAAGGCCCAGGGAATGATTTATCCTGGACAACACTGAATGAATTCATTTAACTATAATGGCATTTTGGATGGGGTTTATTCGAGGTGGGGGAAAAAGGGAAAAAGAAACACAATGAAATCACCCTGGAGATAAGAAATTCCACATGGGACCACTGTCCAGACACAGTAGTCCAATTTTGCCTGAGGTTTATGATGGATTAAAACACTAACAATCTATTTCAAAAGCCCCAAAAGACATTCAGTTCCTTTTAACTTCTTCACCCCAGGTGCTTTGAGGGTGAAGAACAAGGCCTCAAAAGCACCCTGGGCTGGCACATGTGGCAGCACTGGTACAGAAAAAAGTGTTCAGTTTGCCAGCAAAGTGGGGATCCGCTTTCCTCAGTTATCTTACAAAATCCTTAAGTTCTTTGGAGGTCCCTGAAAATGTACAGCAAAGTTCTAACATTTCTCTCACCAGTTAATAAGAGATGGCAACCCTTCCTCTAAAGAGATGCAAATGGGAATCCTAGCCAAGGTTTTGAAAGGGTTGAGGAGAGGAAAGGAACGAGGAAGTGACCTAGCAAAGGAAAAAGGCATTTTGCATGGTGGAGATTAAAAAAGAAAAATTGAATGATGAATTGTTAGGTATAATTTCCTCAACAGAGCTCTTCAAATGCATCCTGGAAGATGGAAGGCACAATGACTTGGAAAAGTTCTAAATGCTGGGCAACTGTTAAACCCCTGTGCTGGTGAATGAATCCATGAGAAAGCCTGTATCTTCTGCCAAGGCTCCAGCATATAGCTCCTATAAATGTGTTATTAAATGTTAATCATCTACTTAAGTCAGCGCTCATGGACCAGCAGCTCCCATCCAGGAAGTTCACTGGGATGGAAAATGTGGAACAGGGCAGTTCTTGTAAAGACCCTGATCTCCAAATAAAGCTGATGCCAGATGACCTCCCACAACATAGTGAAGATGAAAGCATGAGTCTTTCACCAGCCAGGATGGAGCAGAAAGACCTCTGGAGCAGAACACTACAACCAGCAGACACTCAGAGCCCCAAGGAGAAGTCCTTACGCACAGCCCAGAGTCTCAGATTAAAGCTCAAAAGCCCCACAACTCCCAGAATTGTCTCTTGTAGTTTAGGAATTTCTCCAGGTTTAGGAATTTCTCCTATCCAAAGCAAAGAGAAGTTGTTTCAAAATCCCTTCTTGCCAAAAAACCCCATGCGTGCCTGGCTGTTTAGGAAGAGCACCCCGCAGATGCCAACACTGGGCCAAAAGCTGTTCTAAAACACACACAGACAACTGCAGAGGGGCACAACTTCAGTGCTGGGCTCTGCCCTGCTGGGATATGAGATCCAAAAAGGAAAGAAAGAGGGAAGAAGAACCATTTCTGAGCAGCAAGTGTACTGTAAAAAAACACAGACACGTCCATATGCACGGAAGGGTTGAAGAGGAGGGAAGGGGATGATAAATTCCACGGATTTGCAGCCCACTGTGGAGCAAGCTGGGAAATACCTGGTGAGATAAATCACCTCAGTGCAAGCACAGACACTGGCTTTGTGCTTCTCTGGCAGCAGGGCAAATGTGTCTGGTGCAGGAAAGTCTGCCTCATCCCTGCTCTGACACATCATGGAAAGGGCCGTGGCTATCCAGGAGTGTGTCCCACTGGTGCCACTTGCTGCTCCCAGACACTAGGGCTGTGCATCTGAACTCCTGGCCAGCCCCAGGCTCAGGGGGAATTGAGCCTGCTTCTGCATGAGGGCTCATTTTCTTGGACCAGAAGGTGACATTTAGAACCACTAAGATAAAAAGAGGAGAATTATTTCATATTAAAATGTGTGCCTCTGTCCCTTCCATTTGCTGATGAAGGGAACATATGAACAAGAATTCACTTCATCCTCAGGAGAAAAATCTTACATCTAAGGTTCTTTTACCTGGTGCCAGGAAATAAAGAGCCTGTCCCCATTCCTCTATATTTCACTGCTGTTTTTAAGGAAAGCAAAGAAGGAATGCACATGCAGCCACACGCTTGATTCAAAAATCACTTTTATTTTTGATCCTCAGTTGATCCCAGCTTTCTGAAACCCACAAGCAGATGAGATTTGCTCCATGAGAGGCATTGCATCACCATATTAATAAATCTTAACTGCAAAACATTCATGTACATCAAGAGGATGTAGCCCCAGGCTAAGTAGTGGCATTTAAATCACATTATTTAAAAACAAAAATATCTTGACCATTGTAAAAGTTAACAAGCAAACCTTGCAGCTGAAATATTAAATTCTGATCTTATTTTTCAGTAGTAACTTCTTATCCTTCTAATGAAATTAAAATGAAGCTCATTTTCCACTGCTAATTTGAAATATTCCCTAACCAGAAGTACTCTGCACTTGCTAACATTTATTTTAAAAGTCACTAAATTTATTCAGAGTAGAAGCTATCTGGAATGGGAGATCTAAAATTTGGGAAAAAAAAAAAAAAACACAGCATTTTTTATTTATTACCTTTCCACTCTCATTTGTGTGCAGCACAAACTACTGATGGAAACAGAAATCTGATTTTAAAAGCATAAAATCAGGATTTCTTCAAACTTCTGACAACAAAATGCACACAGATGTTTCAAAAGGAAACAGGGAAGCAAAATTGTTGGTAGAAGCACAAGTACAATACCATTTACTGTGAATTAAGTCAGGGCTTTTTATTCCATTCACAATTTTCAACTCATAGATGAAGAACATTTTCTTTCAAAAAATGCTTCTTTAGTGCTTTATGGTGTTTAAAAAAAGCACCGCATTTGTGTCTCAGGGAACTTCCAAAATAATCTGTCTGCCCAGAAATCCATCCTTAGGTGCACTACCACCAGCTGGTGACAAGACAACGTCCGTGTTTTAAAGAAGACAAAATGAAAATGTCCGGGGTGCTGCTCAGCTGGACTTGTCCTTCTGTGCTGTGGCACCTACCAGACACGAAGTCATTTTTCAAGTCACGTTCACTATTCAAAGCACCTCAAGGCACAGCCCTGTCCTTCCCCTCCCTTTTTCCCAGGGCTGAAAACTCATCTTGGCAAGAGCCAGCTGGCAGAAAGACACTGCTGAGGATTTGCTCAACACCTCCCACACACCCTGGCTTTCAGAGTGGCACGAATGTCTCCTGCCCTACAGCTAAAAAAAATAATGTGTATCTTCCTCTTTCTAAGTAAAGGGAGTGGCTGTGCTGGTTGTGTGGATGCGAAAACTCCCTGACAGGAGAAGCCAGAGGGAGGAACACCAAGCGCCTCCGTGCAGTTGGAAATCACACACAGAGGTGCTTTCCCTCAGAGGAAAGCCACGAACACAAGCTGACCCTGGCTATACGAGGAGCTCAGTCAGTCAAGCGAGAGGCAGAACTTTTGCAGCGTTAACAATTCCAGCAACCCTGCAGCACCTGCATCGCTACACTTAAATGTTTGATTTACACACCAAGGGTTTTCCAAGTGACTTCAGAGAATTCTGTGGCAAACAGCATTCCTGCAATAACCCAGGAGCAGCTCATCTACAGCCACTTCTGCATGGAATCACAGAATGGTTTGGAAGGCACCTTAAAGCTCATCCAGTTCCAACCCCTGCCACGGGCAGGGTCACATTCTGCTACCCCATGTTGCTCCAAGCCCTGTTCAACCTGGCCTTGGACACTTCCAGGGATCCAGGGGCAGTCACAGCTTCTTTGGGCAACCTGCACCAGGGCCTCCCTACCCTCACAGCCAATTATTTCTTTCTAATATCTAATCTAGACCTAACCTCTGTTGGTTTGAATCCATTCCCCCTCATCCTGTCACTCCAGGCCTTTGTGAACAGTCTCTCTCCATCTTTCTTTAATGTTCCCTTCAGGTACTGGAGGGCCACAATGAGGTCACCCCAAGGCTTCCCTTCTCCAGGCTGGACAATCCCAATTCTCCCAGCCTTTCCTCACAAGAGAGGTGCTCCATCCTTCTGATCATCTTGGCCTCCTCTGCACCAAACAAGTATATAAATCCCAACTTACAGTCCTGACTAACACTGAAAGGAAACAGTGTTTCCAACCATCATTTGAAACACCATAAAAAGTTGCTCCAGGTTTCTCCTGGAGGCTGTGAAAACCCTCCACATCATTAAGTGCATCATCCCTCCCAAGCCATCCACCAGCCATTTCCCTACATGCCCTTCTTGGAGCAGAAAAACTTCCTGGACCTTGAGTCCACCTTGGAAAGCCAAAGGAGCCACCTGCCACCAGTCGTTTCCACAGTGGCCATGTGTCATATGCGCAGTGCACATACCCAGTTCTGCTCCAGGAGAAACAAAACCCCCAACAGCAGCTGCCTCCCAGCCCTGCCTAACAAATCCCTGAGCCAGCCTGCTGTGGGACTGGAAGCGGGGTCAGAAGCATTCCAGAGACACAAAGTAGCTCAGTCATCTCCTTTTAGCCCAGAGTACCAGAGCAAGGCAGACAAGTGTTACTGAGCAAAACACTGCTCATGAATTCTTTAAAGCTGTGATTCTACTACCAAGTCACTCATGGATTGCATTTCTAGAGACATTAGAAAAGAAAATATGTTGGGTTTATCAAGATGAGTCAGGGTACACAGGACTCTTGGTGTTCACCTGAGGGGGAAAAGGTGTTAAGCTGTTGTCATCAATGCGTCATTAATTCAGAGAAAGAAACACAGAACATATCCTGGCACTGCCCTGACATTTTACAAAGCATCACCTCCATCGCCTACAACTGCACATTTGTGGCCTCCAAGACCCTGGAAATCCCTCACATCTTTTCACACACTGACCAAAGAAGCCCCAGTTAGACTGGCTGGTCCAAAGGCCCAGGGAGAACTCCCAACCTCTCCAAGGAAAGAGACATTTTCCAGCGGGCTGGAGGATGACAGACCTGTGACCTGCACCCCAGAAGCAGGGGTGGCAAAAAGCAGGAACCCAAGTGAAGTTCAACAGCAAACCCTTCCCCAGCATAACACCTTCAAGCTCACCTACCTCAAATAAGAAGCCATGGTAGACACAGGCACCTGAGGGACCAAAACAAAAATAAACCAGGTTAGAATTGAGTAACAGCAGCAGCACATCCTCCAGTGAACCTGCTCTGTCACGTCACCAGCAGCACTGGGCAGCCACCTCTGGCTAGCCACAAACAAATGCAGTTTTGGGGCAGCTGGGCACCCTCTGGGTAAGCAACAGGACCTCTGGCCTAGTTAGGCTCAAAAGAGGCACAAACAAGGCAGACACAAAAGGGGAGACCTGCCAAAATAACAGTGAGAAGAGCCAGTGCGAATTCCCACTCCTAAATCACTCCTGCACGGTCAGCAGGACAGGTCCACAGGGCTCCTACTGCTTCAGCTCTCCTGGTCCTCACCACTGGCACTGCTGGCTGAGAGCAAGGTTCTCCAAGCCAGGGACAGAGGCAGTCGCACACCCAAGCACACTTTACCTATTCTACCCCAACAATCAAATAAAAGGTTAGGAAATAAAACCACAAATAAGCTGAATGGCAGCTCTTCCATCAATTTTCTGGGAAATGGTCGCTCTTGAGCAACTGCACATAGTCTGTCTCCCGAAAGCGTGACAAGCATGTGCAATGAAAAACAACCCGAGGAACTCCAAGATGAAAAGGAAAGAGACCACGGGAAAGGCTGCCTCGAGGGACCACCCAGAAAAGTCAGAATTTCCTTGTCAAAGAGTGGAGTTTCCCAAGAAATGCAGATTAGACAAATCTGTACAGAAAACCTGGGAGCTACACTGCTCAGAATCAAAAGCTCCTCCTTTGAGCTCATCTTCAGCTCAGCTGCAAGAGACTGTGGAGGCACCACTGGGAATTATTTTCCTTTGCCAAGAAGATGAGCCACCAGAACCCAGTCACACTTCTCTCAAATATAGCAAATACCTGTTCTTTTGGCAACAGAATATAATTTCAAGGTTCATCATCCAGCTCCACCTCAAAATTCAGTGCAAAATGCAAGGTCACACATTGTTGGAAGGCATTGGGGAGGAAAAAACCCCAAAAACTTAATATCAGTTAGTTACAACCAGCACAACCCATCTGTTTTACCCCTCCAGGGCTGGCTGCCTTTTCTTTTTAGCTCACTGACAGCTATAGCTCCTTAAAATACCAGTGTGCTCATCCCCTCTGGGGCCAGAGCTGGGAACAGGGACCATGTAGGACTAGAAAGCAAACACACCAAGTCTGATGCTTCTTCTGCAAAGAGGGCAAACACATACCTCCCTCCTTTACAAGTTACCAAGAGGGATACTAAGATAGAACCCAACTTTGCAGGACTTGGAAAATCCTTAGTTACAAAAACATTTTTTCACTTTTATTCCCAATTATGAGCAAGCCGAAGTAACTACACACACATTAATTAAGGTTGCTGTGCAACAGTTCCCTGATTTTCCATGCAACTCCAAGTCCCAGGTGTGATCAATACCTGTTGCAAAGCACACCTGAAAAGCGTTTTGCAAATTATGATTTTGCCTTTCACATACTAGGGCACCTCAGGAAGAAACCCCCAAACTTTTTGCTGTGGTATTTTTGAGGGGGACGGGGGCGCGCCTTGGATGTAGGTGGTTCGTAGGGTAGTTTTCCTGTTTGAGAGAGGGTTTTTTTTGTAAAAATGAAGTCTCTTAGAGTGTTACCCAACGAATTAATATCCAAAATCCACATCTAGCAGCTCCTCAGCTCGCACACACATCGCAGTTTTTAACTGCTATTATGCACTCGGATAAGCCACGCCAAATGGGATCCACGGTGTTACGGTGGGAGCGGGATTTGGGGAGCATGCCACTTTGGAAACCAACCACTACAGCCAAAGGACAAGCTAGAAAACAACCTAAGAGCACGAGCGCAGCCAGTCCGCACTCCCTAACTCCAAATATCAGCAGCGTGGCTGCCCGGCAGCATCGCACAACCTCGCGCTGGCCACAAGTCTGTCCAGCACATCAAGTCAAAATCCAACGCCTGGAGTCTCCCCCAGCGCTCTCACAGCGACATCCACACGGAGCAAGTCGAATCCAGCTGCCTTCTCCTAACACAAGGAGGGCAGGATGGCTGCTGCCTGCTCCCCGCAGCTCCCCTCCCGCTGCCCAGGCACTGACCAGCTCCCACCGCCGCATTCCCGAGCCCTCCCCACGGCCACCAGCACCCGTGGGAAGTGTGAGGGCTGCGGGCTGGCTCTGCCCGCCCGGGCCCCTCAGCGCGGGCACGGGGTGTTTGCTGAGGGCTCGCACAACTCAAACCCCACAGGCCCTTTTGGGACAACAGCCCCGCACCTGAGCAAGGCGAAGTGCCGGGCTGCCTTCCCGCCCAGCGTGAGGGGCAGCCCCGCGATGCCCGGAGCGGGACACACGCGTTCCTCCATTCCCGGCGCTCCGCGGCCGCTCCCGGGCAGCCACGGGCGGGAAGAGCCGGGCACGGCTTCGCCCCGGTCCCCCTCACCTCGCCCGTGGAGAAGCCGCCAAAATGGCGGGGGGCGGAGGCGGACCC